>OY728122.1:596105435-596705435 GCA_963277665.1 Viscum album
GCACTGCCTTGGTTGAGATGTAGGGCCCACAACGAGGACGTTGTGCTCTAAGGGGGGGGGGGTGATTGTAACACCCCAGAACGATAAGGGGTTAAATGACTAAATGATATGACTCATGTCAACAAGGTGGACCTTCCTTTTCTGGAGCCTACCTGATTAGAACTCCACAGTTAAGCGTGCTTGGCCTGGAGTAGTGATCAGGATGGGTGATCTCTTGGGAAGTTTCCCAGGGTGTGTGCGAGTGAGGACAAAGCACACTGGAAAGGACATGTGTTGGTCTGTGGGGACTATCATTAGTCAGATGACCCGTTCAGGCATGTGGGTGGCCCTGGGGTGGGCCCCACATGTCTGTGGGGGCAACTGGTGGTACCTGGTAGGCCAGGACCCGACGACCGTGTTAAGGCGGGGTGTCGGTGCTGTCATTGGGACCCGGTTGTCACACCTACGTCGCTTCTTTCTGTCATCTAAAGGGAATCTAGCTCTGGAAGCAGAACCGCCCTGACTCACAGCTCCAGAGTCTCTCAGATTGCGCTCGACAATCTGAGCCTAGTTGACGATGGAAGTAATGGAAGTCAACTAGATGATGTTCACCTGCGAGCGGATCTCCCACCTGAGTCCATCCTCAATCTTCCTCGCCAAGAACACCCCACTCCCATCCCGAAGAGGTGTAAAACGCTGCAGCTCAGTGAAACGAGAGAAATACTCCATGACGGATAATGTACCCTACTCTATGCTCATGAACTCCCAGGCTCGATCAGCCCTCATGGTCTCTGGGTAGAAGTAGTCATAGAACACACGCTGGAACTCCTCCCAAGCCATAGCCTGCTGTTGACCCGCCTGTGAGATCACATCCCACCACCTCATGGCGGAGTCTCGGATCATGTAGGTGGAGATCTTGACCCGCCTCTCTGGAGGCATCTCCAGATGCTCGAAGATAGTCAGCATGGCTTCCATCCATGACTCTGCAGCCTGAGGTCCTCCCTCCCCCGAGAATGTGGGAGGATGCTGCTGCTGAAAGACTCACGTCAAGTCAGCTATAGACGAGTTAGGAGGCGTTTCTCCTTGGAAGGCCTGAATCATCCTCATGAAAACTTCCCTGAACTGTGCATCAGCGCATGCGACTGGTACAAAAACTGGTGCCAAGGCTGGCTCGGCTGGGGGATCGACAAGAAGTCCCTGATAAGCCCTGTCTGGCGTCTTATCATTGGCTGACGACAGACGTATGACCGGAGGATGTCTCAGAGGCATATATCTGAAATATCAAAAGCACACCTTAGATCAGCAAAACAAGGACAAGGAACACAAGAATACAAAATGGGAACAGGGGAAGAAAAACACAAAAAAAAAAGCAAAACACGACTACACGGTGTGTACAAAACTACACGGCATGTCTTCTTCAACCATTGACATGGGCGTGTACTCTCACCCTACAAGTCGTGTACACATCAAACTACACAGCGTGTTGACCCCCACACACGGAGTGTACTAGAAAACTATTCCCCTGCTTGAGTCTCCTTACATGGATAACCCACACGGTCCGACTCAACCCGATACTACACGGCGTGTTCGAAACAAACACGGCGTGCACTAGACAAGGCTTCAGCGGTCTGTGTTGTTGAGTACATGGCCGTCTATATGGATGGACCTTACATGGCGTGCTCCGAACAAGCACAATGTTCATAGGCGAAGGCGACATCATCCCGTGTTGTTCGTGACACGGTCGGGTACCTGGAAAGACGACATAGCGTGTTCCGAGAAAACACAATGTGTGGAAAGGAAGGTAACGCCGGCCCATATTGTTCATGACATGGCCGAGTACCTGGACAGGATTACACGGCGTGTTCCCTATGGCCACGGTGTGTTCTACCTGAGCTTCCCCAGCCCGTGTTGTTAGTGACACGGCTGGGTACATGGCTCTGAAGTCACACGTCATGTACCAATGGCACACGGTGTGTTCCCTAAGTTACTCCCACAACACCGTGTTCTTCTCACACGGTCAGTGACACGACCTGGGAACTACATGGCGTGTATCTAAAAAGTACACACCGTGTATTCTGGGTTTTTCTGGGAGGTAGCTCAGAAACTGCACAGAATCCCAGAACACAAAAACAAGGCGAAAAGTTCCAAATTCCGATCTGCGAGGGGCCATAACACCTCAAGAACCAAAATTTGGCATTCACTTTAAGCAAAGAAAAAAACAAACAGTTTTCTAACATAACAGTAGAGAGTCTATCAAGAAACTATCACAACAACATGCATAATCTACACATAGTCTATCACAACAGCATGAAATCGCTAATTCACCCTAGATGGCATGACAAGAATGCATGGAATGTGAATCCAACAAGTCTCTATATGATGCATGAGATGGAATACCCTCATCTCATCGGGTTGCGACAGAAATAGAACCGAAATATCAAAACAATAACCACACAAGTCATACGAATCAATCTAGGTGAAAACATACCAACCATAAAATCTCAAAACCAGAAAACTGTAATTAACGAGGTTGTATGGCTTTTCCCTGTACACGGGTTAGATACTCCCAAGCACAGCTTAATGCCAAGTACCGAATCCGTCCTATCCTGGTATAAGGTCTCCAAACATTAAGGAAAGAGAAAAGAGCTCCTCTGATACCACTTTGTAACATCCCGAGTCCGGAGCCCCTCCACTGGTGCCCCATACCCGGTTCACCACATGACCTCAAGCACGTTTCCCCAAACTCCAGAGGCTGCCGACTAGCAGCGAGGGACTTGTTGAGTTGGTGGGGAAACTATGCCTCATTTGGAAAGGTATGCAAGGTACGAAAACAAAAATAAACAGCGGAAGCAATAATAGACATGCATAACAACAGAAACCAAACAACGGAAGCAATGTAGATATATTACTATGATGAAAATGATGCAGCAGGTACAAGTATCTAAGGAAAACAGCAAACACAACAATGTGCTGCAATTAAAATGAAAACCAAGTACAAGATAAAAACAAAATAATCTCCTCAGCATCGCGAGCCACGGCTCGGTCCCATGCTCCCCTGCTCCTGATGCAATCAAGATCCTGAAGTAGAAGGTTGCTTGCCCTTATATATACCTACATCAACATAGTCTGCTTGGGCCCAAAAGCATGGACCAAATAGGGTGTGAGATAAAATCCCAGTATGAAATCATCCAAATATTTGTTCCTAACAATCAATGAATACATGGCAGTAATAAAACAAGAAGAAGTAAATGGAAAAGCACAAGAAGCTACAAACGACGGCTCTAACAAGTAAAGCACACAAGTAAGCAATCAACAACTAGAAGAAAACAGGTAACCCTCTGGGTAGATCTCACAGTCTAAACCCTATGGTTCAACCTCTAAGTACTAGCACCCCTCTGGGAGGCACACACAGTCTCACCCCTCTGGTTCAGCTACGTATGTAAGTAGACTCTCTGGGGAAGCACTCACCTT
The DNA here is from genome assembly GCA_963277665.1 of Viscum album. Taxonomy (NCBI): domain Eukaryota; kingdom Viridiplantae; phylum Streptophyta; class Magnoliopsida; order Santalales; family Viscaceae; genus Viscum; species Viscum album. The sequence goes on from OY728122.1 coordinate 596,108,886, forward strand.
CAATTCCCCCTATAGTCTCATATCGTGCTAAAGGCTCTCTGGGGAAGCACTCAACGTAAATTCCCCTTGTGGCCCACGTCGTAATTAAAAGACACTATGGAGAAGCCCTTCCATCATTTCTCTCCTTGGTCTCGCTTCGTGATTTAAAAGACACTATGGAGAATCCCTTCCATCAATTCTCCCTTTGGTCTACTACTCTAGGTTCTCACAGTCCTGAGTACAACTAAACTTTCTTAGTACGTGTATATCGTCCAAGTAAACATCAAGAACTACTTGGATATCAACTAAGACTCAACAGTAATAAATAAAAAACAGTTCCACTATCCTACAACTAGGCCTGGAAACTAGAAAAATGCCAAACAGGTAGAAAAAGCATGGAAAAGCAATCTGAGCACAAACAAATTACTCTAATCACAAGAAATAACCTCTACTAAAATAATCATGAAAAGAAGGAAAGCAACAATGGAAAAACAGGAAACACGCAATACCCCGTTCAGGGGTATCGGTGGAAATTGCACAAAATATTCATCAACTTTATACGGAAAGGCACAAACCACCTACCTCAATCCGAAGAGATTTATATACGTGAACCTCGATGACAACTTCCTCTTAGAACAACGTATATCTGAAAAAACGCACAGAATGTTCATCCCACGATAACATGGAAATGAGGAGGAATCAAGAAACAAGGCTAATGGCGAAGGAAAAACTCACTGCTATGATTCCAACGCAACTGACCGTGCTCGAATCGGAGAACGGATGGCGAGGCAGGACTCCGTCGAAGATCCGGCCATATGGTCGCTCTCAGACAGTCAAAAACTGGGGAAGAATATGGAAAGAGGGGTTAGGCGTGACCCCGGTCCGTTTAATGAAAAAAAAGAAAGTACACGACGTGTACTTCTTAAGTACACTGCGTGTACTTCAATTTTTCCGTACTCCAAATTAACCAGCCTCCACCTCAACCTTAAACACTGTGTGTGTGGCCTGGACACAGCCAACACATGGGTTCGAGCCGGAATAGAGTACACAGCATGTACTCAAAAAGTACACGGCGTGTACTTCTGAAATTTCTAGAAAATTTATTTTCCATGTAGTGTGTGAAAGAATCACATCACTTTGAGGGGGTGTCAGTCCACACTTCCTCAAACAAAATTACCATATTTACACCAAATGGAATTTAAAAAGATATCTGTTGTAAGAGGAATAAATAAGCTTACAGACATAATAAATAGAATATATGGAATATATAAATATATTTTCCATTATAATTTTTACCATGATATGTGGTAAAGGTAAAATGAACAATAATCTTTTAGTGGGGCGACAGTTCGTCAAACCCATAAATAGTTGTTCGTTACCCATTAGATGGAGGAGTGTGTAATTTTAGGTTGATACATTAGGATAAAAAATCCTAGTATATTTAATTTAACGGTTTTTTATACAATAACGGATTTAAGATAGTGGAGGGGTGGTGAAGGAAAATAAAAAGAAAGGATCTTGAGAGAATGTGTTACCTCTTAATCGGGTAACTCATTTTGGTTTGTGCCAAAAGGCTTCATTAGAAGACATTCTACCAAAGGTGAAGCTTCATGGAGGAAGATATGGATGTTGGGAAGTGTATTTGAATAATATTAGATGAGAATCAGTGGTTTTATAGGTGTGATGAAGAGGGATATGTGGTGTCCTTTTATAGGGATGATGGAGAGACCCACTTGTAAATATTTGAAGAGAGAATTCCACCAACATTTTTCATGTTTAATGCTGGTCAAATAATGATCCAAAGTTGATAAAAGGGAGTATAGGTTAGAAATATGGTCATCCAATGGATTTTTCAAAATTTTATAAATTATTATTATTCCAAATATAGAACTTATTTTTACAAATTCAAATCACAAAATTGGTATAAATTAATTTAAAATTAAACTTCCAGTCAGGTCGACAATGCGGAAATGATCAAAAGTTTGCAAATATTTTTATATAAAATTTTAATGAAAAATTGGTTACAATTACCTAAATTATATTAACTAATAAAATATGTAATTTAATTAAACTTTTAAAAAGTAAAATATAATTTAACCTTATAAATAAATTATACGAAAAGGAAATTCTGAATTAATATCCAGTATTTTTCACTATTGTTCCTAAAATCAAGTTTCTACAAAAAAAATCCTAGAATTTCACATTAAGATAATTTAGATATTCAAAATTAAAAAATAAGGTTTATTTTATCAAATTAAATTTCAAAATGTGTCTAAATGAAATTTTTTTTTTCAAAGAAGGACATTAAAAGAAACTCATTTGAGAAAATGGTATTTTTAAAAATATTATGACTTTACCAAAATTATATCAACTCTTATAAATATGTTTTATTTTTATAAAAACATTATAAATAATATTTGAAATTTAAATATTACTGTTCCTATATTTTTTTAACTATAAGGTTATAATTATCTCATTTAAATTCTTATGACAATAAAATGATGTTTCATTGAAACATCGGTGTTGTGTGTAACGTACACCAAGTCTGTGTTGTGCATAACATACTCCAAGTTGGGGTTTCATGAAACATATTCCTAGTTGATATTCCATGTATTGTAAACTGATTTGGTTCCATGTAACATACATAGTGTTGGTATCATAGTGTATTTCAAGACATAAATGAAAATTTAATTTATTCAAGAAAAAAAGGTCCATAAAAACTCGTTGTGTTACATTATACCCCCCTTAAAATAATTTTTTACCTCAACATTCATCACTTAGGTAAAAAAAGAGGATATTTCTGCTTCATCATATCCTCAAGTTCCCCTATAATTTCTTCTAACTGGTGATTTCTCCACAAATCATTGACCATGTGAGTTGTCTTGTTTCGTTGAACTTCCTCTCATTGGTCTATAATTTTGATTATATTTTCTTCATAAGATAGATCGTGGTCTATTAGTATGAAATTTGAGTTCAGTACATGTGAAGGGTTAGGTGCGTACTTACTCAAGATAGATATATGGAACAGATCATGGAATTGAGTGATATTTTCAAGAAGTTCCAAGTGATAGGTTTCCATCCCAATACGATCAATAATCCCAAAGGGACTGATATACCTAGGGCTTACTTTCCCATTCATGAAAATATCATTTTTTTTATTTTAGATTGAGATCTATAGAAAGAATTTTTCTCCAAATTCAAATTCTAGGTCATGTAGTAGTTATTAGCCTAACTTTTCTGCCAACTTTGAGCTACCTTGATATGCTACTGAATAATTCTAATCTTCTCAACCATTTCATCAGCTATCTCAAGTCCCAAAAACATTATTTCTCCAATATCATCCCATCATATTGGAGCTCTAAATTTCTTCCCATATATGGATTTATATGGTTCCATCAAAATTATTGATTCAAATTTATTATTGTAAGAAAACTCAATAAGAAGAATTTGTAGATCCCAACAACCTTCGAAATCCAGATAAAAAGTTCTCAACATTTCCTATAGGGGTTGAATTGTTCTTTCATATTGAATATCTATCTGAGTATGATATAAAGTGTTGAAAATAAATTATGTTTCATTTACATGCTGAAAACATTTCGAAAACTTTGAGGCAAACCTCATATCATGATCAGATATAATGAAATGTGGTACTAAATGTTGCCTTACCTCTTCCTTAATGTATATCCTGGAAATATAATCTAGAATGATGTATTATCTAATAGTGATGAAGTGTGATAACTTGGAAAGGTGATTTACTACCACCCTTATAGCGTTAAACCCTTTATAGGTTTGGGGTAGTCCCAAAAAACAATCCATAGTGATATTAACCCATTTAAATTGTGGTATGGGTAATGGAAGAAATAGCCCTTTAAATTTTTTCCTTTCATCTTTAAGATGTGGGAACAACAAGCACCAAGATACAAACTCTACGATATCTCTGTTCATTACACCCCAAAAAAATTATTATTTAAATTGTCTATATGTATTAATAATTCCATGATGAATATAGAATGAGGAACTATGATATTTCAATAACATCTCCTTCTTCAAATCTGGTTTGGAAGTAACACATACACGGTTCTTGACCATTATCATTCCATCCCGATCATGGTTAAACTCAGGAACATTTTTTATTTTATTTGAAGATCATAAACTTCCTTTTATGCCACGTTAATCTTAACATGGTTGAGGGTTAAAAATTAATTTCAGAAAGATAATATTTTCCCCTTATTTTAGGATTTCTAGATCTATTCGATGAGTATTTAGAAATGTTCGCTCTTTTGTAATCCAAATCATGGATAAGATAGCATGATACTTCAAATTCAAATTATCAGTTTCCTTGTTATTTTTCCTAGGGTGGTATTGTATTAAGCAGTGATAATACTTTATCAACTCTAAACATATTCTCTTATATATGTTAAACGCTTTCTGTTTGAATATATATTCAAGACTTTTATGATCAATATATATATCACACTTTTATCCATAAACATAATTCCTCTATATATTTCGTTCAAAAATTACTACCACTATCTCCAAATCATGATTTGGGTAATTTTGATAATGAATCTTCAACTGTCGTGAGGCATGAGAGATAACCACGTTATTATTCACAAGAACACATCACAATCCATTCATGGATGCATTACTATAGATTAACAACCATTATCCACTGTAGGTTATTCCAAGCACAGGTGCATTAACTATTCTTCTCTTCAGTTACATTAAATTTTCCCCATATTCATATATTAAGAAAAACTGACACCCTTTTGAGTTAACTTGGTAAAATTATTACATAGTCATGAAATATTTTCCATAAACCAACAATGATATACAACCAATATAAGAAAATGATAGATGTTAGTCACTGTGGATAGTCTACTTTAGTATTGAATATCCATCATCTTTGATGGATCTACTATTATATCATCTATTGAGATTATATGATCCAAAAAATGAAAGCTTTTGTAGCGAAAATTCACACTTTGTAAATTTTTCATATATATTATCCTTCCTTAGAGACTTTATTAAAGTTATAAGTGATATTCGTGGTCTTCCTTTATCTTTAATTATAAAATAATATCATTTATATATACTACCACAAACTGATCGAGGTAATCTTTAAAGACTCTATTCATTAAATCCATGAATATAACATGGTAATTAGTTAGATCAAAAGGAATTACAATATATTAATATTGACCATACCTAATAAAAAAATTCCTTTTTGGGTATACCACCTTCTTTACCCTCAACTAAGGATATTTAGAATGAAAGGTCAATCTTGGAAAAGTAACGAGCTTCACACAGTTTATCAAACAAGTCATCAAAATGGGGAAGGAGATACTTGTTCTTGATTTTGATCTTTTTTAACTCCCAATAATCAATGAATAGTCTCATTGATACATATTTCTTTTCTACAAATAGGATTGATGTACCACATGGCTGAATTAATCCTTTATCATGGTTTTCATGGAGTTTATTCTTTAATTCATACAACTCAATCAGATCCACTCTATAAGGAGTCTTCAAAATAAGTGTGGAAGTAGGTATGAGTTCTATTGAGAAATAAACATCACATTCTGGTGGAAGGAAATGAAACTATTTTATAAAAACATTCAAAACATAGCGAACAACATGAATATCATCGATGCCAATTTTATCCCTAACCATTTTAGATAATCAACCCTTTTCAATGGGAATATATACTCATACACTGGGTGTAATATCCATAAGAATTTCATGACTATCATCATATTGATTGATGACCATAAGAGGTTTTGAAATATCAAACTTAAATTACCCTCCTTGATAATTGAGGTATAATTTATGCATAGAAATCCAATCCATTCCTAAGATGACATAAAATTCAAGAAAATGAAGAATGATAAGATTTTTAGGGGGCGCATTCAAAAAAAAATAAAACAGAATAGAATTGTAGAATTTAGATGCAATCATCATACCATTATGGGTTTTAACTTCTAATTCCACATATAATTATTTTGGTGGAATATTAACACCCTTAAAAAATTATTTAGATATGAAAGAGTGGGTAGATCTAGACTCAAATATGAATTTATCAGTTCTAGAGTGGATGGTAAGTGTACCTTTCATCATGTCATTATTGCACCCCTCATTAGGAATATATATTTAATGGTATTTCCCCTTAACACTAGACTGAAAAGGTTTCTTACATCTATCATCATCAACATACCATGGGTTTGGGTAGTGGTTAGCATAATTCTCATTCTCAATACACTTAAAACAATGAATCATTGGAGGTTCATTTTGTGAAGCTTTCGCTCCATTAGAATTTTGAGCTAACTTCTTCCCATCATTTCAACAATCAATTTCTCGGTGACCTTACATTACAAACTAAAACCATTTACTAGACCCCGGAAGAAAAATTCCAACATGCTTATTCCCAAATTTAGAGCATGAAGGAAAACTCATCTTATTTTATACATGGTTTTTAGTGTTTCCTTCGAACTCCATATTTCTTTCATTGTTAAAACCGTGAGGTTGATACATGACTCTAACATTCATTTAATACTTTATTTCACAATGCATAATATCTTCATTGCTGCTAGTGTATCTTATGTAAATCACCCTTATGAGATGACTCTTTAAGACAATAAAGGACCTATAAAATTTACTTTCTAGTTTGATGATAATTCTTGATGTGTAACACACAAGTCTTCTGAAACTAGCCTTGTATGTACAAACAAATTCATCATACCTTTTATTCAACTCAAGGAAATATTTCTCCATCTTAGTATGAATAATATATGAAATGTAATTATTGAAAAAATAAGTTCTTAAACTCTTCCCATTCCATGGATTCAATATTATAATATTTCCTAATATTCATGATTAGAGTTAACCATTTGTCCACTTCACATTATAACTGATAGTCACCTAGAATGAATTTCTCATGCTCCGAAAACTGGAGAATGGATAATATCATTTTAGTAGTACTGATCCATTGTTCAGAAATAATTGGATCAGAAGACCCTTTAAAATAATTTGGACATTACATCATTAATGAATCAACATAATTTGGTTCCCTCCATTTCACATTTTGTAGTCCACCATGATTCATAGCTTGAAAAATTTGTGTGATCATAACAACAAGGTTTTTTATTCCATCTCCCATAGAATTCAGTTTCTCAGAAGTACAATCATTACAATGTCCTTCACAATCACTATTAATGTAGTTCCTTTGGGTTCCACCCTTTGAATAAAACCAAAAAAATAGAGTAAGAAGGAGTTATCATAATTAGGAACCACATAATCATGAAAATTCACTTACCAGATGTCAACATTTGGACACATTCCCTAATCTATGAAACCTTAACATTATCCAAGGTTATTCATAGGAAAATTATATTTAAATACTTCATAATGGTTCCATAAGAGTTTTTAAAATCTCAAATAATATCTCATGGGAGTGTCAAACTATCTGTGTAGAAAGGCTCATTATTGTGTACCAAATTACCCCAAGTCTAGCCTAGAATATCTTATCAGAGTTGTTACCCCTAGGTACATCTATACCATAGTCACATCCACTTGTAGTATTCGGAAAGAGATTTATTTATTGGAAACCACTCACCTTACTCTTTACCAAAATTCTAGGACATTTTCCTATACATTTTTCTTATCCTTAGAATTGTGCTTAGACATATTATCATGGTTCTCACTATGATTTTCTCATCCTAGATTCCATAGGTTAACTAAACTTGGCTCTGGTACCAACTATCATGACCCTCAATTTTTTTACATTTAAATTACATAATGTTTTTGGAATAATTAAAACATTATAAAAAATATTCCTTAAGACCTTAATAGTCTAGAGCCTTGGAGAATTTGGAAACCTAAATGCTGATACATAAGTGAGATACATTATCTCCCACTAAGTTCTTATTGACTAAAATCATTCTTAGACAAATTAAACATAACACATATCTTCATAAACTAAGGATGGAAACATAAAAATGGGTGAACTCAAATGCTCAGTAAGGGTAGAAAAGCGATATATGTATGCATAATCATGACCAGAAGGGTATGATAACATGATCATGAAAATAGAATATCGCACCCTGCATATCACAGATCAAATAAATGAATCATGGAAAAAGCATATTAGTTCATAAGACACAAATCCTAAGAAAATAAAGACCACAATCCATAAAAGTATAATATTGGAATAAAATATATAATTTTGGGAGAAAAATAAGCATATATAATGATTTCTATATTAGTCACGGAAATACATACAATTCCATCTTAGTGGAATAATTTCCTTTACTGATTGGGGTTCACACCTCATTCATCCTTGTATTACTTAACCAAGTTCACTCCTTATTCTATCCCTATATAACCGAACTATGATCATTTTCCATTCTAGCCATGTAAAACTGAACCGAGTTAATTTCCCATTCTATACAGGTAATAATTAACCGAGTTCATTTCCCATTCCAGCCATGTCTATTTCATGAGATATAAATCTTTACCCAATGCATTGGATGGAGATATATTTCACACCCATATCATAGTGAAATCATACCTACATTATCCACAAGATCATAAATAACAATATCATAACCTGTGAAATGAAATGGGAATTATAAACATGTAATCATATCATAACCTATGGAAAAAATAGGTTTCATAATAATTTCATCATAAACATAATCCATGAAAAGAAACGGGTTTCAAAAAAATATAACCCTTTAATGAGAAAAGGTATTCATAAAAATCATGCCATTAAAATATAATCTATTCATAGAAACAATATGAATGTAAACAATGAATAATTTACCCATAAAGGAATTAGTAACACCAATGGATGTTATCTTATATGATAAATAATTTTGAAATATATTTTAAAAATATTTCTTAAGGAAAATATCCTTTCTTCATTTAAAAAAATTAAAACATAAAACATTTTGAAAACATTTTTCTCTAAAAATAGATTTTAAAACCTATAAGAGAAGAATTGAAAACCATAAAACATTTTTAAATTACTTTTTACTTTAAAATGGGCTTTGAATATCTATTGAAATCATTTTTAATAACATATCTGAAAACAAGGTTTTTGAATAAAATATATTACTGACCTAAGAGAGAGACAATCATATTTTACATAAAACATTATATTAAGTACCAAAGAGTAGAAAAATGGAATTAATACATGATTATTTATTTAATAACCATATTAAAATAAATTTCATGAGTTTTCTCGAGAGAAGAATCATGATATTTCATTAATTAAATTATAATCATAAATAATATTAAAAATTCATGAGATTGTTTTAATAAACTCTTTTAACTTGGTAACGTGGGATCATAATCTCCATATAAGAAAATTAAATTACATGAAGCATAAAATATCATGGAAATAAGTATATTCATTAAATAACATATAAAATTGAATAATATACACCTCTAAAAATAATTTAGGTGCATACCGAAACAAGAGACTCAAAGAAGGAAAACTAGGAGAAAACTATTTTTCCGATTGGGTAACTTTCGAAACATAAAACCCATTGAAGGAAGATCATAAAATGGATATTTGAATAACTATAAATTAAATTATAAGAATATTTTATTATATCCATGATCAATTTACAGACCACATTCATGGGATTTGTGGTGAATAAAGAATTTTTCTCACATAAATAAAAAGTGACATGAAATCCCATCACTTTGCATCTTGACTCTCATCGTACTCACTCAAACAACTTTTAGAATAAATATATATTTGTTATAAATTTTTTCCAATCAATATTATTATATATAATACCATATATGGTTTTATCATGACCTTATATTACCCTCTTGTTAACAATCCTATGTTAAATTTTCACTTCGGGTTATATTAGTTCTGTTCTTCGTATGTGTATTAATTTTTTATATCATTGGTAATTATACTTATATGATGATTATACAATGTAAAAAATGATATAAATATAATTTAAATTCTTTATATTTTATTTATAATAATCTATATAATATAGAAGTATGAAATGTAATACACCGTTCTTGGAGACGGTAAGTCGTACGTACGCATGAATGTTGTTTATATTTTTTCTATCATATTGAAAGAATTAATGAAAATTAACTATATGTATATATGTATACAATATAATTAAAATATAAATATAAAGTTTTATATCTAATATAGTTTCACTAAAATCATCCTTAGTACATTCCATGTAGTGTGTGAACAAATCACATCGCTTTGAGGGGGCGGTAGTCCACACTTCCTGAAACAAAATTATCGTATATAAACCAAATGGAAAATAAAAGGATGTGTGTTTTAAAAGGATTAAATAAGCTTATGGAAATAATAAATATAATATATTAAATATATATACATATTTTCCATCATAATTTCCACAATGAGAGGTGGTAAAGGAAAAATGAACAATCAACATTTAGTGACTCGGTAGTTCACTGTACACGTAAATAGTATGTTCGTTACCCATTAGATGTAGGTGCATGTAAGAATAGGTCAAAAAAATATAATAAAAATATCATAGTATATTTCTAATACTAGTTTTTTTATAAAATATTGTAATAAAGAGAGTGGAGGGTGTGTAGAAGGAAACTAAAATAAAGGATCTTGAGAGAAGTCATTACCTCTCAATCGGGTAACTCATTTTGGTTTGTGCCAAAAGGCTTCCTTGGAAAACTTTATGCCCAAAGGGGCGATTGAATAAGTAAGGGAGGGGATTTTTTAATTGTGTTGGGTAGATCTTGGACAAACCTAACTAGTTTTAGAGGTGTTAAGAAGAGGGAGATGTGGTGGCCTTTTATTGGGAAGGAAGAGTGACACTCTTGTAAATATTTGAAGAGTGAATTCAATCGACGTTTATAATGTTTCAAGTGGATATAGTAATGATAAAAAGTATTTAAAAGAGAGGATAAGGTATAAATATTTCCATAAAATCAATTTTGGTCAAGTTTATTGGTATTTTTGGGCCTTAAGATTGTATTTAGTTCCTTATTAAGCTTAATTTAACTTTAATCAATGTGATTAATTTTAATCACTTTCAATAATATTTTTTGTAAAAAACATTGTTAAACTTATTAAAAATTAAAGATTACTTTGATTCAAAATATGGAATACATTTTTTCAAATTTAAATATCATAAGTGACATAAATTAAATTATAATTAATCTCATAGTCTGGCCGACAATGAAAATTTCTAATGTAAAAATAATCAAATGTTTGCTATATTTTTATATCAAATTTCAATGTGAAGTTGGTTAAAAAAAACTAAATTATATTAATTGATAAAAATAAAATATAATTAAACATTAACAAAAAATTAAAATAAACTTTAAAGTTATAAATATATTAGATGAAAAAGATGGTCTCAATTAAAATACGGTGTTTTCACTATTTACCCAAAAAAAAGTTATCTGAAAAATCCAAAACTTTCAACCAAAAATAATTTCAAAATTAGAAATTAAAAAAAATCCTATTTTATCAAATTATATTTCTAAATGTGCATCAAATTGATTTTTTTCATAGAAGGGCATTAAAAGAAACTTATTTGAGAAAATGGCATTTTTAATCATATAAGGACTTTAACAAAAATTATATATTTCATTGTAAATATCACTTATTTATATAAAAAAATTATAAAAAATATTTCAAAAAGTAGTTATTACTATTCATATAACTAATTTAAATTGCTAGGTTATAATTATCTCATCTAAATAATTATAGTAATAAAATTATTTTTTGTAGAAACATTAGTGTTACATGTAACGTACATCAAGTCAGTGTTGCATGTAACATATTCCAAGTCATTTTTTCTTGTAACATACACTGATTCAATGTTTCATGTATTTTACACTAATTTGGTGTCAGGTAACATACCCCAAGTCGTCACCATGTTAAGGGAATGATTGACTTAATGTATTTCAAGACATAAATGAAACATTCATTTATCCGAGAAAAAAATGTCCATAAAACTCAAGGTATTACAGGATGCATTCTCAATGAATGATCAAGAGGCCTATTAATTTTTACTATTATATACCTAAAATCTATTCTAAGTGATAGTAGAATGATCACAACACAATCAAAATGACCATTAATTTAGGTCAAACAAACAAATCAAAACCTACGTTGATATTTTTTATTTACATAATCATAGAATTATTTTGCATCACCCTCAATTGTTAAAATATTAAAAAACATAAAAACTCATAAAAAATTAAAAAAAATCCTAAAATATAAAAATAGAGGTAAAGCGTTTACTCTTAAAAATATATATATTCTTTTTAATTATCGCCCTTTGTCATAAAATGAAAATTCTAGATAATATTAAAATAATAATGTTAAATTAATGATATTTTGGGGGGAAATGAACTCATAATAACATTATAATGTGCTGAAAGGAATTAATTGATAAAGGATTCACTATAAAATTATTAATTGTTTTTTTAAACACACACTAATTAAATTTAAATATGATCCACATTTTTGTTGTTGATGTGGTACATGAAATCAATATTTTGAATATTTTTATTTTTCACTAGTTTCATTTAAATATTTAATTCACTTTGGGTAACTCCCAATCATTATTGGGTATGTGAAATCAATCCTCGTGTCTTTGAGATATGATTTCATCCACATCATTTGTATAGTATCCTATATTAAAAAAATATTAATCATCTTTTATACTCAATTTGAAAGAATATTTCATCATAGATTTATATTCACTAAATCTTCATACAATAAATAATTGACCTTCATAATTATATTTGTAATCTCCCATATCTTCAGCCCAATTAGCATTAGTATAATTTTAAATAAGTGTTTTTGTGTTCTTATCAAAATTCAAATTGGAATCCATAGTATATTTGATATAGTGTATCTTATATTTCAACACTATAGGATATGTATCCTTTGGATTCAATTTTCACCCTGAAAAAATAATTATCTCAAATATTACATGGGTTATAGGTGTAATGAACTATTTTAGGCAACTATTGAACCTTCAAAAAATGAATTTGAATCAAAATCCTTCAGTCTTCATCAATTAAAAATTTTGTCCTATGTATAAAAAGAGTAGATAACTCATTTGATTATCCATTCAAAAATTCGTCAATATATCATAAGTATACTTATCTTTAGTGATATTTATATAAAAAATTGTATTTGGGACATAAAAACTAGAGAAAATATACTTCTATCTTTTCATAGACATCTGAAAGCATCTTCTCTAGTTTCATAGAAAATTCCAAATAAGTTCCTTCTTTGATTACACTAAAAATAGAGTAATTAATATATAGAATAAAATTAAGATAGTTTTTTATCTATTTTTAATGTGGGATTAGAATTTACCTTTCTTATTTTTAGTTTCATGCCCTTTAAGATGCTATTTAGATTTGGATTCTATGCTCAAGGAACTTATTTTATCCCATATAATTTTGTCATAAACTTGAAAAATCATGAACCATGAAACTCAATAATAAACCATTATTACTATTTAATACACTCTTCTTACTCAATTTATTCATTCATAAAAACTATATTTACATCCATTTGTAAACCATTTTAAATACATGAGCGTATATCAAACAAAATATTCAAATTATTTCATTCCATAAGATAGGAAAAAATGTATCTGGAAAGTAAATAACCTAAACTTGAATTTATTCCTTGTAAACAAAGTGATATTTTCTTATTGAACTTATCATTTCTCATTATATTTAATCCCAAAACCATAATTCTCCCAATCACAATCTTCTTTTTTAGATAAGACACCATGTCACATGGATTATTCTTCTAAATTAAATTTATCTAGACTTTTAGTATTTTTATTTAATAATCACATGGAAATTATTACTGAATAGTATTTACATAAACAAGAAAAACAAGGAATGTATGATTAAAATTCCAAAAAACACTTCTGAGATTGAATACCTTATGTATAACATCAAAAAATTTCCCATCTTATACATGATTCATAATACTTACAAACATTTTTTCATTATAGTGAGGGTTTTCCTCATGGATTGATGCATTATAATTGTCATGAGATTATTATAAGTATTATTTTCAATCCAAAATAATCCCATATTATCCAATATTCCTTTATGACATTTTTTATATCATCACTAAGGATAACTGAGTTTTCTTTTAGAAAATGTTAGTTTTCTAACAAAATTAAATCAAATATGTCAAAAATATTCTTCAAATTATTATTATAACCTTTATAACTCATTACAATGGTACAATATCCATGAAATATTAATTCATATTCTCTCTCATCAAACATTCCCAAATATTTTCCTTTAATCATAATAATAAAGTGGAATTTGAATTCCTTCAAACTTCTCAATCATGTTTTAAAAAATAACCTAAACTCATATGGTGTGTCAACTAAATATTACTGATGTAATAATTGATTGGTAATTTTGATAATTGTTGTGGAGTCTTTTATTAGAACTTATTTTAGAGAGGGGTGCGGTGATATAATGGTTCTTCCCATTTCTAAAATAATTATTTTTATACTCAGTTACTCTTTCTCAATTGTGTGTGTATAAAGAATTAAATTCATACCATATTCCATGATTCTTAAGATATGCTTAAAAATAATTTATTTTGATTAATGTTTGGATTGAAATATATTTATGGAAAATCTAACTTGATTAGAATCACCCTTTTTGAGGGGTTTGAATCTATAACGCTATTATGGATTACTAAAAAAAATATAAAAAATGAAAATTAGTGAAATAAATAAAATAATTCATTATATAATTACCTAAATTGGTTAAATTACACATCTGAGTGTAAAAAATAAATAGGCTTAATCATTTTTATTTCTACTAGCATAAATATTTTCATCAAAATTTATCCGTTTTTATATAAATAACATGTCTTGGAACCTTCATGATGTACCTTTGATAATGTCCCTATATTAGCATGTTTTATAAGTTTAACCATGTTATTTTTACCAAATAATCTAATTCTAGTTTTCATAATTTCATTTCCAACATTATACTCATATAACATGCGCCTTTACTATTAGAAATTTTAATGATATTATCACTTAGTAATTATACCATCATTATGATTGGGACATAATTATACATACTGATGAAACATCTATAAATAAAAATGATCATCTCATTACCTATCACACCCCTACATTTTATTTTATTAATTATTTTGATTATTTATTTAAATTTTCTATTTTCATTGAGTTTAGGTAGTTTTGGGTTAAAATTTTAGTTTGGAGTTCCTTTAATTTATATCTCACAGTAAGTGTGAATGCCTAAGGATGAAATTTGTAATAAACCATATGTAGAGTCCATTATAGTTCATTTTTTGGTGAATTAATTTTTAAAATAGGTTGATAAAAATTGGATCCAAATTATGTTAAAATCATTAAAAATAGTGAATGAATTTTTATGTGATAGGGTGTTAGCACAAAGATTGTAAAATGATATTAGAAACATTACAACATGTAAAAAAGGTCTCTTTAGTTTTGATATAATAATTTTTTATATTTGGTTTGTGGTTTGGTAAATTGTGTAGTGTTTTCCACATGGTTGGAAAATGGTTTACCAAACCAAGAAAATAAATCATTCAACCTTCCCAATTATTATTTAATTATGGAATTACCAAACTTCTCCCACTGATTTTTTATGTTTTTTTATCATCTCTAAGATCCCTTTAATTTTTATGGCCTTTCATAGAGATATTGGGTGATTTCATCTTCCTCCAACTTCAATTATAGCCTTTTTCATTTTAGAATCATAACATTCATCATGGTAAACTCATATTTCTTTTCTCTTACTTTCTCTTCTTCTTCACTTTCTCCTCAATTTTTCATAGTTATTTATTCCTATAAAATTTATTAGCATATTACACATGAAGTCTGTAACACCCCAAAATGATAAAAGATTAAATAACTAAATGATATGACTCATGTCAATAAGGTTCACTTTTCTTTTCAGGAGCATACATGATTAGAAATCTATAGTTAAGCGTGCTTGGCCTGGAGTAGTGATCCAGATAGGTGAACTTATAGTAAGTTTCATAGGGTCTGTGTGAGTGAGGACAAATCACATAGGAAGGGACATGTGTTGGCCTTTGGGGAAGTCATTAGTCAGATGACCCGTTTAGGCACGTGGGTGGGACCCGGGTTGAGGACCATGTATGTGTAGAGAAACTAGTGGTACCTGGTGGGCCAGGACCTGACGACCATGTTATGGCAGGGTGTATGTGATGTCACTGGGACCTAATTTTCACATTTGGTATCAAAGGTCATACCCAGCCTTAAGTGCGATACACTGCCTAGGTTGGGATGTAGGGCCCACAATGAGGATGTGGAGCTCTAAACGAGGGTGATTGTAACACCCCAGAATGATAAAGGGTTAAATGACTAAATTATTTGACTCATGTCAACAACATTCACATTGTTTTGGGATCCTACCTGATTACAACTCCATAATTAAGCATCTTGGCCTGGAGTAGTGATCATGATTGGTGACATTCTGTAAAGTTTCCTATGGTGTGTGTGAGTGAGGAGAAATCACACTAGAAAGGATATGTGTTGGCCTCTGGGGACAGTCATTAGTCAGATTTCCCGTTTGGGCATGTGGGTGGGCCCCAGGGTGGGAACCATTTGTCTGCATGGCAACTGGTGGTACATGGTGGGTCGGGGCCTGACGGTCATGTTAAGGCAGGATTTCTATGCTATCATCAGGACTCAGATGTCACCGAGTTTTAATGTTTCCATTTATCTATATCCTAGATATTTTGTGATTATTTAATTATAGAAGTTTTTTCCCTTAAACTTTTTAGTTTTCTTCATGGAAGGTGGTAATAACATCCAAAAACCATACACCTAAATAGGGTTCCAAAAGAACATTCTTTACATCTATCTCTTTGAGACTAATTAATAAGAACTAAATATAACAATCCAATATATTACAACATAAAAAATAAATATTGGATCCCTTACATTTACAATGATAACTATGGTTTAAAGTTTTACATAATTAAGACGAACTCTTACATTGCAATACCCATATCCTTGAATGATCATTTTCCTTATTATACCTAGTTTTTCATATTTCACAATACGACATAAAAATATATCATAAAATTATTCAAACATAAAACCTTTCATAAATAATTCGTTTAACATCATTCTTATTATCTTGGGAAAATAGAAAACATATGATGGGTGAGGTCAAATTCTCAATAAGGGTTACATAATAATTAATAATTAATGTTCATTAGTGAGAATAAGATGATAATGAGGGTATAATGACATAATCAAACTGCATGAGAAAAACATAAGATATTTCATACCCATAAAAACATGGATTATAAATCATGATACATAGAATAAATATTTTAAATATGACAAGATACATATATGTTAACAATAATGATCCATATGAAAACAATAGTTTAGAAAAAGATTCACTGTAAATCATTTAAAGCATTGAAAATTTTGTGTATATATCGTATAACATTAAACATTAATCATTGAATCACCTAACCAGATAATTCTCATGTCTCTTAGCATTAATATATTGCTGGTGAACTCTATCATGACATAAGAGTAACTTATAATCAATTAACTCCATCATCTATTAATAGTAACATAACTCCTTAATCACTTAGGATAAACTTATATCTACTTAAATAAATATAATTAACCAATTAATTGGATTGATATATCATACCAACCTAAAATATATCAGATAAATTTCTTTAATTTTTTGTGTTCACACCCTGATCATGATATCATCAATAATGTCCAAGTACCATGTTATGAAATAAAGCACACAAGAGATTTCATTTGATTCAAACTATCAAATCTTGATTTTCCCAGGAAAAATAAATAAGATTCTTGAAAATATAATTAAAAATTTATTGTAAATAATTTATATAAATTAATTGAATGGTATCATAATATCATACCCCCATTAAATTATAAGAATCATTGAAGGATTTTAACATAGATGAAAAATACCTTTAAAATATTATTTGGTTATTTTATGGAAAACAAGAAATAATATCATATTCCATTGATAACATTAATGATGGAATCATATAATCGAATCATTAAATAAAATAACACTCATTTGGTTCAAAAAATATATTCATACCATATATGTTAAAATAAAACATCCATTTCACACTTTTTTATAATGTTAAAAATGACTTTGTTAGAAAAAATCTGGAATGATTCCATTTTAACATAATATATGTAAATTAAAAGGTCACTAAAATTATTTTTTTTAAACCTTTAAAGTATAGGTATGAACATTTATATTAATATTTAGATGTGTATGGACATAGAATAATTTTTTTCAACTAATTTACAAATGACGTCCAATTTTATTTAAAAACATTTTCTCGATCATTTAATTTAATAAAGAGATAAATGGTACTAATAATTTAAAATTCCAAGAATAAATATAAGAGAATAAAATATATGGGGTTTATATGATAATATATATAATGTTTCCCTTTATATAATTTTAGTATATAAAATCTCAAAAAGAAATGTGGTTGTAACATAAATCATTACCTCTTTGGAAACTATAGTATCATAACCCCCAAGAATGAAATAACATCATATGAATTATTAAATAATATAAAAATAATGATATTTATGATACAAAATATCATATAGGAAGTATATACACCTAAAAATTATGTAAGCGTGTGACAACATATATTCCCCAAATAAGACTATTTGAAATGATAAATCCCTACAACTTGGTAACATTCAATTCAAATACACTTAGATAAATTAATTTTATTTACAAAATTAAATAAAATAAATTATTAATGATACATGATATTTCGTTTCATAATGGTAGTATATAAACCTCATAAACATAAATAGATTATAACATCAAATATGTCTCAATGAAACAATATTGTGATGAAAATCCCGTACAAAGATTGTATCAATAAAGTGAGAATTAATCATTGAGGTGATTATGGGTAATAATTTTCAATAAAAATAAAACAATTGGAAATAAAACATTATATAATCATAAGTAATTTCACACATAATCATTTCATGATATAGTCAACGATGTAGAATTATTACCCAATTAATGGAAATTAAGTTAAGAAACCCGAAACCATGAGTCGCAACATGCCTTGTATGTCCTTTAAATAATATTTAATAAAAATATGCGAATTATTTACATTTTCGAGAACCTTTTATAGGTTTATTCCATTATCATTAAACCATTTATTTCACATATTTCAATGACAAATTTATTTTTATAATTGGTTAAGTCCACATATGGTGTTTTGAGGACATTCGTTTCATAATTGAAAAAACAAATTTGGTATGTATAATGTGGTCAAATAGATAATTATTCCATCATATATAGAATAATAATAATGATATAGTCATAATTTTTTATACATAAAATAAAATTTAATTTTCAGTAGTAAAATGTTACTTTGAAAAACAAAATACTTTGGTTCACGAGGTAGTAGTCCACACAAAAACACAAGAGATGTTTTTACTTTTTTTGGATAAAAAATAAAGTAATAAAATAAAATATTCACTTCAAATAATAATTATAATGTTATACCAAAAACATAACTTCATTTTTTCGATCCCAGTAACCATCAATGAGAGGAGTTTTTGAAAAACAAAGTACATCACTACGTAGAGAAGGTAGTCTGTATGTATGCATGTGCCACAATTCTATTTTTAATGGTTGGAATAATATGAGTTTATATGATATATTATCCTTTCGTAATGATAATAATTCCATAAAAATAATTTATATACATTAAACCCATCATTATATATATCCATGATAGGAGATGATGGAAAACAAAACACATCACGTCATGGAGGTAGTTGGCCACACATATGCTTGAACAATGTTTCCATTCCCCATTTGACAGAAATTGAGATTAAAAGGGAATGTAAAATATTAATTATAACATTTAAATATAGTGGATATAGTTATTCTATTATATCATCATGGTTTAATAATAATTGAATGAGGTATAATAAGAATTAAAATTAAAATGCATAGTAAAGAGTTATACCTCTTCATGGAAAACCACAAGTGATATACACTTGAATCCATATAAGAATATATTTTAATGAGACAATATCTTCATGTTCTTTTAAAATATGGGTTTTAAGTAATGTGGGAATGTATTTTCTGATTTAGAGTTCTCAAAAGTTGTAAGGATGAGAGGAGAGGAGTTTCGCTATTATAAGTGAGGGGAGGGGCACCCTTGGAACTACTTAATGTACTAAATTAATATAAATTAGTTTTCAAGAACAAGTAGAATAAAATTGATATAAATTGAATATATTATGATTATGATTATAAATAATCTCTGAAAATGAAATTTAAACAGGTTTAGGTGATATTATAACCCATAAAACTTAGTTTTAACATTTCATTAACCCTTTTGGTGATTACTATGATATCAATGTTTTTTATAATATAAAATGGTTAGGAAAGAAATATAAAATGAAAATTAATAATTAGTGGAAAATTGTTGATTTTATAAACAATATACCTTTCACTATTCCAACTATAATATTTTCACGAATTTTAAGAAATTTAATGAAATATTATTTAACATAAATTTCCATAAAATTCATTTTTAGGAAAATTCACATAATATTTCATTAAAAACCCAAGAAAATATTGTAATTTGAATATAAAAATTTAAAAAATAACTAATATATTTATTTATAAAAAATTGTAACACCATAACTCACCTAATTAAAATTATATTTAGGGTTTTTAAAACAATTTACTTTTTTCTACTATTTTCACAAGCACTATGTCGATGTTGTGTAAGCATTTAAAAAAGTTATAATAACATTAAAAATTAAAATTAAGTTACCATGATAAAAAATATATTCAAATTTTAAAAAAAATTATAAAAAAACATAACCTCTTGGAATCCCAATGAAAAAATATTAGGTATATTAAAATAGAGTGACATTTTTTATTCTTTACAAAAAAATAATATTATGGTCATTATCAAATAATAATTTACCAATATATCTATATAATTTAATTTTTTATATGGATTTTAGAACTAAACTCATATAATACAAATAATTTAGATATTAATTTGATATTTATTACCTTATCACATTATTTTAAACCATAATTACCCAATTTACCCTTACCAAGGTGACACATATTTACGTCATTTATTTTTCATAATGATCAAAATAAAAGGAATAAAATTACAAAATTAAAAACTTCTAATTAAAAATATTTATTTTATTTTTCAATATTCATTTACTTTATTTGTATAAAATTTATTTTACAATAAACATTTAAAACTCAAAATAAAAGTTTTTGAAGAAGAATACAGTTTAAGTATAGAATTGTTTTTATGAAAAAAATTACTTACAATAGTCATTAGAATGAAAATAATTGGAATATTTTTAATCAAAATGAACTAATTAAATTTAAAAATCAAATCCAAAAAAAATTATACTTCATAAATACCTGAATGGAATGGACATTTCTCTGTAAAATCGGAATTTTTCACTATTCACTAAAAAATTAATATTTTCAGAAAAATCACAAAATTTATCCCTAAGATCATTTTGATATAATTTTTCAAAAAATTATCTCATTTATATCAAATAAAAATTCTATAACTAGTATAAATTAATTATAATATTCACCTTAAAAAATAAACAGAACTGGTATTTATAAAAACAAATTTTTATAGAATAAAATCAATTTTCTAAAATTTGAGTACTCATTTCTTAAGAATTTATCAATAATTTTTATTGAATTGGAATTTTTTATATAAATTTCATAATATAGTTACTCATATTTATACACTCTAATTAAATGTTTAGATTATAAAAATCATACATTAAAAATAACATTTTAATGTCATTAAATATCAGTGTTATATAATGTGTTTGTTATAAAAAATAGTGATATTTTAAAATTTCTGGGTATTAAATTTTCCCCAACATAAATAAATTTTATCGACATAATTTTATCCTGAAAATTGTAATAAAGTGTTAAAAATTTGATAATACCATCCTTTAAATCCCACATTATAAAAAGTGATAATAAAACATCTTATAGAAAATCGGAGAAGTGAAATAAGAAGGTCATCTAGAAAATAACATAACTAGGTTTCGAAATAGGACAACCTTAGTGGGATTTAAAGATATATACATTGAGTAAAAAATTATTTTCTATCTAATTATGGGGTTTGATAGTGAATATTTATTCGAAGGAAGTGAATGATCAAGAGAATGACAATGACCCCAGAACCAAAAAACAATAAGAAGTGGATAAGACCATCAATTCATCGAATATGAATGTAATAGGATAAAATTTTTATTTCATGATACTATTACAAAAGTTGAGTCATTAATTTATCATTTATAATAAGAATATAAGGATATATATATATATGTGTGTGTGTTATTTTCTTGAAATCCATAAATGTAATTTCATCCTTTGGTTCTCTGTTTCAATAAGATTCTACCTTGGTCACACCTTTTGCTCCAAATGATGAGTATGAATATTTAAGGCTCAAAGAAGTATTTTCAATTTATGATTATCCAGGAGGTATATAAATGCATGAATATAAATTCTACCAATCTTTAATAAAATAGAAATGGTAATAACATGATAACATAGTAATCAAATAAACCATTATATTGATATTTAAATCATTAATCTCAATAACATAAATAATAACACCTAAGGTTTAACTTATACTATTATATAAATATATAAACAATAAAAATATTCAAAATATATTTTTCTATAATAACAGGAATCAATAAGAAATCATATAATATAGTTAACATCATCAAAATAACAAGAATAAAATTTAGATACTAACATAAATAGTTTTCCTTAGTTAGATCATAAATAATTCCAAAACTATTTCCTTATAACAAAATCGATTTTCATCCATAAAGGAGAAGTAAATATAAAATAGAAAATAATTAAATAAATGGAGGATCCTTCATAAGAATAATAAAATTGTTCATATAATCTTATAATATATTCACTATTGACTTTAAGAATATAATTTTCTCCATTGAACAAACGATAAACCTTAAATTTATAAACCCATAGTAGTATGCATAAATATTACGTTTACCTCACCTGAAAACATCCTGATCTTAAAAGATACAAAAAACCATATCTAATACAAATAAAAATTACCCAAACATTACATTCATAATTATATCATCTTATTATATGACTATTCATTACAAAAATATTATAATCTAAGCTAAAACCATATAGGTTTATTTTTTTGGAAATGTGGAAACATAAACAAGTTGTTCATAAAAATATACAAAATCTCCCACTACATTCTTCACATATAGTACCCCTATTTGGAATGACATTCTTAAAACCTTTCTGCATTTCCTTAGAAATATAAAATATAATAAATGATGATCTCAAATTTTTAATTCAGATAAACATGGGAGATATTAGTCAACAACCATTTTTAATCATAACATTTGTATAAGGGTGTGATGACATAATCAAAGTTCATGAGAATAACATAAGAGAATTCATAACCATAATAATTTTGATCATAAATCATCAAACAATGAATAAATATTTATCATAAGGTAAGATTCATATAAATCAATAATCATGATCCATGAAAAATCAATCCTTCAACAAATTATTCATTAGAACTATTAACATTCATTAAAAAACTGTGTACGTATATTGGAACATAAAAATTCATTATGTAATCACCTAACAAGATAGTTAATATATCTATTAGGTGTAACCAATAACTGGTAAAATATTCCTTATCTTAAGAGTTAATTATAATAAGTTAACTCTATTGTCTCTTAGGAATAAAATTACTCTTTTGTATCTTAAGAGTAACTTCTATCCATTTATCTCAATATAATTAACTTATGATTTAGAGGAATACAGTAGAAACACACATCATATATCTAAAAAATTATTGTATGAATTTTTTTCACTCCACAATATCAATTTCATCAATAATAACTAAGTATAATGTCACGACCCGTCCTCAGGCCCCGTGCCGTGACTACCCCAATCCCACCTTCCATAGACCAAGGGCTAGCGACTAGCACCAATGGCGTAAATCCCAAAAAAAAGAAGGAATTTCCTTTATAAAGTAACCAAAGACAATAGAGTACGCAAGTGAAGTAAGAACTAAGTAAAATTGGGTACAAGGTAGGTGATGACAAGTAAATGGGCCAGTATACAAACCCAACTGAGAGTACAGTACAACTGAAAGGATATTACAATAGCAGTAAGAAAAACAGCAACACCGAGTCGTCCTCCGAAAATCCCACCTGAAGGGTGGGTACATATAGTCTCCTCAGCTCCTAGGGTCCGACCGTACGCTCCATGTACGTCCCGCCAAGTGGTCCAACTCTAGGTTTCGTCCAGCTCCACATGCCTCCACCTCGATCAGTGATTTCCGTCATCTGCATCCAACACAACGTAGTGTGGGCATAGCCCATGCAGGGGTGAGTATACGATACTCAGTAGGGACCCCAAGACCCCCGAAGGTCTGTCAGAATCCATGAAGGATAAACCACAAAGGAAAGATACAATCACGAAGTATCAACCGACTTTACTTAGGTACATTCCTATACATATACCTAATTCATCAATCATAAAATGGATTCAACTCTCGATCCCAAGCACAACCCAGTCCACACAAGAATACACAACCCAGTCCACACAGTAAAGCACAACTTCATCCACACATAGTACCCCAAGCCCGCCTTCCATAGGCCAGGGGCTGGCGACTAGCACCAAAGTCGTAAATCCCAAAAAAAGGGAAGGTGTTGCCTTTATAAAGTAAACAAACACAACAGAGTACGCAAGTGAAGTAAGCACTAAGTAAAACTGGGTACAAGGTAAGTGCTGAAAAGTAAATGGGCTAGTATAAAAACCCAACTGAAAGTACTGTAAAACTGAAAGGAATGTACAACAGCAGTAAGTAAAACAACAACACTGAGTCGTCCTCTGTAATTCCCACCTGAAGGGTGGGTACATATAGTCTCCTCAGCTCCTCGGGTCAGGCCATCTGCTCTGTGTATGTCCTGCCATGTGGTCCACCTCCGGGTAACATCCAGATCCATAAGCCTCCACCTCGATCAGTGATGTCCGTCATCTGCATCCAAAACAATGTAGTGCGGGCATAGCCCATGTAGGGGTGAGTATACGATATTCAGTAAGGACCCCGAGACCCACAAAGGTCTCTCAGAATCCACTAAGGATAAACCACAAAGGAAAGATACAATCACGAAGTATCAACCGACTTTACTTAGGTATATTCCCATACATATACCTAAGTCATCAATTATAAAATGGATCCAACTCTTGAGCCCAAGCACAACCCAGTCCACACAAGAAAACACAACCTAGTCCACACAGGAAAGAACAACTCCGTCCACACAAGAAATGAAGTCAATCACATCGATGATAATGGTTGAAAATCAAGGCTCAGCTCACACAGGTATACATCTTCCGTATAGCGATTGAGACGATCAGATGAAGTCACTGATTCATCTAAGATGTCAGACCCACACATGATAAAAGTCCAGCTATGCTGTCAGACCCACACAAGATACAAGACTAGCTACTCTGCCGGACCCACACAGGATACAAGTACAGAGGTCAATACTGCCGGACCCACACAGGATACAAGAATAGTAGTCATCGCTGTCGAACCCACGGAGCATCCCAGTACGATAGTCATTGCTGTCGAACCCACGGAGGATTCCAGTACAGTAGTCGATGCAGTCCTCGCTAGCTCTAGGGTTCCCGCACACAGTATGCTCAATTTCGGGAGGGTCCGCTACTTGAGAAAGAGAGTCGATACATCAACTGTCATGAAGATCAATGTTTATGTATCCCAAAGTTTCGTCTCGTTATAAGAAACCCAACGCGACAGACGGTGCGTCAATCGGACGGCCGGTCTAAGAGTTATTGGTTTTTCTGTCCCAGGGGCCCGGTTTGTTTTTAAGCTAAAACCAACCCGACCAAACTCTAGCTGCATCCAAACCTCAAGTGGAGTATTCCAAAATAACCATCTCAACAAAATGAATTCAAAACAATTGACGACACGTCAATCAGACGTCCATTTCTTAAGTTATAAGCATTTCCGCTCCAAGGGCCCGGTTAGTTTTGAGTTCAAACCAACCTTGCTATAAACAAACAACACCAAAACCTCAAGTGTAATATTCAGAAAAGAACGTCTCGATCCAAGGATTCCTACGCAACTGACGGTGCGTCTATTGGAGGTCTGTAGCTCAGGTTATGGGCAAAAGAACGAAAAATGGTCCGAAGTGGGGGGGTCTGGGCCCGGTCCGACCCGACCCAGCCCCTTGGGTCGGCCCGAACAGGGTCCGGTCCAGCCCAGGAGGGTGAGGCCCGGTGCACGTGACCCGACCCGTCCCGTCCGGGGGGTGTGCGCTGGCTCGGCCAGCGAGCCAAGCGGGGGGGGGGGGGGGGTCTCCCCCTGTTCTGTGGATGCGACGCTAGGGTGGCGCCACTGGTCATACCAGATCCCACACGACAACGAGATCCTCCTCCCTTGCCGCTACCTCCAAGAAGCTGGCCGGTGCCGGCCGCCGGCGCCGGCGACCCGCTCTGCCACGGTACTCCGTGGGACACCAGAGTCATTCTGGTGGTCCGTTTATGCTCTCGTCTGCGCCTGCGGTCGTCTAAAGACCCGAGCTCCACTACAAAGGCTCCGATTTGCCATTGCAGTTCCGTTTCATTATCACCAATCACCCTGCACATCAAGAAAAAAATAGCAGTGTGTTCGGGCTTGTTCATTAGACCGCACCCACTGCGTTAGAGTTTCAAATCGCCGCCCAACAATTTAAAATGCCCAGTACGAGGGTATAATTCTCATCAAAGAAAAATAGACAAAATTTTCCCTACCTCAACAATCAATGTCGAACGTCAGTGTCGCTGTAGATGGTGTCATGAGGAAAGGGATCGTAGGCGACATCAGAGTGCGCCGAGGAGGAAGCGGCATCTCTTCTCTTGTCGCGGAGAAGAGAATGGGTGGTGCGTCGTAATTCTTCGAGGAACCAGCATTCTTCATCGAAGGAGATGTCGTTATTCATCGGAGGTCGGCGTTCTTCCAAAATCTCAAGAGATCTCCCAATCATCCTTAGCACAACGAAAGGTCTCCCAAAATAAAATAATAGGTTACTCCTATTATTTTATTTCTCATGCAAAGTAACTTCCCAAAATTCAAATCACCGCATTTAATAAACGTGTTGAAAAATAATTTATGGAAGGGATAGGGAAGATCCCCATTAATTAAACGCGTTGGAAAATAATTAAAAAGGGATGGTGAGGAAAGATCCTCAATAATTAAACGTGTTGGCAATAAAAAGGGGCTTACCAATTTAATGAGGGGGGGATTAAATAGTTAGAGGAAAACTGAATGGTTGGTGATCATGTGGGCCCCACTTATCTAACATCCAACCTTGGGTAGTTAGGTGGAAATGGGTCTC
Source organism: Viscum album (assembly GCA_963277665.1). Taxonomy (NCBI): domain Eukaryota; kingdom Viridiplantae; phylum Streptophyta; class Magnoliopsida; order Santalales; family Viscaceae; genus Viscum; species Viscum album. Next base: position 596,136,407 of record OY728122.1, read on the forward strand.
ACCCTTAACTACCCATGGGGGGAATTAAACTCCCTAGATATAAAATAAAATTGCCCAAACAATTTTATTTACCTCTTAATTAAACCCCAAATTATAACGTCGAACCCACTTAAAACGCAACTGCGGTAAATGTACCCTTAAGCAATTAACAGTGCTGTGAGTTTATAGGTGCCCTCATATTTCAATTCTGGGAACCGGTTCAAAATATTGGAAAACGTGCTCGTTGGTTCACTGAACGTACCCAAGATAAACTTCGGAAACTAAATCCGGGCACATAGGGCCTCAGAATCAAGTGCCGTTAGAAGCCACAGACTCGTAAAATTCCAAAGCATTTTAAAAAAATATTCCTAGAAATTTCTGGTTCATTACATTACTTCCACCTCAGGGATTTACGCCCTCTTAAATCTACCCCATAAACTAGGGAAACAAATGAAGGTACTGGGCACGCATCTGAGCCTTCCGCTCCCATGTGCTCTCCTGGAGGTTCTCGTGATTCCAACGAATGCGCATAAGAGGAATTGACCATACATGTAGGAATCGCTCCTGTCGATCCTCAATCTCCACCGGCACCTCCATGAAATTATCCCCTTCATCGATGTCCAACTCCCCGTTGTCAATGATATGTGTCGGGTCGTGTACGTATCTCTCCAGCTGAGATACATGGAAGATTTCATGCACCCGGTGAAACTGAGGTGGAAGGGCCAGGAATTAAGCCACCTCACTTACTCTGCTGAGGTCCTCAATAGGCCCGATGATGCACTGAGATAACTTGTCGCCCCGTCCAAATCTCCGAAATCCACACTAAGGTGAGACCCGTATGAAAACGTGGTCTCCATCCTCAAACTCCAGTGGCCACCGTCTCCTATCAGCATAGGAATTATGTCTACTCTGTGCAGTCCTCATCTACTCCTGGATGATCTGAACCTTCTCCTTCTTAGCCTGAACCATCTCTGGTCCTATGAGTGCTGACTCCCCCGGGTCAGCCCAGCACAGAGGTGATCTGCATGGTCGGCCATACAGTGCCTCATAAGGTGCCATCTCGATGGTGGAGTGGTAGCTATTGTTGTACACAAACTCCCCCAAGGGTAGGTGATCCTCCCAGCTATGACCAAAGTCAAGGACACAAGCACTGTGCATTGCCTCGAGTGTCTGAATGGTTCTCTCTGTCTAGCCATACGTCTTCGGGTGAAAGGCAGTGCTCAGGCGTAGCTGGGTCCGAAAAGCCTCCTGTAACCCCTTCCAAATATGGGAAGTAAAGAGACAATCTCAATCAGAGACAATAGATGACGGCACACCATGGATTCATATGATCTCCTGGACATAGAGGTGTCCCAAGATCTCTACTAAGCCCTGCTCCCTGATCGGTAGAAAGTGTGCCGACTTGGTGAGTTGGTCGACAATCACCCATATAGAGTCGTTCCCTCTTGAAGTACGTGGAAGCCCCGTCACGAAATCCATGGATACTCCATCCCACTTCCACTCTAGGAACTCTAAGGGCTGTACCAAGCCTGCAGGTACCTGGTGCTCTTCCTTCACTTGTTGACAAGTGAGGCGTCGAGAAACGAACTCCGCTATAACCTTCTTCATACCTGGCCACCAGTGCTATTGTCTGAGGTCCTGATACATCTTCGATACTCCTGGATATATTGCAAGAGGGGAAGTGTGTATTTCCCAAAACACCTCCTCCTATAGTCCAAGTAGTTCCATGGTACAACCCATGAAGAGGATGACGTGCTCCCCGCCTTAAAAAAATCCATCGGGTGCCATCCCTGAGGATATCTGAGCATGGCGCGCCTCACAGTCAACGACTCCACGTTGTGCCTCTCTAACCCGCTAAAGTAGTGGAGGAGTGACTTTGAGGGACTGTTGATAGGCTGCCCCATCTCCATCCACGAAGGATATCTGCAAATTGGCTAACTACTCCGTCGCCTCTCCATGTAGTTGAGTGCCCGATCTCCTGCTGAGAGCATCAGCCATTACATTCCCCTTCCTAGGAGTATAAAAATTTTCAAAGTCACAACCCTGGAGGAACTCAATCCATCACCGCTAACTCAGGTTCAGGTCCTTCTGCGAGAAAATGTACCTGTGACTCTGGTGCTCAGAGTAGACTGTAAATCACTCGCCCATCATATAGTTTCGCCACATCTTCAGGGAGAAGACCACTGCTGCTAACTCCAGGTCATGGGTAGCGTAGTTATGATCATTCTTCCTCAACTACCATGAACCATAATAGATCACTACTTGCTCCTGCATTAGGACACACCCGAGTCTGGTCCCTGATGCGTCACTATAAACTACGTACCCTACACCCTCCTCCATGAGTCTCAAGATGGGCGCACTGGTCAATCTCTGCCTCAGCTCCTGAAATCTCTACTGACATCTGTCTGAACACACGAAGGGTTTCCCCTTCCTTGTCAAAGTAGTAAGCGGTGATGCAACTCTGGAGAAGTCTGGCACAATTCTCCGATAGTACCCAGCTAGACCTAGGAAGCTTTGCACCTTCGTCACACTCCTGGGTGGCTCCCAAGTAAGTACTGCCACAATATTCGCGGGATCCAATGCAACCCCCGCCTCTGAGATGATGTGCCCCAAGAAGTGAACCTCTCAAACCTTGAACTAGAACTTCGAGAGATTACCAAAATGCTGGTGCTCTCAGACTATATCCAGTAAAACCTGCAAGTGGTAGGCGTGTTCCTCCTTGGTAGTCGATTAAATAAGTATGTCGTCAATGAAGACTACAAAAAATCGATAGAGGTTGTGCCGAAAGATCTTGTGAAGACTGTTGGAGCATTAGTAATGCCGAAGGGCATAACCAAGAACTCGTAGTGGCCATACCGACACCTGAAGGTCATCTTCTACACATCCTCTTATCGAACTCTGAGTTGGTGATAGTCTGACCGGAGGTCTATCTTCGATAACCATCATGCTCCCTTGATCTAATCAAAGATATCGTCAATCCTCGGAAGAGGGTACCTATTCCTCACGGTCACCTTGTTTAGGCGACAGTAGTCGACACACAGTCACAAGCTCCCATCCGCCTTCTTGGCGAACAGAATCAGAGATGCCTAGGGTGAAACACTTGGACGGATGAATCCCTTTCCCTGTAATTCCTCCAGCTGTACCCGCATCTCACGGAGCTCGGTGGGAGCCATCCGATATGCTGGAGTTGATATGGGTGATGTCCTAGGGTACTGGTCTATATAGAAATCTACCTCCCTGTGAGGAGGTAATCATGGAACGTCATTAGGGAAAAATGTCTGCATACTGATCTACCACAACAAGAAAACTCAGAATCCGCACATCAACTGCTCCGATTATGAGACTAGACAACTGATGTGTGATCGGCTTCCCTCTCCTCTGCGTAAGTCCATCCTGTGCTGCGAAGGTTCCCTTCTCACCGGTGAAGGTGAACCAGGTCCCATCCGTGCGGACAGACCACACTTTGCACCTAATACAGTCGATCTGAGCATGGACTGTAGATAACCATTCCATACCCAAGATGCTGTTGTAAGGCCTCGACACCGCTACAAGAAGATCCTAACCGAAGCTCTCATCTCATAGACTAAGCTCACACTATTGGAAACAATGTGTGATCATCGATTCTGCTCCCGTAGAAGTCTCTAGACGTAAGGATCGAGCCAACGGCTCCGTCAGAATCTCCATGCTCCGAACAAGGGTAGCGACAATAAAAGAATGACTCACACCTATGTCTATAATAACTTCAGAAAGGGTGGAGTAGACACAGATAGTACCTCGAATCATCTTAGGTGCACCGTGTTCATAAGCCTCTATAACCTGGAGCTGAGCCTGCCTCTTCCTGCCATATCCCTTTTGTCGGGGTGGACCTCCTGGGGGTGGTGGTGGTAGAGCCTCGAAACGTCTTCCACCACCCACTGCTCGGCCAGCTCCTCTGCCTCGTGCGCCTGCTCCCTGCGGACCGTCACGGTTGAACCTCTGCCTCTACCTGGGATGTCCCTCCACTGTCTGTTGCCCATCTACATGTCGGGTCGGGTAGTCACAAGCCATGTGGCCCTGCCAGCCGCATGCATAGCACTGCCTACTCCTCATAAGGCTGGATCTATGCCATGTGCCCCGCACATCAGAACCTATATCCTGAGGTCGCCCACCTGACGACCTAGTCCACTTGGACCCATGTGACATCTGTCGACTTCCGGCTACAGGAGACTTCACTCCGTGTTGTCCTGCGTTGGGCCTCACTGCTGATGGCTGCTCGGTGAGAAAGATCTCCACTAAAAGGGCTCTCTCCAGCACCCCTTCCTACATCGGGATGCTGAGGGGAATCGTCGAAGATCTGATCTCATGCCTCAGTCCCTGCTCAAAGGTCTAGGCCTAGAAGAATGTGTCTCGTACCATGTCCATGTAGTAGTGCGAGAGCTCGGTAAATCTCACTGAGTACTGGGCTAATATCATGCTGCCCTGTCGCAGCTGTAGTAACTCATGGATGCACACCACAATGAGGCTGGCTGGAACAAACTCCGACAAGAAGAGGCTCTCGAATTCCGTCCAAGGTAGTGATGCCTCGTCGTGAACCTGGAGCGTCAGGCTCCACTATCTATCTACTGCCACATTCTTGAGACTCGTGGCAAGGATCACCATAAGGTCTGCTGGTGTCCCTACCAATTTGAAGAATCTGACGATAGCCTCCAACCAATCCTCAGCTGCTTGAGGGTACGTCTCTCCGCCGAACCTGGGCGGCCTTTGTCTCTGAAACTCGTGCAACGCGCTAAGGCATCGTGCACTATCCACCGCTGGGGCTGGTAGCATCAGTTTCTCAACGAGTAGTGGTACCGCTGGTGCCTCCGTTGTAATGGGGTCCTACACCGAGGCCTCATCGCTCGGTGGGCTTCCATCCCGCATCTAACTAGGAACCCTGGATGGCTGCCTTAATGGGGCCATCCTGAAAAGAAACAGGTGCGCCAAGGTCAAACAATACACCTGGTGATCTGACACAAAGTAATCACAAAGAAACTTTTAAAAGGAACACACACACAATCAGTTCTTTCATGCACTGATTTATAAATCAGAGGTTAGGGTACTAGTGTATGGATACGTCGGCTGCCGCACCAACACTCGACTCCCTGGACTGAAAACCACACTCAATACTCATAACACTATTACTTCACAGAGTGGAAAGATCAGGGTCCTAAATTCTGCGGTTGAACCGATGCCTCTGATACCAATTTGTCATGACCCGTCCTTGGGGCCCATACCGTGACTACCCCAAGCGCACCTTCCATAGGCCAGGGGCTAGAGACTAGCACCGAAGGCGTAAATCCCAAAAAAGGGAAGGAATTGCCATTATAAAGTTTACAAACACAACAGAGTATGCAATTCAAGTAAGCACTAAGTAAAAATCGGTACAAGGTAAGTGCTGAAAAGTAAATGGGCCATTATACAAACCCAACTAAAAGTAAAGTACAATGGAAAGGAAAGTACAACAACTGTAAGTAAAATAGAAACACTGAGTCGTCCTCCAGAAATCCCACCTGAAGGGTGGGTATAGATAGTCTCCTCAGCTCCTCGGGTCCGGCCGTCCGCTTCGTGTACGTCCTGCCAAGTGGTCCACCTCCGGGTACTGTCCAGCTCCACAAGCCTCCAACCCGATCAGTGCTGTTTGTCATCTGCATCCAACACAACGTAGTGTGGGCATAGCCAATGTAGGGCTGAGTATAAAATACTCAGTAGGGACCCCGAGACCCCCGAATGTCTCTCAGAATCCACGAAGGATAACCCACAAAGGAAAGATACAATCACTAAGTATCAAAAAACTTTACTTAGGTATATGCCCATACATATACCTAAGTAATAAATTATAAAACGGCTCCAACAGTCGAGCCCAAGAACAACCCAGTCCACACAGGAAAACAAAACCCAATAAACACAAGAAATCACAACTCCATCCACATAGGAAAGAAAGTCAATCACATCACTGATAATGATTGAAAATCAAGACTCAACTCACACAGGTATACATCTTCCGTATAGAGATAGAGACGATCATATGTAGTCACCGATTCATCTAATATGTTAGACCTACATAGGATATAAGTCCAACTAAGTTATTGGACCCACACAGGACACAAGACCATCTACTCTGCCGGACCCACACAGGATATAAGTACAGAGGTCAATACTGTCTAACCCACACAGGATACAAGAACAGTAGTCATCACCGTCGAACCCACCGAGGATCCCAGTACGGTAGTCATCGCTATTGAACCCATGGAGGATTCCAGTACAGTAGTCGATGCAGTAACAACCAGCTCTAGGGTTCCCTCACACAGTATGCTCGATTCCGGGAGGATCCGCTCCTCGAGAAAGAGATTCAATACATCAACTATCACGAAGCTTAGAGTTGATGTATCCCAAAGTACTGTCTCGTCAAAATAAACCCAAACATGAAAAAAAAAATTCAATCAGATGCCCAGTCTGAGAGTTATTGGTTTTTCCGTCCGAGTGGCCCGGTTGGTTTTTAAGCTAAAATCAACCTGACCATATTGAATCTGTGTCCAAACCTTATTTGGAGTTTTCCAAAAGAACTGTCTCAACAAAAGGAATTCAACTAAGTTGACGGCACGTCAATCGGTCGTTCGGTCTTTAAGTTATAAGCGTTTCGGCTCCAAGGGCCCGGTTGGTTTCGAGTTCGAACCAACCCGGCCATAGCCAAACTACAATGAAACCTCGAGTGTAATATTCTGAAAATAACGTCTCCATTCAAGGACACCTGCGCAACTGACGGTGTGTCGATTGGAGGTCCATAGCTCATGTTATGGAAAAAAGACTGAAAACGGTCTGAAGTGGGGGTCTGGGCCCGGTCCGACCTGGACCAACCCCCCCAGGTCGACCCGTCCCGGGTCCGGACCAGCCCGGTAGGGCACAACATGGCCTGTATGGGAATGGATCGGCCCAGCTAGGCATGGCCCGGTCGGCATGACCAGGCCTGGCCCGGCCGGGGGTTGTGCATTGGCTCAGCCAGAAAGCCGAGTGCGGGGGGCCCTTGTTCCGCGGACGCGGCGCCAGGGTGGTGCCGCTGGTCATCCCGGATCCCACATAGCTGCGGCATACTCCTCCCTCGCCACCGTGGTGAATGCCACGGGGGCTTCTTCCAGCTGCACAATGTCGCCTCTAGGTGGCCGGCATGTGCCACGCAGTCGCGATACTCCGCGGGCCAGCAGAGTCATTCTGGTGGTCTGTTTTTTCTCCCGTCTGTGCCTGCGGTCATCTCGGGACCCGAGCTTTACTACGAAGTCTCTTATTTGCCATTTCAGTTCCATTTCATTGTGTCCAATCACCCCGTGCATCAAGAACAAAATAGAGGTGAGTCTGGGCCTGTTCGTTAACCCGCACCCACCGTGTTAGAGGTTTAAATCGTCACCCTACAATTTAAACACCAAGTACGAGTGTATAATAGTCATAAAAAAAATATAAACTGTTCCCTACCTCAACAATCGATGTCGAACGTCGGCGTCATGGTAGATGGTGTCGTGGGGAAAGGGATCGTAGGCTATGTCAGAGTGCGCCGAGGAGGAAGCGGCGTCTCCTCTCTTGTCGCGGAGAAGAGAATTGGTTGCACGTCATTGTTCTTCGTCAGAGGTCGACGTTCTTCCAAAATCTCAAGAGCTCTCCCGATCTTCCTTAGCACAACGGAAGCTCTCCCAAAATAAAATAATAGGCTCCTCCTATTATTTTAATTCTCATGCAAAGTAACTTCCCAAAATTCAAATCACCACATTTAATAAACGTGTTGACAATTAATTTAAGGACGGGAGAGGGAAGATCCCCATTAATTAAACGTGTTGGAAAATAATTAAAAGGTAGGGAGAGGAAAGATCCTCATTAATTAAATGTGTTGGCAATAAAAAGGTGGTAGCCAATTTATTGAGGGGGGGGGGGTTAAATAGTTTGAGGAAAATTGAATGGTTGGGGCTCGTGTGGGCCCTACTTCTCTAACATCCACCCTTGGGTAGTTAGGTGGCAGTGGGTCCCACCCTTAACTACCCATGGGAGGAATTAACCTCCCTAGATATAAAATAAAATTGCACAAAAAATTTTATTTACCTCTTCATTAAACCGAAAATAATAACTTCAAACCCACTTAAAACGCAACTACGGTAAATGTCCCCTTAAGTAATTACCGGCGCTAAGAGTTCATTGCTGCCCTCAGATTTCAATTCCGGGCACAGTTTCAAAAAAATAGAAAAACCCACTCGTTCGTTCACTGAACGTACCCGAGCTAAACTCTTGAAATTGAATTTGGGCACACCGGGCTTCGGAATCAAGTGCCTTCAGAAGCCACAGACTTGTAAAATTCCAAAGCATTTTAAAAAAAATTCATTGAAATTTTCGGGAGTTTACATACAATATCATGAAAAAAACATAGGGATTCATTCATTTCTTTAAGATAGTCATAGCTTGATATACCCATGAAAAATAAATAAGCTTCATAATAATATATTTAAAACATAATCGTAAATCATTTAGATAGATGAAGTAATTTGTATCATAAAATCATATCCTTAGTGAATCATATGAATCATTAAATAATTTTTACACAGATGAAAAATAAATTTAAAATATTATTCAATCATTTTATTAAACCTGAGAAAATATCATATTCCTTTATCATATATTTAAATCAAATTCCATGAATATTGAGAAAATAATTTTCCTTGAAAATAATATATATGTCTATATATATGAATCATAAAATTGGGGATACGATGGAAGGAAAATTCATTAAGGCCATATACATTAAAAGAAAACATTATTTTCACTCTTGTTATATAATTTATAAATGTCTTCTTAAAAAAAAATATAGAAATATTAATTTTTAATACATTGTAAATAAATTCAAAGGTTGTAAATATTATCTTTTTAAAAAATTTAAATTATAGAAAATATATTTCATATTCCAATTCTGAATAGTATGGGCGTAGAATATAAATTTTTTCAACTAAAGAGGAAATAAAGTCAACTTTTCATTAAAAAACATTTCATGAGAATTTTATATAATGAAAAATGGAAACAACAATAATAAATAGAAATTATAGTAATTAAAATAGTATAATAAAATTTATAGGGTTTATAGGATAATATCATTAAAATTTCCCACAATTGAAATTTATTATAGACAATATCTAAAAGGAAATAGATTCTCACAAATATCCCTACCAACTCGGTAAATTTTGAATCATAAACCTTATGGAAGAAATAACATAAAATTAAACATTAAATAACATTAACATTAGTATATTCATGTTCAATATATCAATGGTGATGTATATACAACTTATAAAATAATATAGTTGTGTAACAAAACATATTTCCCAAAGAATAAAATTTCAAACAATAAACTCTTACCACTTGGTAACATTAAAATAAAATACCCTTGGAAGGGATAAGTTGAATTGTGACATTATGTAACATGAATTAATAAGGTTCCAAGATATAACATTTCAAAAGAATACTAAAAACACCATATAATCGTAAACAAATATATAACAACACACATATCTCAACAAAAAAATATTGATATGAATTATCCTTACAAATATTTTATCATTGAAGTGAGAATAGATTATTGAATTGATTATGTGTGAAAATGGTAAAACCACATAAAAAAAGTGTAAATAAAACATAATAAAATCCTACTTCATTTCACACATAATAATTTCATAATATATTTCATTAAGTATAAGTATAACCCGATAAATTAAAATTGTGTTAACAAACCCCTTACCTTGATTCCCAACTTTCTATGTTTGTCCTTCATATCCTACAAAATAAGATTATATTAATTATTTACTTTTGTAAGAATTTTTATAGGATTATGAAATTATAATTAAATAATTTATTTCACTTATATCAATGAGATATTTAATTACTTAATCGGTTATGTCCATGTTGGGTGTCTTGTGGATGTTCGGTTCATAATTAAAAAACAAATTTTTCAGGTGATCTTGGTAAAAGTAGAAATTTTCATATAATATCTAGAATAATAATAATGGAATAATTATATTATTTATACATCAAACGCATTTTTTTCATCATCCTTCAAAATTGGTTATGAAAAACAAAATCTATCAGCTAATGTGGCGATAATTCACATGTATACACAAGTGATGATTTTACATTTCAATGAATGGATAATAAATAAAGAAAATAATATATTATATTCAAATAGTAATTATCATGTTATGAAAATTAAATACCTTAATTAAATCTAACCAAATTATATTTCATGAGAGAGTATTTTTAAAGCCGAAGTGAATTGCTGCGTGTAGATGGTAATGCGTACATATGCACGTACGGTGATTCATTTTATAAAAATTGTAATTATATGAAGATATGTGATATATTATATTTATATAATTATAATAATGTCATAAATAAAACATATAAATATATATAGATTAAATCATTTTTTATAAATATCATTGAGATGTGCTGATGGAAAATGAAAGTAATCACTTCATAGAGGTGGTAGTCCACACTTATGCACGAATGATGTTTTCATTCCCCATATGATAGAAAAGGAGATGAAAAATGGTTTCATAGTAGTCATAAAAACATTTTAGTTTAATGGATATACTATTATTATTATATCATCATGGATTAATAAGATTTGAATTATATATAATAAGAAGTAAAATGAAAACTCTCATTTAAGAGTTACACATATTCTTCAGAAAACCACCATTGGTATACACAATATCTCCCTCTAATATTATATTTCAATGAGAACAAATCCTATTGGTAATGGATAATATTTTTATAGTGTATTTTCATATTTATTGGATAAGATAAACTACTAAAAATGTGGGATAATGAGAGAAGACGAGGTGACCATTCATAAGTGAGGGGAAGTGCATCCTATGAATTATTTAAATATTAAGTGAATATAAATTAATTTTCTAGGAAAGATGGAACATAATTTTTAAATTTAAAATATAATATTATTATGAGTCAGAATACTCTTATACAATCAAAATTATAAAAGGTTAGGTTATTTTTTTACATTTATCTCTTAGTGTTAATCTCCCTTTAACCATTTTCATGATTATAGTGATATCAAAAGAATTTCCCTTTAGGGGATAACAATGTTACTATACAAATAAAAGTGACCCATTAGTGGAAAATGAGTGAAATTACTGAATTTATTAAATTAAAATTCCTAAATTTAATATTTTTATGAAATTTAAAACACTTAATAAAATATTATTTATTATGTAACACCATTAAATCCTTTTTCAAAAATATTCACATAATATGACTTTAAAAAATCATTATTTTAATGTATTCCAAATAAAATCTTTTAAAACATCCATAAAATATAATATTTATTCTTTTTTGGAACACCAAAAAATTACCCAACAAAAATTACATTTATGGTTTTTAAAATCATTTACCCGATTGTTTTACCAGTTGAACAAGCACTATGTCGGTGTGGCATAAGTATTTAAGGTAAATATATCATTAATAAAAATAAAAAATATATTAACACAATTAAATATTTATTCTTATATCAAATAATTACTTATAAGATAACATAACAACTTTTTATTCCTTAAAAAAAGAGATATATCAAAACATAGAGAGAAATATTTTGTACTTATTTTAACATAAAATAATATTGAGGTCATTATATAAGATATATGGGACCATATTTAGATATAATTTAATATTTAAAGAGTATTTTGGAAATAAAATCATAAAATAGAATTAATTTTGGTGTTAGATTTACTTATAATTCCTTATTATATTATTTTAAAGCATAACTACATAGTTTATCCTTACAAAGGTGACAAACATTTATAATGGTTATTATTCAGAGTGAACAAAAATAAAAGAGACATAATAAAAAAAATTAACCACCTGATTATAATTATTTAATCCATTTTATCAAATTCATTTCATTAATTTTGTAGAATTTACATCTAAAATAAACCATCAAAACAAGACATAAAACTGTTTTTTAAGAAAAGTGCATTTTAAGTAATAAAAAAATATTTCAAGATTAAGAATAATGTTAACTATGATGAACTAAATTGGATTATGTTTAATGTAAATTATCTAATTAAATTTTTAAATAATTTCAAAACCAAATTTTAATTTTTAAATACTTTAATGGAAACAACACTTTTCTATAAAATTGATATTTTTTCATTATTCACTCAAAAGTTAATCTATTTTGAAAAATTCAAAAAATTTAAAACTAATATAAATTTATATTTTTACATAAAAATTATATCCTTTTTATTAAAAAATATTTCAAAAAAATCATAAATTAATTATAATGTTCTATCACAAAGATAAAAAACCCATTTTTTAAGAAAATTTATTTTTAAACAATAATATCACATTAATAAAAATTAAGTTCTTATTTTCTATTAATTTATTAGTAATGTTTTATTAAATAATAAATAAATAAATATATATATCATAATGTAGTTACTAATAGTTATACCCATTAGTTCAATGTATGTGTTATGATAGTCATTATTAAATAATAATATTTTACAGTCATTAAAGATTAGTTTTGAGTGTCGTGTATGTTATTAAAAATTATATTATTTTAAAATATAAGGGTAATATATTGATCCGATTTCATTATATTATTATTTTATTTTGGTATGTGTTTCTATGATATTTTTTATTTTAAAATTCAAAATGTGTTTTTGTTTTTTTACGTTCATTTGAAATTAATGTATGATTATGCATGATAGCTAGAATGAATTTGAAAAATATATTGAGTATTTTCCAATATTTTCATAAATATATCTCTATATATTTCAATATAATTTATTTTTAATGAAGTTTGTAGTCATCCATGTGTTTTATTAAATGTAAATGATTCTTTTCAAATGGATTTTTATGAAAAATGTATAGATTAGACCCGATTTAGATATTTAAAGAGAAGAAAGTGATTTTTTTTGTAATGTTTTGAATGTGAAATTTGTTGTGCCTCTTTAGTTTCCGATGGTTTTTCTAAGATGTTTTATTTTTAATGATTTAAAAATATATATATGGAATTTTGAGTTGATACATTAAGAATTATTATTGGGAAATTAATAATGAATGGTTCTATTCATGTTATATCATCATTGGTTTCCCCTTTTTACTTATTTATTATTCATAATTAATTTATGATGTAATAGATGTAATATGGGAAAAGGGTTGTTTAGTATGATTGTATAAGAGGTGCAGAGAATTTATTTTCTTATTCTTATGAAGCTTGATATTCTCTATGAATGATTGTTTCTCTCCACTACTATAAATTTTTCATGGGAACCCGGGAACAAGGATAGAGGTCTTGATACAAGATACCCTGGTTGTACACATGCCACTAGGCTCCCCTCAAACATGATATACAAATAGGTGGGGGTGTAATAACATTGATTAAAGTATGGTATAGTTAGTTAACTTATGTTATTATTTGATACAACAAAGTTTGTGGTTAAATGTTGTTATATAAAAATGTAGATCATCACACTAGTAATTGGGGTGTTGTTCATGACACCTAAATCTAGATTAGTGGTTCAATGTAAGGGTTTTCAAATTCTTGATTTTTCCTATCCCCTTGTTTTTTATTGGAAAGATGATCTATTTATTCTTATTGATTGATTTTATATAGCTACATGATCTTGGAGGTTCCATTTTTCATTATGATTATCTGTGACAACCCGGACCCAGATGCCACTTAACAGGTGCCCCGAGCTCGATGGGCTTCATGGCCTCAAGCACGTCTTCCTAAACACCAGAGAATGTCGACTAGCAGCGAGGGCCTAGGGTGTGTCTATGAGAAGGCTATTACCTCATTATCAGAGTGTAGCACAGTAGAATGGATATAATGGAATTGTGAACAACGGAAGTAATATAAATAAATAACGGAAGCAAACTGATGCAATAAGTAAACATGAATAATAATGACTGTATCAACTGGAACAGTGCTGATATAATGTCTTGTCATAAGAAAACTGGAAATCATGGATACATGAAAATAGGCATAACATGTTACACAAGCTAAAATAAAGCAATGTCTGCTCCAAGTATCTTGAGATCATGCTCGGTCATCTGCTATCAAGCTCCATCGTATCAGCACACAATCAAGTTTTGGATGTTACAAGCTTCCCTTTTTCAATACATGCAACTATGTAATCTACCCTGGGTACAAAACAATTCCCAGATAGTGTGTGAGACAAATCTAAGTGGGCCACCACCAACAATGTCAATAACATCTGGACCGTGTAGTGGAATATAGCAGTGTAAAATAATCAATATATAATGTAAAACACGAAATAAAATATAACTATATAACCAAGTACCTGCTTCATCCCCCAACAAGTGTTTGAACACGTAACTTGTTCTTTAATTAATAAATTACCATTTAATTCTAATATTTCATGTGAGGCATTGCCAATACTGACATCTCCTCATGAACGTATAAGTAGTGGTGGTCCTAAGATGTAACAAGGCACCTAGGCAATGATATCCAATGAGGGAGTTCTAGGGTAAAAAATAAGGTAACATAAACTCATGGGAAGCTAACTCAGTAGTATCTGAGCCTAGCTAAGAGTTAAGAGTATAATCCAAGGAGCGTAATCCCAAGAATTCCACAATAACGAACCAAACAAGTCCAAGGTGATCGACCAAGATAAAATGGTGCTAAGCAATGAAAAAGACCTATGGGATTTCACCACGACACCTACTAGTCAATACTGGATCAACGGAGTGTATCTGTGGTATCAAGTAATAAATAAATTGACCCAAAATAAGTATACTGGGAATCCAAGGAATAGAAAAGAATCGAAGTTTTGGTGGGTATCAACCTAAGAAAACTGTATCCTTGAATCAGAATGGGGTTCTCGAGACCCAAGGTATTATCCACTTAGAATCGAAGGCGAGCTCAAGTCTATCCATTCTTATTTGATATTATAATAATGTAATAATTCATTTGGTTCAAGTATATCCTTCCATTAGTGTGGATATGTCAAGTAGAGTTGAAACCATTTATTTATAGGCCCATGCCTTGTCTTTAATTAATGTGGATAAGCCAAGTAGCATTGAAACCATTAAATAATGTCTTAGTTAGAATTTAAGGTAAAATAAAATATTTAGGTTCACTCTGCTACCCTCCATCAACATGGAATTGGGTGATATGGGCATGTAACATTTATTAAATTTCTTTTATTATAACCAAGTTCTATACATAGTATACTTTCCATTTCACATTTCACATTTAATAATTATTTGAAAACACTTACCTTAGTTGGGTCATGTGGTGGGAATATATGGTACATTCCATTATGAAATTCTCAGTAATAACAACACATTTATAATATGAAGACTCACAATTAGAAAGGTCATGCAAAGACACACCCAAAAGGTGGTTCAAATATTCCAAACACTAGAAACCAAATTATTGAATAACATTTGACATGATGCAAATTGAGTTGTGGGTGAAACCAATAACAACTAATAACATATTTGGAAAGAGAATAACCATATGATTCTAACGAGTATAATCATGGCATGTTAATTTAAGAAATGATTTCAAATGAAACTGGTGTGCCCCACATGAATGTTACAAAAACAAAAAACATTAGGGATGAGTTATAGATCACCCAACTTAGGGTTGTATGAGTTTTCTACTCCAGTATTGGCTCTTGATTTTCCTCATATAGAGTAGATCTATGAAAAGGTGAAAAACGCTCACATGGTGATATCTAGGTTGAGACTGAATGAGAAGAGGCACAACTAAAGAGAACTCGAGTACTTACTATTGTGCATCCAATGTGAAGAAGGGAAGCTCGATCGGATGTCAGACGAAGGAGATCTCTTGATCCATACCTTTGGCCTTCAAAAATCTCAAATGGTTAAAAATGGGGGAAACACCCACTGGTTCTAGGATTATGAGGAATTAGGATGATTAATATATCATTATGGGTATTTCAGACATTTTGCACCGGGTTTTAGCATATGAATGGTTTTTCCGCATGGTTTGTCAACCCATGCGTAAACTGTGTGAGACGGTTCTTCCCCAAAATTATTTCTCTTCACAGTTTGATAAAATTGTTTGAAACCCATGTACGGTTACATGGGAAAAAGGGGCATTCACACGAGTTGGAGGAACAACCATTCACCAACCATGCAAGGTTCAACTGTTCGAAAAAAACACCTTCTGTGCTGTTTGGAAAACCATGCAGAAATCCCACATGGTTTACTCTAAACCATGCACATAGTTTGTTTCCTCCAAAAAGATAGGTTCCAGGCTCTGAAAAATGCCATGAAACCCTCAGAACCATTAATAACTCACTAGGAATCTATTCTAGGTCCAATGTAAAGATTTAGATTGAAAATTTAAAGGATCAATTCTTGAGTGAAATCCAGGTTCATACTATATCCCCCCTTAAAGTAAATCACCTTAGAGTTTTCCTTCCAAGGATAAGGAAACACTATCTGAGAAAAGCTCTGGCCATTGGGAACATACATCGGCTTCCCTCTCCCAAGTCTTGTCATGTACTCATCTAAGCTTCTATAACACCCATACTAGAGGTACATACATTCCTCGGAGAGCCTTCATGCTTCGGTCAACGATGTGTACTTGACACTCCTGAATGGTAGCATCAGCTTCTAACTCAACTTCCTCAGGATAAAAGGTATGATACAAATCAACATGATATTGGTGAAGCTATGAGAAATGAAAGATGTTGTGCATGGAATGGTACCTCTAAGGAAGTAGTGATCGATAAGCTATAGACCCGACTATATCTAGAATCTCAAATGGACCGAAATAATGAGGCAACAACTTTCTTTGCTTTCTACACCGTCTATTCCCTAGCCTAGGCGATACCTGAAGAAAAAACCAATCCCCAAGAACCTCCAAAATCAAGGATGCATTCTACAATATCCTCCAAAACCTGTATTGCCCATTCCGATTTTCCATTAGTCTGAGGCTGAAAAGTTGTTCATAGAAGCACCTGAGTTCCCATAGCTTTCTGAAAGCCTTTCCAAAATTGTTAAGTGAAATGAGCATCCCTATCTAAAATGATAGTATGTGGAACTCAATGTAGTCATATGATTCCAGGAACATACAGTCTTCCCAACTCATCAACTGAGAAATTATCCCAAATAGGAATAAAGTTTGATGATTTCATTAGTCTGTTAATGACTACCTTGATAGAATTTATACCCCTTACTGACCTCGGTAAGCCGACTACTAAATCCATAAAAAATCTTCCCATTTCCATTCTAGGACAAGAAGTGGCAGTAACAAGTCTACAGGTCTCTTGTGGTCCACCTTCACCTTCCGAGAGTTGGAACACCTAGTGATGAAGCCTGAAATATGAAATTTCATACTAGGACACCAATACTATCGTTGCATATCTCGACACTTCTTCGAGATGCCAGGATGAACTACCCACTAGGAAGCGTAGGACCCATTCATCAACCTGTCTATCACATTTGTAGGAACAAAGATATGTCTATGTAGACACAAGACATTGTCTCTATCCACCATAAAATCCAAATGTGGGTTATCTCATGATATAATCTCATGAAGAACCAAACCTTCAGGATCGGAAAACTTCATACTCTTCACATTCTCAAGGAGAGAAGAGGAAACTATTACGTTTTATAGGTAAGACTGCTCATGACTGTTGTGAAACTATATATGAAGATCCGAAAAGAGGGCCTTTAACATCCATTCACCACTGGATTCATGCATGGCCTATGTTTGAGTTTTCCAACTCAGAGCATCTGCAACCACATCACATTTACAAGCTGTATAGCTAAGATCAACATCAAAGGATTGTATATATTCGACCAATCTTCAATGTTGGAGGTTCAAGTCATGATTATAAAAGATATATTTGAGGCTCTTATTATTTTTATACACCAAAAATTACTCATCCAATAGATAATGACTCCAGCAACGTAAGGCATGGACAACCGCTTCTTGATCGAGGTCATGCTTTGGGTAATTTCTCTCATGAGGCCTCAACTATTGAGATCTATTCAGAAACTATTTGTCTTCCTGCATAAACACTTCTTCTATTCTAATGGATAATGCATCTTGTAATATGATATAACCTTCACCATGTTCTCGAACAATCATAATAGGTGTCATGACCAGCCTCCCTTTTATCTCTTGAAAGGGTTTCTTGAATTCTTCTGACCATAGAAACTTAACACCCTTTTTTGTAAATCCATTAAGAGGTGAAACAAGATGTGAGAAGTCTTATATGAAATGCTTGTAATACCAAGTGATCTATAATAAACTCATGATATCAAACACATTATTAGAATTCTCCTTGGATACTACATCACAAACCTTTTTAGGGTCAATAGATAATCTTGATTCTGATATAATATAGCCCAATAAGTGGACCGTGTATATCGAAAAGTCACATAAAGAAATCTTTAAATAATGATGATTCTCTCTCAGTGTACTCATAATGTTCTCAAGTTGTTTCCCATGGTTGTTACGAGTGCGTGAATACACTAAGGTGTTTTCCACAAAGACCATGACAAAAGAGTCCAAGTAGTGCTCGAAAATCCTATTCATAAAATCCATGAAAACTAAAGGCACATTCGTAAGACCGAATGGAATAAAAAGATACTCATATAGACCATACCTACTAAGGAATTTTGTACAATGTAGGTATGAAGGGTATAAATCACAGTTGATGAAAACTCGATCTTAGATTGATCTTAGAGATCACCTTTGCTCCTCGGAGCTGGTCAAAGAGATCATCTATTCAAGGATGTGGATATCGGCTCTTAACCATAAGCTGGTTCAACATTATATAATCCACTCATAAATAGAGAGTTAAATCCAAATTCCTAATGAAAAGAATAGGTGAACCCCTAGAGGATGTACTGGGCCGTATAAATCCTCTGGCCGCTAAGTCCACTATCTACTACTTGAGCTCATGAAGCTCAGAAGGTTCCATCTTTTACGGAGGAATGGACACTAGAGTTTCTCCTGGAACAATCTCTATTGAAAACTCTACCTATATCTTAAGAGTTAATCCAGAAATTCCTCAGTAAATACTTCCAGGAATCAATCACCTATTATAGAAAAATCAGTTTTAATCAAACCCTGATCCTCCATGAAAAGATTTTAAATTTAAGCGGTCACTTCACCTAACCTGTGATGCATCCGTCTAGATCTCCTAGCCTAGACATCCCACTCACCTTTGAAAAGATAATTACTACCTTTTGGAGAAGTAAAATAAACTCTCTGAAGATAATAGTCTACATAGGCATGATAGTGGACCAACCAGTCCATCCCTAGAATGACATCAAAGCCCATCATCTCGAGAACAATGATATTCTACAAGATAGGGTAACTGCATTCCTCAAGGGGAAAGTCCTTAAACAGGCATATTTCCTCTATCTATATTCCCAACGGTGTATCAAGGTTCACTAAACCATAATTATATTGTATCTTTAGTCTAAGAAATTCCATAATAGATATAGAAATAAAAGAGTTTGATGAACCAATATCAAACATACCAGAGACAATAGTAGAGGCTACTAGAATATTACCTCATACTTTAGATGTTCTCGCAGCCTGATCCTCAGGTATCGGCTGTAAATCATATAATAGACCTGATCTACGACCCTATATAGTAGACGGAATGCCACGATCATGACTACTCTACTATCACTGCTGATGATCAAGGATCAGACTACCACAACCACAACCTCCCCCTCTTCTAGACTTACAGATGCTAATCTAACTACCTGCCTAATGTAGCAAAAAATAACTCGCTTTTGAAGGCAGAGATAAAGATGATTCTTTTACACTTGAACATATCAGAAATGTCCTCCAAAGTTCAGAATATGACCCATACAACCACAATCCTGGCACTCCATTGGAGCTCTATCACACTAGGTATTCTTATTTCCAGGCTTACCACACTAATAACACACTACAGAGCTATCAAACTAAATACTCTTGCTTCCACTTACCTGAAGAAAAACCTCAAAGGAGCGTTTCCTACCACCAGAAGATCCACTGGCCTAATGTTGCACTGATCCTTTAATTACAATACTCACTTCATCCCTCAAGATTATCCTTAGTGATAAGGGTGTGATCAAATATTACATAAAAGGATGGAAGATGAAAGTTATTCACCTCAGTTTGGATGGTGTACTAGAGTGCATCCTCCAATTGTTTAGCACATGAAAGCTCAACACCGGCTAGAAGAAGTGAAAGGTGCTATAAATAAGTGAAACATGCTGAATATTCCATAACTAAAAAAGAACCCTACTCGAGATGCATGAAATATCTGGCTCTATTAGCTCTCAATGACTGAGGAAATAACTAACTATAGAAAGCAGTCTGAAAGTCAAACCATAACATGCCTTGATGATGTTTGGCCTGGGTAGAGACATCCCACCAATTCTTGGCTGAATATGGAAGTATGTATGTTTCAAGCTTGACTCTCCACTCTGGAGGCATTTTCAGATTCTCAATGATAGACAACATTTCCTATAACCAAGAAAAGACCTCATGAGATACACTATCCCCTGAAAACGTAAGAGGATGATGCTACTAGAACTCATTGGTACGATTTTCCATAATAGGTGAAACCTGTGGAGCACCATGCATGGACTGCATCATATATTGCAAACTATCACAGACATGGGCATTAGTGCTTGGATTAGGTACAACATGCGGTGCCTCATGTGGAACTCCTGGAAGTAAGACTGGCAGCTCAGGTCCCACCATGTATGAATAATGGTCATCACAACCCTCCTAGTGAACGACATGAGAACATCGTGGTGGAATTGTTCTATAAATTCTAAGAACTAGCCATAGAAATTGATTAGAAGAAAGGAGATAGCATCACAGGTTGAAAAGATCGTAAGAAAAATTACTACCCAAGGCATACTACCCCAAATTATCTGCTTAGATGGCTAGGTATCAATAAGTGCTAAAGTATATGTTTTATGTCATTTTACAATTAATTCTTAGGTTCACTTGTTTAGCTTTCAAAAAAATGAAAAGGTGGCATAAGGATGTGTAACCAATTAATTTTAGATTTTAGCATTCACTTTATAATGGATAGTTATTTCCGACGAATCAGTTACCATACACCTATCACCAAAAATTACACCCCTTTACTTATAGCATAATGGATTGACTTGGTAAATTATTCATCCCAACCAATGAGGGCCCATACACCTCATGAATTGAGATAGGCAATAACTCAATCAAATCCAAAGTAATATAGGTACATGAAACTATCACTACATCACTCAACAATCATAGGCATATCACGCAATGCAATGTAGTGAAATGAGCCTATATGGCATGGTAATATGCATGACATGTGAATTCTAGGTGCCTATGATGAAGCATGTAGAAGTACTATGTTCCCTCATATCATCAATCCAAGGATGAAACAAATTCCCAAATAGTAATAATCAACAACACCACACAACATGTGAGTAACCCAACAATGAAATAATATCAACTATAATAGGAAATATAGAACAAAAACATCAGTATTGGTAACATGTCTTTTAACCTGAACATGGGTTCGTGACACCCACAAAAGAATTATAACCAAGTCCCAAGCCTTCCTATTCTACAATCTATTGTCTACAAATAGTCAAGAATGAAAAGAAACCACCTTTCATAAAAAATTGTGACGACCCGAACCCAGATGCCACTTAATGGATACCCTGAGCCCAGTGGGCCATGTGGCCTCAAGTCCATATTCATGAATGCCAGAGGCTACAAACTAGTAGTGAGGGACTATTTTGTATTCGTGGGATGACTATTATATCAATAGTAGAGTTTATCACAATGAAAGAAATATAATGGAGTAGTAAACAGTAGAAGAAATATAAATAAATAGCAGAAGAAAACTGATGCAATAGATAAACAATAATAACAATGATTGTATCGACTGAAACAGTGATGATATAATTCCATGTCACTAGAAAATTGTAGATTGTGGATAAAAGACAATATGAATAAAATTTTCCACATGGTAAAAGAAAATAATGTCTACTCCAAGCATCCCGAGAACCTACTTGGTCATTTTCTATCAAGGTCCATTCTATCAGCACACAAACTAGTACTGGAAGTTGTATACTTCCCTTTATCAATACCTGAAACCATGTAATCTACTATGGGTACCAAACAACACCTGGAAAGCATGTGAGATAAATCATTGTGGGCCACCACCCATGGTGTCTATAACTGTAAGAACTCGGATCTTCATTCAGGTATGTTTTCCCTTTTTCTGGTGTTTATAAGGAAAATAAATTTTATGGAAATTTCAGAAGTACACGCCGTGTACTTTTTGAGTACACGCAGTGTACTCTATTCCAGCTCGAAGCCGTGTGCTGGCCGTGTCCGGGCCACACACATGGTGTGTAAGGCTGAGGTGGAGGCCAGTTAATTCGGAGTATGGAAAAATTGAAGTACACACAGTTTGCTCAAGAAGTACACGCCGTGTACTTTATTTTTCATTAAATGGACCGGGTTCATGCCTAACCCCTATTTCCATCTTCTTCTCCAGTTTTCGACCGTCCGAGGGTGACCGTACGGCCAGATCTTCGATGGGCTCCCGCCTCGCCATCCATTCTCCGATTCGAGCACAGTCAATTGAGCTGGAAGCACAGATGTGAGTTATTCCTTCTGCTTGAGCCTTGATTCTTGATTCCTCCTTGTTTTCAAGTTATCATGGGATGAACTTTTTGTGTGTTTTCTTAGATCTACGTCCTTTTAAGGGAAATCTGTCATCGAGGTTCACATATATCGATCTCCTAGGATCAAGGTAGGTGGTTTGTGCCTTTCTGTAGAAAGTTGATGAATATTTTGTGCAATTTCATCCAATACCCTTGAATGGGGTATTGTGTGTTTCCTGTTTTGCCCTTGTTACTTGCCTTCTTTGCTTGATTGCTTTAGTAGAGGTTATTTCTTGTGATTAGAGTAATTTTTTGTGCTCAGATTGTTTTTCCATGCTTGTTATGCCTATTTAGCGTTTTTCCAATTTCCATGCCTAGTTGTAGGGGAGTGGAACTGTTGTTTATTTATTACTTTTGAGCCTTAGTTGATAGCAAAGTAGTTCTTGAGGTTTACTTGGATGATATACACATGCGCTGAGCATGTTTAGTTATACTCTGGACTGTGAGAACCTAGAGTAGTAGACCAAAGGGAGAATTGACGGAAGGGCTTCTCTAGAGTCTCTTTTAAATCACGATGCGAGACCAAGGAGAGAATTGATGGAAGGGATTCTCCAGAGTGTCTTTTAATTACGACACGGGCAACATGGGGAATTGACGTTGAGTGCTTCCTCGGAGAGCCTTTAGCACGATACGAGACTATAGGGGGAATTGACGGTGAGTGCTTCACCAGAGAGTCTGTTTAATTACATAGCTGAACTAGAGGGGTGAGACTGTGTGTGCCTCCATTGGGTTGCTAGTACTTAGAGGTTGAACCATAGGGGTTAGATTGTGAGAGCTACCCAGAGGGTTACCTATTTTCTTCTTGTTGCAGACTGCTTACTTGTGTGTTTTTCTTGTTAAAATAGTGGATTGTAGCTTCTTGTGCTTTTCTGTTTACTGTTTCTTGTTATATTACTGCCATGTATTCATTGACTGTTAGGCACAGATCTTTGGGGGATTTCCTACTGGGATTGTATCTCACACCCTATTTGGGCCATGATTTTGGGCCCAAGAAGACTATGTTGCTGCAGGTATAGATAAGGGGAAGTGCCCTTCTACTTCAGGATCTTGACTGCATCAGGTGCTGGGAAGCATGGGACCGAGCCGTGGCTCGCGATGCTGAGGAGTTTATTTTTGTTTTTATTTTTCACTTGGATTTAGTTGTATTTCAGAACGTTTTTTGTGTTTGTTGTTTTCCTTAGATACTTGTACCTACTGCATCATTTTCATCATAGTTATATATCTACATTGCATCCGTTGTTCGGTTTCATTGGTTATGCATGTCTTTTACTACTTCCGATGTTTATTGTTGTTTTCTTACCTTTTATACCTTACCGAATGAGAGCATAGATTACCCACCGACTCACCAAGGTACTCGCTTCTATTTGGAAGCCTCTGGCATTCGGGGAAACACGCTTGAGGTCATGTGGCGAACTGGGTACGGGGCACCAGTGGAGGGGCTTCGGACTCGGGACGTTACAAAGTGGTATCAGAGGAGTTCTTTTCTCTTGTCTTACTATTTGGAGACCTTATCCAGGGATAGGACAGATTTGGTAATTGGCATTAAGCTATGTTCGAGAGTAGCTAACCTGTTTATAGGTAAAATCCATACTACCTCGTTAATTGTAGTTTTCTTGGTTTTGAGATTTTATGGTTGGTATGTTTTCCCCTAGAGTGATTCATATGACTTGTGTAGTTATTGTTTTGATATTTTGGTTCTATTTCTGTCACAACCCAATGAGATGAGGGTATTCCATCTCATTCATCATATATACATTTGTTGGAATCACATTCCATGCATTCTTGCCATGCCATCTAGGGTGCATTAGTGATTGCATGCTGTTGTGATAGACTATGTGTAGATTATGCATGCTGTTGTGATGGTTTCTTGATAGATTCTCTACTGTTATGTTAGAAAACTGTTTTCTTTGTTCTTTGCTTAAAGTGAACACAAAATTTTGGTTCTTGAGGTTTTATGGGCCCTCACAGATCGGAATTTGGAACTTTTCGCCTTGTTTTTACGTTCTAGAATTCTGTGCAGTTTCTGAGCTACTGCCCAGAAAAACCCAGAATACACGACGTGTACTTTTTAGATACATGTGTTGTAGCTTTTAGACTGTGTCAATAACCATGTGAGTAGAACATAGTGTCGTGGGAGTAACTTCGGGAACACGCCATGTACCATTGGAACACGCCATGTGAGTTCAGAGTCGTGTACCCGGCCATGTCACTAACAAGACAGGTCGGGGAAGATCGGGTAGAAGACACCGTGTCCATAGGGAACACGCCGTGTAGTTCTGTCTAGGTACCCGACCGTGCCATGAACAACACAGGCCAGTGTTACCTTCCTTTCCACACACCGTGTTTGCTCGGAACACGTCGTGTAGTCCTGTCCAGGTACACGGCCGTGTCACGAACAACACAGGATGACATTACCTTCCTTTCGACACGCCGTGTTTGCTAGGAACATTCCATGTCATCTTTCCAGGTACCCGACCGTATCTCGAACAACACAGGACGATGTCGCCTTTGACTATGCACGCCGTGCTTGTTCGGAGCACAACGTGTATGGTCCAGCCGTATAGACGGCCGTGTACTCAACAACACGGACCACCGAAGCCTTGTCTAGTGCACGCCGCGTTTGTTTCGAACATGCCGTGTAGTATCGGGTTGAGTCGTACCGTGTGGGTTAGCTGTGTAAGGAGACTCGGGCAGGGGAATAGTTTTCTAGTACACGCCGTGTGTGGGGGTCAACACACCGTGTAATTTGAAGTGTACACGACTTGTAGGGTGAGAGTACACGCCCATGTCAGTGGTTTAAGAAGACACACCATGTAGTTTTATACACGCCGTGTAGTCATGTTTTACTATCTTTTGTGTTTTCTTCCCCTATTTCCATTTAGTACTCTTGTGTTCTCTGTCCTTGTTTTCCTGATCTAAGGCATTCTTTTGATCTTTCAGAGCTATGCCTCCGAAATGCCCCCCAGTCGTACGTCTGTCGTCAGGCAGTGATCAGACGCCAGACAGGGCGGATCAGAGACTTCCTGTCAATCCCCCAGCCGAGCCAGCCTTGGCATAGGTTGTTGTACCAGTTGCAGGTGCTAATGCAAAGTTCAGGGAGGGTTTCATGGGGATGATGCATGCCTTACAAGGAGCACCGCCTCCTACCTCGTCTATGGAAGACTTGACGTGGGTCTTTCAGCAGCAGCATCCTCCCACGTACTCGGGGGAGGGAGGACCTCAAGATGCAGAGTCATGGCTGGAAGTCATGCTGACTATCTTCAAGCATCTAGAGACGCCTCCAGAGAGGCGGGTCAAGATCGCCACCTACATGCTCCGAGACTTCGTCAAGAGGTTGTGGGATGTGATCACACAAGCGGGGTCAGTAGAAGGATATGGATTGGGAGGAGTTACAGCGCGTGTTCTATGAATACTTCTACCCAGAGACCCTGAGGGACGATCGAGCCCAGGAGTTCATGAGATTAGAGCAGGGTACTATATCTTTCATGGAGTATTCCTCTCGTTTCACTAAACTGCAGCGTTTTACACCCCTTCGGGATGGGAGCGTGGTGTTCTTGGAAAGGATGTTTGAGGATGGACTCAGTTGGGAGATGCGCTCACAAGTGAACATCTTCCAGCTGACTTCCATTACTTCCATCGTCAACCAGGCACTGATTGCGGAGCGCAATCTCAGAGACTCTGGAGCTACGAGTCAGGGAAGTTATGCCTCCAGAGCTATCTTTCATTCAGATGACAACATGAAGCGCCATAGGGAGCCTACGCACGGTGATTTGAGGAAGCGAGACGCCTCATCAGGAAACCAGGTGACATGATATCAGTGTGGCCGGACAGGGCACATGAGGCCGCAGTGCCAGAGGGACCCAGTGGAGTGCCGATCTTGTGGTAAGATGGGTCACCTTCAGCATTTTTTCCAGGTTTTCTCTCCAGCAGCTAGTGATCGGAGTTCTTCTATGACTTCTCATTCAGGAGCAGCCCCACCAGTCTCTCACCAGTCAGGGAACTGTAGTTATTCCGGCCGTTCGGGCCGAGGTGGAGGTCGAGGCCATGGCGGTCAGCCACCAGTCCCTCAACACCAGTAGGAAGGTTCAGCTCAGAGTGGTCAGCCAGGGGCGTAGGGCCGTGGCACGAGCCAGTCTTTCGCCGTGGAGTAGACTTATCATGAACAGGATCCCGGACCTTCTACTGTTCGAGGTACGATTTTAGTAGACTCAGATTTATCTTCAGCCCTTTTCGATATTGGTGCTATGCATAGCTTTATCTCTGTTGTTGTTGTTGTTGTGGAGAGTCTTGGACTCTGCGTCTTTTCTTTTGCTGACTCGTTGACAGTAGACACACCTTTTGGAATGAGGACATCTAGTGTACATCAGTGTAGAGAGTGACCTCTCGATATTGCAGTGTATCGCTTCTTATGGGATCTCTATGTCCTAGAGATGACATGCTAAGATGTCATCCTTGACATGGACTGGTTAATTCCCTTCCAGGCAATCGTTGACTGTTATCGCTGTAGAGTCAGTTTCATTTCACCAGAAGGTGAATCTTTACTTCATAGAGGCGAATGGGACGTTCGGGCAAGTCGGGCAGGACTCGAGCATCTTGGGCTAGGAAGAGTGATGGCCCAGATTGCTAGTCTTTATCTGGATGGTCAAGGAACTCCACAGTTGGACTTTCCTCCAGTGGTGGATCGCTTTAGGAATGTTTTTCCAGAGGACTTTTTGGGTTTACCTCCAGACCGTGAGGTAGAATTCTCTATTGAACTCGTGCTAGGATCGGCACCAGTGTCCATTCCTCAATATAGGATAGCTACAACTAAGTAGCAGGAGCTCAAGAATCAGTTGGAGGAGTTACAGGCAAAGGGTTTCATCCAACCCAGTACTTCTCCTTGAGGTTCTCCTGTTCTGTTTGCGAAGAAGGCAGACGGTACCTTTTGGCTTTGTGTGGATTATCAGAAGATTAACCAGTTGACCGTCAAGAACCGATATCCATTTCCGCAGATTGATGACCTTTTTGATCAGCTTCGAGGAGCCCGGGTGTTCTCAAAGATCGACTTGAGTTCCGGTTGTCATAAGTTGCGCGTTAGACCATAAGATATACCTCTAACAGCCTTCAAGAGTAGGTATGGTCTAAATAAGTATACAGTCATTCCTTTCGATCTCATGAACTCCCCTGCAGTTTTCATGGCACTGATGAACCGAGTCTTCCATCCCTACTTGGATTCCTTCGTCGTGGTCTTCGTGGATGATATCTTGGTGTACTCTCACACTCGACATGACCATGCCACCCATTTTGAGATCATTCCGAGTACACTGAGAGAGAATTATCTTTATACTAAACCCACGAAGTGCCACTTCTGGATGGATGAGATTCACTTCTTGGGTCACATCATCTCAGAGGCAGGAGTATCTGTTGACCCAAAGAAAGTGAGAGCTGCAGTTTCTTGGGAGCAGCCAAAGAATGTTTTTGAGTTACGAAGCATCCTAGGGTTGGCTGGATACTACAGACGCTTCATTCAGGACTTTTATCGTCTAGCAGCACCTTTGAAAGGTCTGACCAAGAAGGGGGTGAAGTTCTTATGGTCGGATTCTTGTGAGTCATCCTTTCAGGAGCTGAAAGGGAGGTTGACGCCAACACCGATACTAGTCTTGCCAGATCCAGGCAAGAGCTACACTATTTACTGTGATGCTTTGGGTATCGGGCTGGGAGCTATTCTTATGCAGGGAGATGGAGTAGTTGCGTACGGGTCTCAGCAGTTCAGGCCACATGAGAGGAACTACCCTATGCACGATCTGGAGATGGCAGCTGTTGTTCATGCCTTGCGCTGTTGGAGATACTATCTTCTGGGAGAGCACTTTGTGGTCTTCACTGACCACAAGATTCTCATGTATATCTTTACTCAGCTTGATCTGAATCTGAGGCAGCGTAGGTGGGTTGAGTATCTACAGTCTTTTGACATCGATCTTGCCTATAAACCGTGTAAGGGTAACACAGTGGCTGATGCGTTGAGAATGATAACTCAGGTTTAGGCAGTTCAGGAGGCCAGTAGTGAGTGGCAGCTGATTGCTCTGTTATCTGAGATGCATTTGGAGGTTCACGACAGACGGGGACATACTTTTCTATCTTCAGTAGCTGTTACCTCCACGCTACTTGAACAGGTACGAATGAGGCAACTATCAGACTTGGAAGGCTTAGTACTGCAGGAGATTGTGTCAGGAGAGGACCCTCTTCCTAGATGGACAGTGGGTGAGGATGAGATCTTGCGTTTCCAAGGACGCGTATGGGTGCCAGCAGACATACGCGAGGAGATGAAGTAGGATTTCCATTCCTCTGTTTGGTCAGTTCATCCCGGTGTCACCAAGATGTATCAAGACCTTCATCACCATTACTGGTGGCCAGGTATGAAGAAGGATGTTGCTGGTTTTGTCATGAGATGTTCTACTTGTCAGCAGGTGAAAGTAGATCATCAGCAACCAACATGCCTTTTACATTAGTTACCCATTACGGAGTGGATGTGGAACGATGTTTCGATGGAATTTGTGACCGGGTTGCAGAGATCACCTCGAGGGAATGATGCTGTTTGGGTTTTCATCGACAGGCTTACGAAGGTTTCTCACTTCCTTCGGATCAAGGAGACCTTTAGTGTCGATGATCTGGGATGACTTTACATCAAAGAGATTGTGCTTCTGCATGGAGTTCCACGCTCTATTGTTTCAGACAGAGATGTGCGCTTTACCTATCGGTTCTGGCAGGGACTTCAGAAGGCCTTGGGTACACATGTACTTTTGAGTACAACATACCATCCCCAGACTGATGGCCAATCCGAGCGCACAATCTAGGTGCTTGAGGATATGATTCGAGCTTGCATCCTTGACTTTGGCGGTTCTTGGGAGAATAATATTTCTCTGGTGGAGTTTGCCTACAACAACAGCTTCCAGGCGACCATTCAGATGGCACCATATGAGGCTTTTTACGGTTGGCCATGCCGATCACCCTTATGCTAGCTGGAGGCAGGAGAGGCAGCTCTGCTGGGACCTCGTCTTGTAAATGAGACTTTAGAGGAGATAGAGCTGGTTCAGAAGAGGATGGCTACAACACAGTCTTGGCAGAAGTCTTATGCTGATCCGCAGAGACGACCTCTGGAGTTTGAGGTTGGTGATCGGGTTTTCCTACGTGTCGCACCTAGGTTGAGACACAAAAGGATTCAGAGGCAGGGTAAGCTTTCACCGCGGTACGTCGGGCCATTTGAGGTCTTGGAGAGAGTGGGGCCGATCTCCTATCAGTTACAGCTACCTCAGAGGTATCGGGCCATGCACGACGTCTTCCATGTCTCTCAGCTCCGATGTTACTTTTCAGACCTGTCTCACGTCTTTCAGCCTGAGGAAGTTGAGCTTGAAGTGGATGCGTCGTTCTAGGAGCATCCTATCCAGATTTTCGATCGTAGTACGAAGGTTCTCCGTGGGTTGTCTGTTCCTCTGGTACGAGTGCTACGGCAGCACGGGCGAGTACAGGACAAGACCAGGGAGAGGGAGGCCGATGTACGGTCGCAGTGGTCGGAGCTGTTCGGGGATTCTTCTTCTCCACCTTGTTAGGGAAATTCGGGGATGAATTTCTTATGGGGGGAAGTTTGTAAGAACCCAGATCTTCGATCAGGTATGTTTTCGCTTTTTCTGGAGTTTTTAAGGAAAATAAATTTTCTGGAAATTTTAGAAGTACACGCCGTGTACTTTTTGATTACACACCATGTAATCTGTTCCGGATCGAAGTCGTGTGCTGGCCATGTCCAAGCCACACACATAGTGTGTAAGGTTGAGGTGGAGGCTGGTTAATTCGGATTACGGAAAAATTGAAGTACACGCCATGTAATCAAGAAGTACACACCGTGTACTTTTTTTTTCATTAAACGGACCGAGTTCGCGCCTAACCCCTATTTACATCTTCTACTCTAGTTTTCGACCGTCCGAGGGCAACCGTACGGCCGAATATTCTACGGGCTCCCGCCTCGCCGTCCGTTCTCCGATTCAAGCACGGTCGATTGTATTGGAAGCACATCAGTGAGTTATTCCTTATGCTTGAGCCTTGTTTCTTGATTCCTCCTTGTTTTGATGTTATCGTGGGATGAACATTTTGTGCGTTTTCTCAGATCTACATCATTCTAAGGGGAATATGTCGTTGAGGTTCATGTATATCGATCTCCTAGGATTGAGGTAGGTGGTTTGTGCCTTTCCATAGAATGTTGATGAATATTTTGTGCAATTTCCACCAATACCCTTGAACAGGGTATTTCGTGTTTCCCGTTTTTCCCTTGTTACATTCCTTCTTTGCTTGATTGCTTTAGTAGAGGTTATTGCTTGTGATTAGAATAATTGTTTGGTGCTCAGATTGTTTTTCCAGGCTTGTTCTACCTGTTTGGCATTTTTCCAGTTTACATGCCTAGTTGTAGGATAGTGGAACTGTTGTTTATTTATTACTGTTGAGTCTTAGTTGATAGCCAAGTATTTCTTGAGGTTTACATGGATGATATACACGCGCGCTGAGCATGTTTAGTTATACTCAGGACTGTGAGAACCTATAGTAGTAGACCAAAGGGAGAATTGATGGAAGGGCTTCTCCAGAGTGTCTTTTAATTACGACGCGGGCATAGGGGGAATTGACGTTGAGTGCTTATCTAGAGAGCCTTTAGCATGATACGAGACTATAGGGGGAATTGACATTGAGTGCTTCCCCAGAGAGTCTGTTTAATTATGTAGCTGAACCAGAGGGGTGAGACTGTGTGTGCCTCCAAAGGTTTGATAGTACTTAGAGGTTGAACTATAGGGGTTAGACTATGAGAGCTACCCAGAGGGTTACCTGTTTTCTTCTTGTTGCAGAATGATTACTTGTGTGCTTTGCTTGTTAAAACTATGGATTGTAGCTGCTTGTGCTTTTCTGTTTACGACCTCTTTTTATATTACTGCCATGTATTCATTGACTTGTTGGAACAAATCCTTGGGTGATTTCATACTGGGATTGTATCTCACACCCTGTTTGGGCAATGATTTTGGGCCCAAGTAGACAATGTTGCTGTAGGTATAGATAAGGGAAAGCGCCCTTCTACTTTAGGATCTTTACTGCATCAAGATCTGGGGAGCATGGGACTGAGTTGTGGCTAGCGATGCTAAGGAGTTTATTTTTGTTTTTCTTTTGCACTTGGTTTTAGTTGTATTTCATCATGTTGTTGTGTTTATTGTTTTCCATAGATACTTGTACCTGCTGCATCATTTTCATCATAGTTATATATCTACATTTCTTCCATTGTTCGGTTTCTGTTGTTATGCATGTCATTTACTACTTCCACTATTTATTTTTGTTTTCTGACCTTGTATACCTTACCGAATGAGGGCATAGTTTCCCCACCGACTCACCAAGGCCTTCGCTGCTAGTCGGCAGCCTCTGGCATTCGGGGAAAAGCTCTTGAGGTCATGTAGAAAACCGGGTACGGGGCACCAGTGGAGGGGCTCTGAACTCGGGATGTTACAATAACATATAGCATGTGTAATGGAATAAATCAGTGTGCAGACATGCATATATAAAGTAAAGAAATAAGTACAATATAACTAAATATCCAAGTGCATGCTTCATCCCTTAGCTGGTGTCTGAAAATGTAAACAGTTAATTAGTTAATCAATTATAATTTAATGTTAATAGGTCTTGTTAGTGATATTAGACACCGATATAACCTTGTGATAGTATAAGTAGTGAAGGTCCCAATACATAACAAGGAAACCACATAGTGATATCCAATGATGGAGTTCCAGGGTAAAAACCAACTAGTCAATGCTAGATCCAAGGATTTTATATAGGGTATCCTATAATAATGAAAGGGACCCAATAGTACTATACTAGGAATCCAAGGAAAAGACAATAACCGAAGTCAAGGTGGGTATCAACCTAAGAAAACAGTATCCTTGAATCGGAATAGGGTTCCTAAGATCCAAGGTATTATCCACTCAAAATACAATGAGAGCTCATGCTAGTCGATTATTATTTGATACTATAATCATGTAATAATTAATTTGGTTCGTGTATTTCCTTCCATTAGTGTGGATATGCCAAGTAGAGTTAAAACCATTTATTAATTGGTCCAATCAATGTCTCCCATTAGTGTGGATAGTACAAGTAGTGTTGAAACCATTTAATCAAGTCTTAGTTAGCCATTAAAGCATAAGCAGTTATTGAGGTTCACTCCACTGCCTTCCATCAACATGGAAAGGGGTGCTACATGAATGTAACCTTTATTCAATCTCTTTTATTAAGGCCATGTTATATACTTATTATACCATACATTTTACATTTCAAATTTATTAATTATTTGAAAAAAATTACCTTGGGTGGGTCAAGTGGTGAGCATACATGGTAAATTCCGTTTTGAAATTCTTAGTAATAACAATACATTTATTAGACAAAGTCTAACCTTTAGAATGGTCAAGTAAAGGGACACCTGAATGGTGGATTAAATATTTCATGTACTAAAAACACAATTATAGCATAACCTTTGACATGAGGCGAATTGAGTTGTGGCTGAAACCACTAACAACTAATCACATATTTGGAAAGAGCATAACAATAAAATTCTAATGAGTATAATCATGAAATTTAATTTTATGAAACAGTTTCCAATGAAATTGGTGGGCCCACCCAAATATTCCAAGAACACCAATATTTTGGGATGAGTCACAAACCACCCACCTTAGGGTTGTATGAGTTGTAACGCCCTGACCCCAGCTACCCAGAGTCGGTGCATTACTTCGTAACATTGGCATGATCACAAAATATCAAGTCTCGAAAGACCGAAGAGTTTAGTAGCCTTGGAAACACTAGATACATTCATAAATGTTACATTACATCATAAGGTGAAAAACTAATAACAAATTCTTCATAGTCCACACTCATAACCTCTTATGACTATACCTGCAGGTGATTGAGAAAATACTTCTTCACATCCAGGAAAATATTAAAACATTGAAAGGGGTGAGCTCAGATGCTCATTAAGGATAACAATATAGCGGAAGCTTTCATCAATAAACATAAACATTTAAGGCAATGTATAACTAAAACAAAAGCCTTTTAAACATGAACATCAACATAATATGGCAAAAGTAAAATGAGATAATGACATTCACTTCTTCACATGGATATTCTACTGGTCGAATAATCACATGCAATATCAATAACCACTTTCATAATGAGGGAATATATAATGCCAGACATTCTGAAACATTTTGTCAAGGCCTCGGCCAAGACGTCTAAAATGATTAAGGCCTCGGCCAAAACCATAAATCAAATTGGGAAAGGGCCTCGGCCAATTCCACGTCTAGTTGTCTCACGAGACCCACCGATGTAATTTTTTTAGAAGATACTTACGTTTAAAATTGATCAAATATACTCCAGTGTTTTTCTGAAAACATTATGCAAGCTTCTAAAAACAAAATAACTAATTCCGAGACTTCTCGACTAATTACAGGCCATGATGGGTCCACGCCCAATCCCTTCCTGTCTACCACACTCGAGAGTCGAGTTTTCTGAAAACATTTTTAAGCTTGCGTTAAGTACGTATACATTTGCACTGGAATTTCATATATTGGAGAGAAATATCTCTTTTTTGAAATGATTTAAAAATAAAATAATTATAAAAGAAAACCTTACAAATATTTTTTTTAAAATTAAAAATATCTATTATGTGTATTCACTATAGGTACACATAAAGAAAGTAAAAATACAAGATAGGACATAATAATATCATGACATAATTTTAAAATATGAGATTAACCCAAAGAATGGAAGTTGGGTTAAGAAGTTCCCTTACAATGATCATTTTTTTAAATAAAATAGATATATTATGTGTATTCACTATATTTACACATAAATATCGTATAAATACCAGATAAGACATAATAATATCATGACATAATTTTAAAGTAGGAGATTAACCCAAAGAATGGAAGTTGGGTTAAGAAATTCCCTTACCTTGCGTCTTGTCCTGACTCGACCGTTCTTTAACCTCCTGAATAATAAACTAGAGTTAATTTCTATTTAATTAAGAAACTTTTTCATGTTCATTATTTCTTTTATATCCCTTATTACAATGTTATGAACATTATTTAATTATTTAAGTTAATAACGGTCGTTCTGTCGATCTTTGGTACTTGAGTCAAAAATAAACTTCTTATAATTACAAGTTGTTCATGTGGTGAAATATCCATTATATCCCAAATTATATTCATGATTTAGATATAATATATATCACATATATAGTATATACATTCATTCACAATGTCACGTAACATTTATAGGTAAGAAATGGAATGCACCGTTCATGGAGACGGTAAGCCGTACGTACGCATGAACGCTACTTTCATTTCTATTTCGTATTTAATGGAATGAAATCATAATGATATAAATTTATAATATAATTACAGTATAATATAGTGTATAATACCATTTAATCCATCCTTTATACATCCCACATATGGCATTAACGATTCAAATCACTTTGAGGGGGCGGTAGTCCGCACTTCCTAAAATGAAATTATCGCGTTTTACCCATAATGGAAATCATAAAGTATGCCATAAATGAGAAATACAGAAGCATAAGTAAAACATGAACATATTTTATATCATATATAAATATAGTGACATATTAATGGCCACCTTTGAAGGTGTTATATGAGTGTTGAACAATCATCGTTTCGTGAGACAGATATTCGCCATCCACAGAAACCGTATGTTCTTTAACCATTAGATGTAGGTGTGTGTAAGTGTAGCACTAATCCTTCTTATAACAACATCCTAGTATATTGATGATACTGGTGTTGTTAAAAAAGTAATGAATAAATAGAGTTTAGGGGGTTGGAGAAGAAAAATAAAACAAAACAACATTAGAGAAGACATTACCTCAAAATCGGGTAACTCTTTTTGATTTGAGCCAAATGCTTCCTTGAGAAGAGTTCTTCCCAATGTGAAGCTTCTAGGAGTAAGAGGGGGAAGTTGGGAGAGTATTTGGGCAGAGGTTGGCCGAGCCAAATGGCTTTAATGTGTGAATAAGGTGGGAGAGGTGGGGGCCTTTTATAAGTGGAGAGGAGGGGCTCTTTTGGAAAGATTGAAATGTTACATTATTACACAATGCTTTTCGGATTCTAAAGGTCCCACACTTATATAATTCGTGGATAAGGTGATAAGGGTTAGAAATATCTTCATCCAATAGGATTTGGACAAGTTTATGCCTTGGATTTTGCATTATCTTCTCATTTTATTTAAATCGTTAAATAATGAGGTCATCGCCGCATCATAATGATGTCATAAATAATTTACTTTATTTAATGTATAAAAATTATAAAAAAAATACTATGATGTAGGAAATATTTTTATCTTTCTAATGAATATTTATAGTCAAAATTTGGACTTGTGTAACCCCACTTAAAAACTGTTTTAGTAAAATAACTCATGTTCGAGTCAATTTAATTTTAACATTAAAAAAATATATATTAATGTCATTTTCCATCTAAAGTGGCTCCATGGGGTCCCCAAGTTGACCCATTGGTTGTCTTGGTCTACCATGACTCATCCAATAGGTGTAGGACAAGTGTCATGCTCATCTCATATTATTAAAACATTATTTGTACCTTAAACTACACTAATTACCTCTAATCGCGATTAAGAACTTAAAAGTTACTATTCACCAAAAAATTATTTTATTCTCATTGAACCACATTTTACTTCTTAATGACAACCATGTATGTCGGATTTTTGAAAATCAAAACACAGAAGTGGTAATATTTCATTTAAATGAAAAATCAGTTATTTAACTACCACTTAGTGGTTTCACTATTCATCAAAAATTGAAGTTTTTCAGAACAATGCCAAAATTTCACCCTAAGCTATAATTGATATTGATAATTCAAAAATGATGTCTATTTTATGAAATTCCAAACATATAAGTTGAATTAATTAATTTTATAATTAATTCCCGCTGTTACGACAAATAGCGTGTTTTTAAGAGACAATTTATATCAAAAGATTGGCAATTGTTTATGTCCAATTTCAATGTTAAATTAATTCTAATGACCACCATTGGATAAAATGGTAAAAATATATTCTAATTATACCTTAAAACCACTAAATAGTATAATTTATCACAATAAATTATTTTGATTAAAAAGTTGTTTTAAGTATTTTTCACTATTCATAAAAAATTAGAAGTTCTCAGAAAAATACCAAAAATTCAACATAGGCTAATTTTGATATTCCGAATCCAAAAATGAAGTCCATTTTGAAATATAAAATTTCTATAATTTTAAAAAAAGGTTATTACTATTCATAACGGCTACTTTGATTAGTCGCGGTGTTTTAGAACTCGATGTTGCGTACAATGCAAGCTATTGCATTATTGAATGAGAAGCGTATCGTGGAAGCTCGGGGTGTTACGTGAGTCTTATCCTCCGGTATCATACCTTGATTTTCCTTGGATCGGAGTAGATTTAAGAATAGGTGAAAATTATCACATTGAGATATCTATATCGATAGTGAAAGAGAAGAATCACGACTAAAGATAACTCAATCACTTACCGTTGCACATCCAACATGAAGAATAGAAGCTCAATTGGATTTCCAATGAAGAAGATATCCTGATTTCTAGATTTTTCCATCAAAAAGCTCCAAATGGGTAAAAATGGAGGAAAATACCACTAGTTTTCATTTTAATAGGAAGGAGGTGGATTAATATATCATTAAGGGAATTTTGGACATTTTACATTGGTTTTTATCCTGTACATGGTTCGTCTGCATGGTTTTTCAAACCGTGTGAAAACCTGGTGAAATGGTTCTGCCTGCAATGTCTTCCTCCACACAGTTTGATCAAATCATGTTCCACCCATGCATGATTACATGGGAAAAGGGGGAATTCACATAGTTCATATTCACAAACTTGCGCTAACCATGCGAGGTTCCACTATAAAAAACACCTTTCATGTGGTTTGGATAACCATGTGGAAATCCTGAATAGTTTACTCTAAACCGTGCGTAGAGTCTTTTTCCTCCAAAATATGGGTTCTCGGCCTTGAATAAGCCCCAAAACCCTAGAAACATATACTAACTCATTAGGAATCCATGTTATGTCCAACATAAATACTTATACTGAAAATGTAAAGGATCCATACATGTTTGGAAAATCGAGTTCATACATTATCACATTTAGGGTTTGGTGTATTCTGAAAATGGTTTTGAAAGTTAGTTATAAATTTTATTATCAAAATAAAATAAAGAAGATATTCTTAAGTTTGAGTCTCTATGTACGGTTTTGAATTTTTTTAAAACGACAATTTTTGGTTTTTTTTAAAAGGTATCATTTGTTGGGTCTTAAAAGTTATTTCATTAGAACTTTTCCCCTTAAATGGAAAAGTATTTATTATTTATACTATAGAATAAAGAGATTTTTTCCACCTTTCATAGTAAAAAATGAAAATGAAAACCCCAAAAATCTATTTTATTTCATAATATCATGAATGTCTTTTTTTCATCAATTTCATAGAATTCATTTTTTGATACTACTGGGCATGTTAGCTTACACCTTCATACACACTCATGTTCCTTTATGTTTATATTATTTCATATATTGGCTGTAAGATCCATTTCATGTTGGTTATCATTTACCTTGTGTTGATGAGTGTGTTTTAATGTGGAGATAAACAATGGGTTCCATGTAGGTACTTAGGCATTTTTATATCCATGATTCTATTTTGGTATATCACTTTATCATTCAATTAGTATTCTATTTTACCATTATTTAGACTCTTATTATTTTGTCTTATTATTCATTTATTTTTTATGATGATAGATGTTTATGAAAATTAGTAAAATCATGTTTTGTTTCTATTTACTTTTTTGTTTCTTTTTCTATTACTATATTTTCCAAATTATTTAGCTTGAGAATATAAATTATGAAGATCCCATTCTATATTTTAGGTCAATTAATTTCTATATAATTACTATAAATTTATTTTGAAACCTTTTCTAAAGATTATTTTTTTTGATTCATTGGCACTAATTTATATCCCATAGGGATCTAGAATAACCTTCGGTCCTAGTAATGAGTCGAGTTAGGTGACATATCAATTCAGCCAAATTTGGTTCATTACAAATTATATCAGAGCCTAGGTTTATATTTATGGATTTTTTAATATTTTACATGTAGTTACATGGGGAATTTTTATATTATAAATAATATTTAGGACATAAAAACTTAAGAGGTAAGTGTGGGGAGTTCCTCATGAGCTCTTTCTACATTAAAAACCTCATGTTTCAAGGGTATTTAAGAAATGTATCTTAGATTTTTAAATTTATACTACACCAGATTAAGTATTTTTGTGATGTGGATGATGAGACGTTGATCCTCTATGAGTTTGGTATGTGATTTTGAGGGTTACTTAGCAATTTTGGGTGAAAAGTATAAGTATAACTTGGTATGTATGGTTAACCCACAAAGTCTATCAAACAATTAGTATCTGTGCATATAGTTCTATGTTATTCCTAGAGGTCACCACAATGTTGTAAAATGTTGATGAAAATAATGCATCCATTCCATGCACAACTCAACATATCTATTTTTTTTGGATTTCACCCCACTTTTTCCTAAATCTCTCCAAAAGTTGAGTACACAATTTGAAGATGAACTAAAAAAGATTTTGATTGGATTTTGTGTTTTTTGTAGTATTTTTATTAGTATTTCATTTGATTTTTTATAATTTTGTGTGTGGAATATCTTGATCATTTTTTAGGATATAGATTCAATATTATATTTTTTTTTCTTAAAGACAATAATTAGTGGATAAATTAAAATCTGTATCATTTTTTCTTATGTCTATTTCATAAATAAAGTTTTATTATTATGTTAATTTAATATTTTTTAATATAATATTATTCTTGTGTAAATTTCATGATATTTTAGATAGATAAAATTTAAACATAAAACTCATAATGAAGTTGTATAATGGATTTAAATCATAATAATTGGAATGATTGTTTTATAAGTTTTTTTTAAAAATATTGGAGTGTTCTTGAACATGCTGTGTTTTTATAGGTAAATTCTGTAAAAAGGGATCCCATCGATTTTGGGAATTATTTTAAAATTTCAATAATTTTTTGAAATGTTTTGATATTAATTTTAAATATGGATTGAATTATTTTAAAATGGTTAATTTGTTTAACAAAAAGTCAGTGTTCCATTTTCAAAGGTATTCCATAGTGTTAAGGGATGGATATTTAAACATATTCTTGGAATTTGAAATATTGATGAGTCTTTATAATGTGTCCATTTTTGAGGGTCTATATTTTGGGATATTCCAATTAGTTATGGAAGAACTATTTGGTTTGATCAGTGATACATGAATATATTAAATTCATGTCTATTGTTATTTCTCTTAATTAAATTAAGAATGGACATTAGGAAATATATAAGGTTTGTATTAGTATTTGAACCATGGTATAAATATATATTTTTTGTTTAGGTTTATTTATTTAGTTGAGTGACTCTACCCAGACTCAGAATATATTTGTATTACCAGAGTGTCTCATGTGTTTCGATCTAGTTTAGGATTAATTGAATAATTATATTCCCTAACCTTCTCTTGATTATCTAGGTTTTTCATGTGTGTTACAGAAGAACCTATTAATTTTCATTGGAAATTGGGTATATTTTCTTTTTGGTTGATCATTTATTTTAATCATTTTCATTTTGGTGGGTTTTGAATTGGTAGGAATTTTATAGTTTTCTGTGATCTGGTATATCCATAATATAATAATATGATTCCATTTAAGGTATGTGGATACATTTTTAGTGCTTATTATTTTATGATTTTTGGGTTTTCTATTATTTCCTTTGTGAACAAGCTTCTTGGGTTTTTCGTTTTGATCTATTGAACATGGGAGGATTTGGTAGGTCCATAGTGGTCTAGAACAACATGGTTCAGTTGTTCTCATGAAAGAGTTTTTGGGATTATGTTGGATTCTCCATGGGTGTTATTCTTTGATTAATGTTCTATGTTACCCTCATTATTTAATGACCATGGGTTAGATCCATATTTATTTTTCATATGGATGGATTTTTTATAATTTTAAGAGTTTATTCTTAGTTTTTGGGTGATGATGTTTTTGTTCGACCATGTTTTGAGGTATTTGGTCTTATCCTATTTGATTGGTTCTTTATTCTAGGTTAATGATATACCTTCTTGGAAAATTAGTACTATCAATTAAGGAATTATGGTTTCTTTTGTCTATATTTATGGATGTGTGTTTTCTTAGGGGCGTTCCTTCTAATATGTGTATATCCCTTGATCCTTAATTTTATATAATCCTAAAACTATTAGGATAACTTAGTGGGAATCTATGTTCTTTGGTCCTGAACCACATGGTTATGCGTATAATTATTCTTGTATATGTCAGATACTATTTGAGGATGTTTTTTATTCATATTGAAGAGTAGTTTTTTGTCGATGTTTATCATTTTTCGATGTTCATTTATTGACATCCTTTACCCTCATACATCTATTTCGGTGTTTTTAAATTTCAATGATCTATTATACT
Organism: Viscum album; assembly: GCA_963277665.1. Taxonomy (NCBI): domain Eukaryota; kingdom Viridiplantae; phylum Streptophyta; class Magnoliopsida; order Santalales; family Viscaceae; genus Viscum; species Viscum album. The sequence goes on from OY728122.1 coordinate 596,177,747, forward strand.
ATACATTATCGATGGATTTATAGGTCCAAAAATAGATATGGTGGGGAAAATATTCATAAACCAACCATTTATTTTAAAAATTATTTTGACTATTTATCAGTTTCAATCTTGTATTTGATTTTTGGGTGTTTCAAATTCCAATATTGAGTTTTGGATACTTTTTTCTTTGATTGATATGTTAGTGCCCACAATTTATGAGAAAAAGTTTTATGAACCTTTCTTAGAGTCCTTTCTATTTCATTTTTTATGCACAATTTTTCTGAATACATATTACCAGATTGGATCTAAACTATATAATTCACAGTAGAAACGTTACACTCCCTATTTTGTGTAGGAATATCGAATCATGGATTATGTACAATTAATAGAACCCCTATTTTAAAATTTTGTGGCTATCTATAGTTTTGAAATAGTTTTATGCATTGTTTTATAAACCATTTGGCCAATCCATATGTCTCCCTAGTGATAATATATTGTTTGATGTATGGTTGAAATTCATTTTAATAACCCATGTGGTCAAATCATGAGAGATACTCTTATTTCATTTAAAGTTAAAAATTCTAAACCTTCCAATTTTTTTTATTTTTATCCTCTCATATCCCTTTCCAATATTTTTTCCAACCACTCTTTGTGACTTTAGAAGATTTCACCTTCCTCCTTCAATTTAAAAATCATCACTTACAAATTTCTAGCATTATTCAAGGGGTAACTATTTTTAATGTTCTTTTATCTTAACTTTATCATATTATTTCAATTCATTATGTCATATCTTCCCACTATGAGACCTAGATCACTATTCAAGGGTGTTTTTGGTTTTAGATTGACTCAATCCTAGGAATTTTTATATTTAGGTCTCATAGAATGTGTCATATTTCTAGTTTGTGTGTTCTCTTAATAAGGAAATATGATGTGATTCATTTTTTATTTTCATGAGGTATTGCTTTCTATAAGATTAATTTTTTTAAAATTCATAATGAGATTGTGTAGTTTTAAATTCATTTTATTATAATTATGAATTTGAATGATGGCTAGTATTGATTTTTAATTAATTAATTAATTTTTATTATTGGAAAAAATGGTTTTATATGTATTTAATCATAAATTTATTGATATAATTATATAAGAATTAAATGTGTTTAATTAAATTCCATTTAGTCTTTTCAAATTTATTTTCTTAAAAAATATAGTCCTTAATCCTTGTTAGGAGTTTTACAAAAAATAAAATAAGTTCTTATAAAGATAATTAGAATGTTAAAGGTTTTGTTTCTATTTAATTTTAAATAGTGGTTCTAAAATTATTGACACAATATGATATAAAAACAAGTTATGATCTCAGAATCAATACATTTGGAAAGATCATTTTTCACATTATAACATATGGTTTGGTTCATGTTAGAGACTCATTGGATTCCCCCTTATGTTTTTTCACCCATCATGGATGATTTATAATTTAACAGATCTATGATGTGAAAGGTGTTGTTTCATATGAGGGTTGAGGATGTTAGGGGGATTTATTTCATTAAGATTATGACACATGTGATGATATTTGAGTGATTGTTTATATCCCAAACTAAAAATTTGTTATAAGAAACGTATAACTAATGCAGATATTAACACATGATACCGCAGTTGGTACACAACTTCTTTGGTCACCAATTAGAATAAATAGAGCTAGGTGGGGGGGGGGGGGGTTCAACCCAATGATTCTAGTTTTGGATAGTCCTATGTATTATGTTATAGTTGTACAATATATAGGCTGGCTATTTTCCATGTTTTTATAATGTCACTAGGATTGGTATAGACTAGAACCTAGTTTTTAGACCATGACATCTACATCATGATTTTTGGTTCCATATTAGGTATTTCCAATTCATGGTTATTGGAATCTTAAATTTATTGACTGGCTAGTGTCACCATTTAATATTATAGATTTGTGTGTATTTATTCTGGAATTATCAAGAACATTTTCAATATGTTACCCTGAAATATGGTTGGGTGTGTTACAAAAATGTTTTTCAATGTTCTTTTGAAATTGTTTTCTTAAAATAAAGGAAAGATATTTGTTTTATGGGTATGTTTTTATGTATGGTTTTGAAAGGTTTCAAAATGATGTTTTTATATTATCATTAAGACAATGCCTTATTTTTTGGGATATAAAAGGGGTTTAATTTATTTTTATTAGTGGCAAAGGATTTAATTTTCTATAGAATAGAATATTCTGTGAGTTTCTACGATATATTATTTAAAAGTAAAGTTAAATAAACTACTTTATATTTTATTTGAAACTATATTGAATTACATTTTTTTTCAAAATAATTTCATAAAATCCTTAGTTTGTTACCACCAATATTTATTAACTCACATCCTAGATATAGATTTGTTTGTATGTTCTCATCTCTAATAAATTATAAATGTTCCAAGTTACATTATAGATTGGTTATCATTTACCTTGGGTAGATTGGTGAGGTGGATATTGAGAGAAAATGTGTTTTTTATGGAGGTGGTCTTGTGGATATTTTCAGTCTTGTTTTAATTTTGGGATGCCGTTAAATCAGATAAGAAAACATCTCTTTTATATGTATTTTATTTCCACATATTGTGTATTGTTCTTTATTTGTTTTGGATGATTTTTTTATGTTTTTGGAAATGAGTTAAATATGTTTGGGTTAGGTTGGAATAGTTTTTTTATATTCTCTGATCATATCTATTATTTTATATTTATTATGGAAATCCAAAGTATTGGTGTTTTTTTCTGATTATAGGTCAATGATCCAACGTCTAATTTATGACAATCATGTTCTTTGTTTTGCATTAATTCATGATTTATTACATAAAAGTGAACTTAATATATCCCAAAATATCAATTAATCTTGTGTAATTTTGAATTGGGTAAATTACATAACAACATAAAATATGAAATACATTTTCTTTATTGAAAACCTCTTTAACATGTTCATAATATTCCTTCATACATAAAATTTCAATGGATAATCTGGGGAAAAAAATAAGAAAATGGGTGAGATATAAAGCCCAGTAAGGGAATAAAAAAGTCATAACATGAAGAAGGTAATACATGTTAGACAATAGGCACAACAATGGGTAATAAAAAGAGTAGGAATCCTAAGCATGAATAACGAGACATAATAGAGCATGGTAATAATAAATGGGAAGTGTGTAAGCAACTTTAAACACTACATCATTAACAAAAGTAAATGCTAAATCTTATAGGAATTCATGTTGGAAAACTTCCCATAAATTAATTAGGTACACCCCTATCCAAACATGACGTAGGAAGATACTAAACATTACCCAATGCATTGGAGCACTATTTGGGTGCACCCATCATAATCATTTCATTCTCATTCTTATGTGTGCCACGTAGATCATACAAAATGGATTAATTCATAATTATAATTTATCCCACAATCAATGATTGTGGAATTAATATATGTAATTCCTAAAAAAATAATTATATTTTTACAAAGGATAATACAATTGATAAAAAAATGGGTATGGTATTCACTACACAATTATTTTGGCATGGAAAATTGTGGTGAAATTTCAGGAGTATAACAACATTACATAAAAAATCATAAAACGTTTGATGATATTTATAAGGGTCGATAATAATTTAAACATAAAATTTTTAGTAATAGGAACATGGAAAGACATTTACCAGTATTTGGAAATTGAAATAGAAAGCATAAGTTCATAAAGAAACTTTAAGAGAGAAGAGAAGTTGAGGATCCCTCACAAAATTTTGACATAGTAACGACTTAGGTAAGGGTCCAAAATGGGGGTGGATAAATAACGCCTCATTAAAATAAAATCTAATGTAATGTAATATAATTATTATAAATTAATGAAATTATTACCATTTTAAATTACTAGATCTAATTTCGAATAAGTTTCTTGAATTTGAAAGGAGGAGAGGAAATCCTCTTACATGAATACAAGACTCCAATGGCATGGGAGGGGATTGTAGGGAGATTGGGGGTGCCTTTGTGGGAATATAGAGAGCATAGGTAAGGTTATTTACTATCTCTATGTTGTTTTAGTCAAGATAAATGGAAGATTGGGTTGGTTTATATAGGAAAAGAGGAGAGTTTCTTTATTATTTTGATTTTGGATACTACATAATAAAATATCCAAAATCACAAACCATCCCTTTTCATTTTACCATGGTTTATGAAAAATGGGAGTGATATAAATTATTTTTTTGAGGTAATGTTCCAAAGATAAAAAAATAATTCACTTTCTTATGTGGAGGTGAGTCATACTCTTAAAGAAAGGATTTTAAAACTATAAAATATAGTATAAATTTTGTAGGATACATATTATATTTAAAAAATAATTACAATTAACGTAAAACACATTATATTAAATTTAAAACATATATTGGTTATGGAAACCATTTATATTACTTATTACATCACATTTAGTTCATTATGATGTCATAAACACAAAGTATATTTATACGTTATTTATTTTTTAACCAGAAATTTGACTGTATCATAAATATATGAAAAATTAACCATTAGATAATTTTTACATTTTGATTCCAAAAATAGTAATAATTTTTTATAAATTATTTTCTAAATATTTTAATTTTCTTCTTTAAAATAAAAAATTACATTTATTAAAAATGAGAGGTTTTTTACAATAACATTTTTCGAACCTGTATAAAAATTAAATTTGACATCAAAAAATTATATGAAAATTTATATTTGAGAAATATTATTTAATAATAATATTCCATTAAAATAATATTTATTTATAAAATACATTAATTCATTAATTTATTTTCAATATCAACTAAAATATAATTTATTTTTTAAAATTCAATTACCATGTAACAATATTAAGATAAAAATATATTCATTATTCTATAAAAATAATGTGCACATTCCTATTTCTAGGGTCATGATTGATATCACTTTAACACACTAGAATAAACCATATGAGTAAGGTGTATGGTGGTGGAACTTTCATGGGGCCGTTCGACGAATATGGTTTGGGTCGTGATCTTGATGAGCTTGAACTTCTCTCGTAAATAGTTTTTCTAATTCTTTTGTTATTGGATATTGGCTTGGGATTGGTCTATGGAAAAGACCAAAAATTCTATATCTCTCTTAAACTCTGATATATGGGATTTACATGGTATGATCCTACTGGTTGAGGCTATCACTTCCCTTGTCTGTGTAAAATGGATTTTTTAAAACCCTATATTTATTCTAGTCATGTTATCATTATTCCATGGATATATTATCAATGTTAATGATACTTAATGTTCATTTAAATCCAATTGGATATAATAAAATAAAATAAATTCATCTTTTTATTAAAACCATGTTACTTTTTAATAAATATAATTGAATTAAGAGGGGAATTTTATTTATAATAGTTTGGGTCATTACCATCATACGCCTTTAGAAATTTCAACCTATAAATTACCTTTTCCCACACTAGAATAGATGAGTGTAACTCTGTTTCATCACCTCCTATGGTTGACATGAATCTTCATCAAACATGTGGTTTCATCAGAACATTTTGATGAGGGGAATTGTCTTATATCATAGAATTTTATCTCTACTATCAAATATATTCACCATTTTCTAATCATGGAAAATATAATTCTCCAATGATACCACATCTATATTGAGTACATGTGTCGGGTCTACTATGTAATTTCTCAAGATAGATACATGAAATACTTCATGTACTTGAGATAGGTTCAGTAGGAATGCTAGTGGATAGGCCACTACTATGATAAGATCTCAGATCTCAAAATGGATGATGTAATATAGAATGAGAATTACATTCATCCGAAATATCATCACTATATTAAATGTAGATATGAAAAGGAATAACATGAATCTAACATCAAAATCTAGGTCTCTTCAATGATTTTCAGCATAACTCTTTTTTCGACTTTGATTATCCTTGATTTTCTACTGAATTGTATTATCCATCATAAACATTTTCTCTACAATTTTAGGATCTCAATTTTTTCATCCCCCCAACTTCATCCCAACATGTCGATGTTCTACCCCTCTTCCCATAAATGGCATCATAGGGTGCCATTTGGATTCTTGAGTGGAAACTGTTTTTGTAAGATACCCAAAACAATGGAAGATGATGTTCTCATCCACCTTTGAAGTCCATATAACATGCACACAACATGTATTCCATTATGTTAATAGTCCAACTAGATTGGCCATTAGATTGAGGATAATAGGTCATACTAAAATCCATCCAATTTTTAGAGCATATAAGATACTTATCAAGAACAAGAAGGTGAATCATGGGTTTCAATCAGGTTCAATCAATATTGGTACTCAATACATCCTTACCACATCAATGATGTATATCTATGCCTGTTGACCTAGTGAAAAATCCCCTCAAATTGAAATAAATTGTGCAGTATTTGTAAGACTATACATGACAACCCAAATAGAATTGTTACCATTAGAAGTATTTGGATGTCCAATGAAAAAGATCATGGCGATGTTTTCCCATTTCCATGTTGGTATAGATAATTTTTTCATCAACCTCTTACAATTTTTTCTTTCAGCCTTCACTTGTTGACATAACCGACACTTTGATGTATATTATATGATTTCCTTCTTCATGTTGTCCAAAAAATAAATATCATGGACATCTGGATACGTCTTTTCTAATCTTAGGTGAATGAAGAAAGTTGAAAAATGATAATAATTCCATAGTTCCTTCTGTAACTCAGGATTTGAAGGAACACATAGTCTTGACCAAAATCTCTCAATTGTTTCTTCATTGACTTTGAACTCCAAGGATTTCCCATTCCTTATAGTTTCCAATTTTTTATGAATTCCCACATCATTAATTTGAGAATCCTTTAAACTTTACAAAATATATGGTTGTGAAATCATTTGTGAAAGGATTGATTATATTTTTCTTTTTATGACTCCCAAGTCTATCCTCTTCAAATATAAGAATATAATATCCTCCTCAGTTCTCATCAATGATAGAATTTTCAGTTCCTTTCTAAATAGATAATCTGCCACCTTATTTTTATTACCAATATGGTAGTGGATTTCGGAATCTTAATTATTGATGAGATATAACCACATTTAATGGTGCATATTAATCTCTTTCTGTGTGAATATATATATTTTAGGTTCTTGTGATCAGTATATATCTCAAACATCTCCCTATGAAGAAAATTCCACCATATTTTCAAGAAAATATTAGAGCTTTCAACTCCATATCATTCATGTGATATTTTTTCTCATGAATTTTCAACATCCCTGAACCATAGGCTTTGACATATTATTATGCATTAACACAGAACATAATCCCTTCTTTGAAACATCTCTTAATACCATGAATGGTTATCCACTTGTGGGTAGTGTGACCAAAGGGTAAGTGAGAAGCCTTGTTTTCAAATACATGAATATTTCTTCACATTCATCATTACAATAAAACATGACTCCCTTATGAGTAATATTGGTAATAGTGTTTGGAAATCATGAGAAATTTATCACAAATCGGTGATAATACCAATGTAATCTACGAAACAATGAATATCAGTCACAAATGTTGGCCTAGAACACACTTCAATATCTTTGATCTTTGAAAGGTCCACAAATATCCCATTGTTTATGATGATATTACACAAGAAAGTGACTTCTTTCAAATAGAACTCACATTTTCTATACTTGGAATAAAGCTTCTCCTTTCGTAAGGTCTTTATTACATTATTCAAATGATCCTCATTCTCCTCCTTGATTTTGGATTATAGTATAATATAATCTATATAGAAAAAAAAATTATTGAGGTAATATATAAATTCTATATTCATCATGTACATGAATATTGATAGAGAATTAATGAGTCTGAATGGCATTACTATGAACTCATAGTTCCCATACCTTGTACGAAAAGTAGTCTTGGGGATATCCTCCTCCTTCACCCTTACTTGTTAATATCAAAAGAATAGATCCACCTAGGAAATTATTATGCTCTACATAGCTATTAGTAAAATTCATAAATCTCTAGAAAATGATACATGTTCATTATCTTGGTCTTTTTGAATTCATGATAATCAGTGTAAAGTCGCATTGAAACATCCTTTTTTTGATAAAGAGGACCGGTGCACCCCATGGTGAAGCACTTGGGAATAGAATCCCTTTATCCATATTCTACTCTAGTTGTTTCTTTAGATTCTCAAGATTCACAACAAACTTTTTATATGGAGTCTTGTATATTTGAAACTCCCCAATTATATTCTTGATTGAAAATTAAACCTCTTGACTTGTAGAAAGACTAGGAAATTCCATTGGAAACACATCAGTGTACTCCCTCCTAATATTCATGTCCTCTAGGATGATTCCTTCCATATAATAAACAATTTGAACTAGGTATTATTAATAATAGGGAAATAATATCTATTAATTAGATGATTTTTATAAAGAATATCCATCCTCTTCCTTGAACTTGTATAGAAATGAGTGTTGATTTTCCATATAAAGATTGATTTCCATCTCATGGAAATTTATTTTGACACAATATAAGGAAATCCAATACATGCCCATAATTTCATAAAATTACACTAAAGAGAGTATGATAATGTTCTCCAATAATTTTATCCCAAAAATATTGATATGGTGGATTTATATTCTTAGGATGCAATGATTTGTCCATTTTCAATTTTCAATGAAATCTCTACATCCATGCTCTAAGGTGGTATTTTGATACAACATTGATTATTTCATTGTAATAATCTATCCCATGATCAAGGAGTGTAGAATAAATATATGTGTGTACCTAATAAATAACAATATTCACATAAAGTTGAATAGACTTTCTATAAAAATTGGTATGGTATTCACTACACAATTGTTTTGGCATGGAAAATTGTGGTTAAATTTCAGTAGCATAATGACATTACATAAAAATTCATAAAAATGGTTGATGACAGGGAAAGGGGAATGTCATAATTTAAACATAAAATGGGAATTAATAGTGACATGGAACGAAAAATCCCATCATTACTAAATTTAAATATAATGCATATGATCATAATGAAACTTGAACAAAGAAGAGAAGGTGGGGATCACTCACAGAATTTCGGCATAGTAACAACTTAGGTAAGGGTCCAAATGGGGGAGGATAAAATATACCTCATTAAAATATCATAAAATGGATAGTAACGGAATTATTTTAAATGAATGAAATTATAACCATTTGAAATTACAAGAACTAATTTCAAATAAGTTTCTTGAATTTGAATTGTGGAGAGGAAAGTCTTTTACTTGAATGAATGACTCAAAAGGTTTGGTAGGGAATTATTGAAAACATGGGGGCACCTTGTGAGGATAATATGGAGTGGAGGGAATATTATGGATGTTTTACATGGAGTTTTAGTGAATATAGATGGGATCTTGGGTGGGTTTATATTGGAAAAGAGGGGTATTTCTTTATTGGAATTTTCATAAAAAAAATATCCAAAACCACAAACCATTCCTTGGTTTTTGTGCATGATTTCTTCCCAAATGGATTAGTATAAAATATTTTATGAGTTTAAGGGCATAAATTAATAATATAATTCCCTTTATTATTTGGAGGTGAGTCATAATCCTAAAGAAAGTCCTTTAAAACCATTAAATATAGTATAAATTTTGGGGGATTCATAATGGACATACAAAATTATTTAAAAAAACTTAAAATCACATTATTTTAAAGGTAAAAAATATTTTTGGTCATAGATACCATTTATATTACTTATTTCATCACATTTGGTCCATTATGATGTCATAAAACACAAAGTATATATATACGGTATTTAGTTTTTACCCAAAAATTTGAATATCTCAGAAAATTAAGAAAATTTAATTGATGGATAATTTTGAAATTATTATTCCAGAAAATAATAATCAATTTATCTAAATAATTTTCTAAATATGTGAATTTTCACATTTAAAATAAAAAACGTACATTTATTGATAATGATGTGTTTTTTTATAATAACCTTTTTTGAATGCTTATAAAAATTACATTTTAAATAATAAAAATTATATAATATTTTATATAAGACAAATATTATTTAATAATAATATTACAATAAAATATGATTTATTTCAAAAATTAATTAATTTATAAAATCATTAATTAAATATGAATATCAACCAAAAATACAATTTATGCAAAAAAATAATTTACAAAGTAACAATAATAGGGTGAAAATATATTAATTATTCTATATGAAATAATGTAAATATTATTATTTATAGGGCCTTGATATATATCCATTTAATACACCAAAATACACCCTAAGAGTAAGGTGTGTGATTTTGTGGATTTCATGTGGTTGTTCGTTGAACATGGTTTGGGCCATGATCTAAATGAGCTTGAACTTCTCCCATAAACAGCTTTGCTAATTTTTATGTTATTGGATATCTATAAATTCCCATAAATTACATATATATATTACTTAAAAATTAAAGAATATTTATTAAATAACATAAAAAAACCATGCCAGGACCATACATGATTATTATCTTTAAGAACTGGGAAACATAAACAACTAGTTCATAAAACATCTGCATTGTCTCCGGCTTATTTCTTCATAACTAGACTCCCTTTTGACATATCATTATTAATACCCATCCTCATGACCTGGGGAAAATAAACATATGAAAAAGTGATATCAAATTCTCATTAAGTGTAAACAAGGTAAATATCAATCATATTATAATCATAAGAACTTAACATTTGAAAATATTATCCTACATATAAAAGATCATAAAATCATGTCATGGGATTAATCATAAAAGTAAAATGTAATCCAAATGTTCATAACATAAGAAATGAAATTTTATGGCATACAAACATAATCATTGAAAATAATTTCATATTATTCAAGGATCATTTTCGAGACCATCAATGTGGACAAAGTCCATTACTGAAATGAGTTCACTCCTCGTTCCCGTGCTGTATTACAGAACCAAATTTACTTATTGTTCCAGTCATGTCTATCTAATGAGATATAAATATTTACACAATTAATTGGAGGGAAATATAGGTCATACCAATATCATAATTAATCAATTCTTATGTGTTTCATAAAAAAACATAAAAACATTTACCATATCATAACCCATGAAATAAAATCGGTTTCTTAAAAACCATTCCATCATAATTGACATAAAACAAATATATTTCCTAAATAACATTCGATAATAAATACCATAAAATAATAGTAATAATAGGGATAAATATATAACCCTATTTAAAGAGTTTCATCTTAGATAGAAAATTATTTTTAGAAAACAATTGAAATTAATTACAAAGGAAAATATTCTTTCTTCATCAAAAATGTTTTCCTTCCTCAAAATGCCACACAATTTAAGAAGAAATAATTTTATTTGAAAATAACCTAGTAATATTGTAAGAGAATATTCAAGTAAATAATTAATTATGAAAGCGTAAAAATCTATTAATGTCATACAAGTTAAAAAACATTCTTCATGTACTTTTTATAAAAAATACAAAATGTACCTCGTACCGAAAACGACAAAAGATTCTATTCGAACCATTTAGTAAAAATTTAGTAATGGGTAAAATCGAATTTTATCTATTATATATGGATATAAATAATATTTTCAAATTCATATTTAGGAAATATGGATGTGGATGATAAATATACCCTAGTAAATACTAATGAATAAACAATCTCAGATAAAAATGAGATTTTCAAAGTTACCCCTTACCATAGGTATGATATGCTTTGTATGAATATAAAACTAATGTATAAAGATTTAAATAATGTTAGTGATTAATTCCAGAATCATAATCATTATTATGATGAAATTTCTGATCATATTTTCATCCATTTGTTAGTAACATTTCATTGTTACTCGTTATTCAGGTATTAACTATTTTATGTTCTTATGCATGTTTTGTCAAGTAAGTTCATATTCGTCATTTTAGTTTATAGTTATATAATTTAAAAAAAGGTATTAGTATAATTTATATCATATTTATTCATTAAATTCATTTATATAATCCTACTTTAATGAATATTATATAGAACAAATCACATCGCACCGTGGAGACGGTAGGCCGTACATACATGCGAGTGACGATATCGTTCCAATAATTGTTGAATGGAATTGAATTGTGCGGTGTATAATATTCCATATTCCATATCATGTTATAATTATCACATATATTTATTATTTCATTCATTATACACATCAAAGTATGTTGCTGGTGAAAATATATTACACCATGATGTGGAGACGGTATGTCGTACGTATGCACGTGTGGTGATTTCATTTTTCATAGGATGGGTATAAGGTATAATATGGTTCTTTCATATTTATAATGAGATATCATTATATTAGTGATACTGGTATTATTACTTTACAATGAAACAACTAATGAAGAAGAAGTTGAAGAATAAATAAGTTTGAATGAATCGGTAGGAGAGATTACCTCTTCCTGAACATGCTTCCTCTAAATCTCTTCTTAGTGCGCTAGTGTTGGTCTTTAAAGATGAATAGAACATATAGAATTAAAATAAGTAAGTTTATAAGAAAAAAGGTCTGGGTAAGGCCGATTTGAAGGCTCAAAATGTAGTGAATAGGTTAGGGAGGAGGTGCCCTTTTATAATTGAGGTTAGGGGAACTTTTTTAATATCCATAAATAATAATTTATAATAACATCAAAAGTTTCCCAAAAACCAAAAAAGTCACAATTTAATAGACAAGATGATATAGGGTTGTAATATAATCAAAAAATAATTTTTTCACAAGTTATTTTGTCAATTTAACCATGTATTTTTAATTGAAAATTAGTTATTCTTTTTAATTTTAATTGTGGTAATAACATTCTAAATATTTAATAGTTATAAATATTTACATATATGGTGTTACTTTACCATAAATGGGTATATTATGAAATTTTAGATCTAATTATTATCACATTATAGTTTTTAATCATTTTTATGGTGTATGAATAATTTAATAAAATATTATATTTATAAAATATCAATAGTGGCAATTTTGACACTATTCATTTATTAGACATTAAAGAAAATCCTCAAAAAATATAATTGAAAAAAAATATTTAATACAATCCTAACAAGTTATAGTAACCTATAAAATTAGTTTAGAAAATTAATTATTTCATATGATATTTATTTTAAAAATTTTAAACCATTTATTTGATATTTTTGTTAATAAGTTAAATTTTTACACCACTATTGTGTCATCATTAATAAGAAATTTTATATCCTCTTAAAATTTTAAATAAATTTCTATGATGTGTGTAATTATTTTATATTTCTATATAATATCTACAATCTATTTTATCTCTTAGTTGTCCTTATATTAAAAATAATGTACTTAAATAAAAAGAGATTGTCACATTTTGTCACATTTATTAGTTTCTATTACATCCATGTCATATTCATAAGTGAGTGATCATTAAGGGATTATATTTCAAAAATTAGATGACAAGGTTTGAATTTAGCCATCAATTAAGATTTTTACAAGGGTTAAGGTAATTTTATAATATTTTTTTTTCTCGTAATTACCTAATTTACTTTTAACCATGGAAAAACAAATAATTACCAATGTTACTATTCATAATAGCCAAAAATAAAATTAGCCTATTTTCATAATTTAGACATATTGATTACAAATATTGAATCCATTTTTCAAAATTAAAAACACCTATGTAACTGTAATTAATTTAAAATTAATCCCATTGTTAAAATGAGAAAACAAATTTTAAATGTTAAAACGTTGCAAAAGATTGAAATGTTTTTACCTAAGAATTCAATGTAAAATTAATTATAATGACATAAATTATATTTAATGATAATAATATATTCAATTTATAATTTAAAATCTGTCAATATTATAATTTAACAATATAAATTATCTCAATGAAAAAAGGTGTTTTTAATTAAAATTTAGCATATTTTTACTATTTATCAAATCATGGATGTTATCAGAAATATATTAGAAATTTATCCAATGTAAATTTTTATATCTCAATTAAAAATAACATGTTTATTTTTTCATATGAAAATTATTAATGTGTCAAAATATTAATTTGAAATGGGTTTTCCTTTTAATGGTGTAAAATTAACCTTTTAAAAAATAGATTTTTATACCTAAAATAGTGTTTTATTCATACCCTATGACAAAAATATCCATTGGATGCAAATAAAAAATATTTTATTAAGTATATAAGACATATACATCTCATTAATTTCATTACCAAGTGTAATTCACTATATAATATAAAAATATAATTGATTTATATTTTTCATAAATAATTGATAGATAATGAATTCTTAATGCATTTTCATAAGTTAGTTATAATTTTTCTTGTTAACCTAATTTCTAGAATATAATAGTAATTTTATAATAAGGGAATCTATTGGTTCATTTAAACTCATAATTTTGTGCAAATCATGCTACTGATGAATTGAAATTATTTATATAAAATATTTCATAAAAAACATCCAGGTGTTACATTCTACCCCCTTAAAAGTGAATTTCTCCCTCGAAATTCATCACATGGAAACAAATAGATGATGATACCTATCCCACATCATATCCTGAAGTTTTTATGCAGCTTCTTCAAATTGGTTTTTCTTCCATAACACATTAACCAAGTGAGTGGTCTTGTTTCACATAACTTTTTCACCACGATCCAGAATCTCTGTCAGTTGTTCTTTATTAGAAAGATATTTCTCCAGTGGAATGAATTCTAATCTTAGTATATGTGAATGATCAATTATATACTTTCTCAGGAGAGATACATTCAAGACATAATGAACTTGAGAGAGATTCGGTGGAAGCTCCAATCGGTAAGCTACCATCCCAAAATTATCCATAATTTCAAAATGATCTATATACCTAGGGCTCAACTTGCCCTTCTTTCCAAATATTATTACTCTCTTCTAGAGATATATTTGTAAGAACACCTAATCACCCACTTCAAACTCTATGTATTTTATTCAGCTGTCACCAAAACTTTTTTTCCACTCTGAGCTGCTCTTATGTGTTGTTGAATAGATCTGACTTTTTCTACCATTTCATCAATAAGAACAGGTCCTAATAGATTTATTTCCACAAATTCATCCCAGCAAGTTGGAGTTATAGACTTTTTTCTATACAGGGATTCATAATTATCCATTTGAATACTATAGTGAAATCTATTATTGTAAGAAAATTTCACCAAAGGTAGGTTTTGATCCCAACCACCTTTGAAATCCATAGATAAAGCTCTGAACATGTCTTCTAGAGTTTTAATTATCCTATTAGACTAACTGTTTTTCTGAGGATGATAAGCAGTGCCAAAACATAACTCTGTATCCAAATCATGGAGAAGAATTCTCTAGAACTTTGAGGTAAACCACAGATCCCGATCAGATATAATGGAAAGTGGTAATCCCTGAAATCACACCACTTACTTTACATATATCCTGGAAATTAGATCAAGAGATAAATACTCTCTAATAGAAAAGAAGTGTGATTAATTCATAAGGAAATCATCTATAAACCACATAACATTTTTACATTTGGATGTTTTGGGAAGTCTGATGAAAAATTCCATATTGATGTTTTCCCATTTCTATTCTGGTATGGGTAATGGTCGTAACATCCCCTTAGACTTATGTCTCTCAGACTTAACTTGCTGACAAACTAAACATCGATGTACATAATCAACGACATCACTTTTCATGACATCCCAATAGATGTACTCTCTCAGGTACCTGTATATCTTTGTGCTTCCTGGGTGAATAGATAATGAAGAAATATAAGCATCATACAATAGATCCTTCTTTAATTTTTGTATGGGGGGAATAAAAATCTTATTCCTAAACCTTACTATTTCATCATAATCAAGGTTGAATTAAGGAACATTTCTCACCTTCTTTTGTAACTATACATCTTCATTCTGCACCTCCTTAATCTTCACTTGTAAAAATGGTTGAACATTCATTTGAGAAAGATAATATTTCCCCTTAATTTTTAAATTTCAAGATCCATCCTTTTAAAATCCATAAATATTAAATATTTTGTGATCCTGATCATGAATAGGATATCATGTTCTTGTCAATTTAATGCATGTTAAACCTTTTTTTTCTTTCCTATGGTGGTAATGAATTGAGAATTTGTAATATTTAATCAACTCCAACCATATTCTTTGACTTATATTCGGATCCTTTTTTTTGTGAAAATATACTTTAAACTTTTATGATCAGTAAAAATATCTCACTTTTCATCATACAGATAATTCCTCCATATCATTAATGAAAATATTACTGAAGCTTACTCAAATCACGAGTTGGGTAATTTTCGTGGGAACAAGTCATCTGAATAAGTTTTTGGACGCAAAAAGTATTTTCTTTTATTGTCATATATGTTCGAGAAGAAATGAAATTAATTCACTTTGTATAAGTGGGTGAGGATAGACAAGAAAGTTAAACCTTTCCATGGAAAATCTGATTATACTTTTCTGATCTATGTTTCATAAAAATCAATAGTTTTTAGGGATATTTTTATGCAATATTCATGGAGGAAAGGGGGAGAAAAGATGCATCCAATTAGTATGGTTGTTCTTGTAGAAGCAGGTGTATAAAGTGGCATATATTCCCAGTGTTTTCCAACTTTTTGGGTCCAAAATTTGGACTTGGTCTAGCATTGAAAAGAGTGTATTTCATTAAAGATCTCATCACAATACAGAAAAGTCATGAATTTCAGTAATATAGGGTTCATTAATTTGATTTCACGAAGACATGAAAAATGTTTACGGTGTTCTTTGCAATTACCACGATCATCGCGAATAGAAGAGTTTAAGAGCATTGCAAGTAAGATTTGTTGGAAAAAGGAAGAATAATATTTTCAGTGGTGTAAATGAAGAAGGATAATCATGATGGTGCAAAGGAATAAGGAAAATTGGGGTGGACAAAAGGATTTGACGGAACACTTTGTGATTACGACAAGCTTTGCAAATACAAAAAATAACCATTGTGCTTCGCGAAGAAGATTGAATTTCGGTGGAAATTACGAAGCACCGTTATTTGATCTTGACATGGTGTTGAGGTGGCTGCAAGGTTCTATAGTTGGTGAGAGACACCTATAAATAGGCCCCTACACCCTCAAGAGAGGTATAGGGAATTAACATGAATTTTATATAACTCGAATTGTAAAGAAGGTTCGCAGACAAAGCGAGCTCTATGAAGGCAGTAAGCTCCATGAGGGAAAAGAGATTCACAGCGAGCTATTGAGCTTGGTGAAATAAGTTAACTTCAAAATAATAATTTGTGCTCTATGAAAAAGTTAGCTCTGCAATCTTTGGAGCTTTTTGAACTAGAGATATTTTCAAACTAGAGTGTTCTGTGAAGCTGGGAGCTTTGCGAAGGAGCTCTACTAACTGAAGATTTGTGTTCCTAAATTAAGTGAGAAGTACTTTTAAGTGTATAAATATATGTCTTTGGTATATGACTATTTATTATTACAAATTCCATGTAGGTCTTATCCAATTTTCTAAGGAAAGAGAAGAGTTTTTTTCAAAGATCATATTTGTGAAGCTTGGTCAGAAAGCATCAAGATATTGCATTACACAGTTTTTTTCTAAGAGGGTGCACACACACTTCAAGATTATCTCCCAAGTGCTACATGACTATAAGGGTATATCAAACTCATTTTATTACACATCCAAGGATTTATTTCTTGTGTATTGTGTGGTATTTTATATTTCTGTACCATACCAAGGACATAGCTACTTTGGTTGAGTAGTGAACCTTGTAAATCTTCTGTTCCTATGGTTGTTTACATTTAGCAGGGAAATAATTCTTTAATAGGAGGAAAAGGTTATCTCAAAAATAAACGAATCATAAAAGAAAAATATTATCACTAATTCACCCCTTCCCCTCTCAGTGATACTTGGATACTGACTGGGAAACTTCAATTGGTATCAGAGGTATAGGTTCCCTTTGTTTGTTCTTTGCTAATTTTTTCAAGAAAATTTTTGATTATTAATTTGAATCGTGTGAAGAGTAAGGGGATTATGATATTTTTTGGGGATAATTATCATATCTAGAAATATATAACGATTCCTTATCTTATGTCACTTGGATATGAAATTCTTGAAACCACAACAGTTTGATTTCCTGCTATTGATGACAAGGTTCCTCTTGCTCATGCCGATAGAAAGAATCACGAGAATGATGGAAGATCTAAAAATGCATTACTCTCATCTCTTTATGAGAGTTAATTTTTAAGAGTGAATGGTATCTCTATAGAAAAATGAATCTAGGACCAACTGAACAAAATCTATAAAGGAAATAAATAATTGAAGAAGGAAAAACTTCAAATATGAAGGCTGAATTATGAAGTCATAAAGATGGGTGAGGATGAATCAGTTGGGGACATCTTTGCTAGGATAAATTTCATTGTTACTATAATAATATGTCTTGGTAAAAATTTGAATGATTATACATTTTTTTGAAAGATCCTAATAATTATTCCTGAAAAATTTGATTCTAAAGTTAATTCATTGGAAGATAGAGACCCTGAAACATTATCTATGGATGATTTGCATATCACTTTCATTACTTATAAAATGAGAAGGGATAATACTATGAAGAGAAAAGAAAAATCTGATAGACAAATGTCTTTCAGGGCTGGAATGAAAGAGAATTTGATGAAAATTATTATTGAAGATGAAGTTGGTGAATCTAAATCTAAAAACGTGGTATGTAAGAATTTTGATGAAATTTTATCCTTGTTTTATAAAAATGTGAAAAGAGTAATAGGAAAATACAAAGGGAATCTTATTTTGAAATGTTTTAAATGTGGATTTTTTGACCAATTTGTGGATAATTACCGTAAAAAAATAATGATAATGATAATGATGAAGAAGATAGTGGGGCAAGATGGTCATGGATGAAATAGGGTGGCAAAGATAAATATTCTAGTAGAGGTAAGGATAAAAAGTTCTTTAAATCAAAAAGAAGAATCTTTTTGTCAAAAAAATTGAAGAAGATGATGATAGAGAGAGTGAATCCAAAAACTCTATTAGTGAGAATGCTAGAGAGATTACCTTCTTTCAATAGTGAATAATGAAGATTATGTGTGTATTAGTACATAAGAAGAAGAAACTCAACATGAACAATATATTAAAGAAGATCTAAAGGAATGTTTGAGAAATATCATAAGGCTTGAGAATTAAACAATGAAATTGACTAATGAAAAATCTTCATCAAATGAACAAGAATGTTTTCCTGACAATAAAAGAAAAATTTGAAATGGATATTGATCTTCTGAAAAATTTTCTTGAGAGATAAAAGAATTTGAATGACTGTCTCAAAGTAAAGCTAAAGGAAAAAAGAATATGAGTGGAATTTTCCAAAACAAACTTTCTAAAGCTGAGGAAATGAACACAGGGTTCCAAAAGTCGATTACAGAAGTTGATGAATGTTCTACTAAAAATGAGCCTAATAAGGATTGACAAAATTGGCCTTCAAAGGTTGAAAATAAAGATAGAAAATGTAAATATAAATGAAATTTTTGAAAGGCTATGAATGTTGTCAAGGTTAGAAATAATTAAAGATCATAAGCATCTAAAAAATTCTGTTCAGAAAGATATCTACCAATTCTGGTTCCGGTAAGACAGAACAAAAATTTGAGCTGAAGAAGAAAGTTATAATTGAATAATTGAAGGTCGATGGTCATAATAATTCTAATAAGAAGATTGTTGAGATGCATGCTCACAAATCCAGTCATTATGGAAGTTTCTGATGAACATATTAATTCTATGGATATTGCTGGTGTTGTGGTGGATTTGGACACATTGAAAATATGTGTTGGTTCAAACAACAACATTACAACTTTTCCACATGTTTTGAAAGACAACGATTGAGGGGGAGTCAATCCATTAAGAAGATAAAAGCTCTAAATAAAAATTTTAAGATATCTGAGAAGGATGGTGTTAAAGTTGATAATAGGTTCCAACAACTAGATACTATTTTTGAAAGATGTGATCGACCTACACATCTTATAAAGTGCTGCCTTTTTATGTAACCAAAGAAATAAATGATTCTTAATAATCCTCAGAAGATAGAGTTTCTATAAGATAAAAAGGAAAGGTCTGATAAGTCCAAAAAGAAATAGTGCATGGATGTCAAGCCAGAACACATTAACATGGCAAGGGAATTGGAGAAAGAACAACAGAAAATGGAAGAAATGGAAGAAAAAAATATCTTTTTGTCGAAACCGCTTTGAAAGCTACAAAAGGATAAAATCCATCGATTCTTGATTGTTGGTGTTCCTCTCATATGACAGGAGACTTAAAGCTGGTGAAGAATGTGAAAGACTTAAAAGAAGGAATAGTGAAATTTGGTAATGATGAAACTTTGTAGATTAATGGTTTTGGATCAGCCATCATATGAAAAGAAAAGATGAATTAAAAAAACCATATATTTTTATGGGATAAAACAAAATATGTTGAGTGTTTCATAACTCTGTGATGAGGGTAACAAAATTATTTTCAAGAAATATGGGTTTTTTTTTGAAATGCGAAGAAAATTGAAAGGTGATTACAAGAGGCCAACATGAAAAAGGCAACTTGTCTCAAGTTGGTGAAGTAAAAAACTCTTGTTAAATGGGTATGGTGGATAAAAATCAGTTATGACATAAAAGGATGTGGCACATGTTTCAAAGAAATATGTGAAAATTATCAATGAAAGACAGTGTTTGAGATATGCCTGATTTATCAAGAATACAAGACTAGTGTTAAACTATTTGCGAGAAAGGAATGATTACAAACTCTGTGCATAAGAGAGTTGATATTCATTCAAAACGACCATTGAAACTTATTCATTCTGGTATTTGTGGTACCATGAGTATGAAGTCAACAAATAGAGATAATTATTTCATCACTTTTATTAATGACTTTACAAGCATTAATTGTGTTATGTACATGACACAGAAATCAGATCCTTTGAAAATTTGTAAGAGTTTCAGGAGGAAATCATAGAGGGAATGTGAGTATGTAGTGAAGAAGTTGAGAACTGAGAATGGTTGTGAGTATAACAATGAATAATTTGAAATCTATCTTGAGAAACATGTAATTTTTCATGAGTTCAGTTCACCATACACCCCTCAAGAGAAGTATGATTCCGAAAGAAAGAATAGAAGTTTGGTGGAAATGGGGAGAACTATGTTACTTGAACATGGTATTTCTCATTACTATTGGAGGCATTCCATGATTACTACTGTGTATATATATAATCTATGTTTATATAGGCCAAATTTAGATATCACTCCATACTAAAAGTTCAATGGTAAAACTCCCTGTCTGAGTGTTTTTTTGAGTCCATTCATTATAAAGAAGAAAGGTGGTATCCTTGGAAAGATTGATGAAAGAAGAGATGATGGAATTTTTCAAGGCTATTCTTCATAAGGGAGAGGATATAGAAGTCTGAACAAATAAATAAGAAGAATTTTTGATTCTGAAAATTTTAAAGTTGTAGTAAATGTTGAGAAATACAGTCATATGTTGATTTGGATTCTGAGTAGGATAATGAATATTTTGTTAAAAATGATGATAAAGCTTTAGACAATGTTAATCCTACTCAAGAAGAGGAAACAAACTCAGAAATCTGAATTTATGAATATGAAATTCAAACATCTCATCTTAGCCTAAGTAAAAATGTAGAGGCTCAGAACATTATTGGAGATTTACGTCATAGGGTTCAAACAAGAAGGGAAAAAATGCTATTACACACACATAACTCTTTTTGATGGTGAACAGAATGATGTTAATGAAGCATTTGAGAATCCAGAATGGGTTCGGCCAATGAATAAATAGATTGATCGAATAGAGAAGAATGATACTTGGGAGCCTGTTCCCAAGACAGACAACTAGAACATTATTGGTAAAAAGTGGGTTTTCCGAAACAAGATGAATGAAGATGGTGAAGTGATAAGAAAAAAATAAAGATCAGTTTGAAATGGGTATTCAAAAATTGAAGGTATTTATTTTGATGAAACCATTGCTTCAGTGGTAAGGCTTAAAACAATCTAAATCATTCTTGCAATTGCTGCACAACGTGGCTACAACATCTTTCAAATGGATGTCAAATCTGCATTCTTGAATGGTGATCTTGATGAGGAAGTATACATTGATAAATCATGTGGCATTGTTATTAGAAAAGATGAAAATTCTGTATGTAGGTTGACGAAGGCTTTGTATGGGATAAAGCATGCACCAAGGGCATGGTATTAAATACTGGATACCTTCTTGAGGATAATGAATTCAAGATAGGAAGAGTTGACATCAATATTCACATAATGGAAACTCATGAGTTATCTATGATAGTAATTGTTTATGTCAATGACATTATCATTTCTAGGAATGAAGAAAAATCATGTGAATGATTTTATGAGGAGATGAAGAAGTTATTTGAGTTTTCCATGCTGGGAGAAATGAAATACTTTCTTGGGCTGCATGTTTCACAGAAGAAGAATAACATTTTTCTATCTTAAAAAATGTATACTAAATAAATTCTGAATAAGTTTGGTATTGAAAATTCCAAACCAATTTCCACACCAATTTTAGTGGGAACCATGTTGACTAAAGATGGAGAAGGAAAGGATGCTTATTAGAAATATTTTTGAAAGTTAATTGGAAATATGTTATATTTGACTACCTCAAGACCCTACATCGTCTATGTTGTTACCTTATGTGCAAGATTTTTGTGTGATCCTTAAGAATCACAATTTATTGTTGGAAAAATAATTCTCAGATATATCAAAGGCACAAATAATTTCAGAATCAGGTATGATGTCTTAGAAAATATTGATCTATTCGGGTATTCAGATGATGATTGGGCAGGAAATGTTGATGATCGATGATCCACATCTGGTGGAGTTTTAATTCTTGGAAAAAGTTGTGTTAGTTGGCATACAAAGAAATATAATTCAATAACTATTAGCACAACTAATGCTGAGTACATTGCTACAACTCAAGCTTATACCCAACTCATGTGGATAAGGCTCGATAGAAAGATCTACTTGTTAATGTAAATCTACCCTTGCTCTTGGGTAGTGATAATCAGAGTGGAATCAATATTACAAGGAATTTGGTACAACATTTTCGTTCAAAAAAAATTTAAATAAAGTACCACTTCATCAAAGAAAAGGTGGAGAAGAATGAATTGAGGCTAGAGTACGTTCCTACATCGAAACAAGTTGCTGATATATTCACGAAACCTTTACCAATGGAACCAATTTCTAAATTGAGGTTGAACATGGGTTTCTAACCTTATTCTAATCATGGTTGAGGTACATGTATATGTCTCCAATCTCATCTTACCATTGGATGGTGTTGTAAATGCGGATAATTGTTTCATAAATCTATCCTTATGGAAGCGCGTATAAAGGAGTAGTACTAGACTGCTATAAAAATGGGCTTTATCATCGCTCAAAATGGGATTTAACAACGCTAAAAATCATTGCAAAGATCAGCGCTGATAAAGGGGGGTACCGTTTATTAGTGCTGAAATGAAGCTCATAAAGGGATCCTTTATCAGTGCTGAAAAAGCACTAAAAAATGGATCCTTTATCAGTGCTAAAAAATCACTGACAAAGGTCCCTTTTATCTACGCTTTTTGATAAGTGATAAAGGGTTCTTTTATCAGATCATTTTTAGCTCTGATAAAGTGATCATTTATCAGTGCTTTTTTATCACAAATAAATTCCTTGCCTGATGTAACATGAAATTCTGCAGCAGCACACCCAAACAAAACCTGCAAAAAAAATCAACATATCAAATAAGCAGTTCACACAAATAAAATATGCAGTAGTAGTAAATTTGGGATCATAGGAAGGGAAAAATCCATACCTAATGTGATGCACTAATTATTCATTATAATTATCAAATGGTACCATTAAATACTATCTCCTCCAAATGATATCTTATATTTCCTTAGATAAAATATATAGAGAGAGTTCAATGCCAGAACCTTAAGAAAAATTCGATTAAGGCATTTATATGAATGCATTTGGTCGGTTTTCCGTATGTTAGTGGATGAGGTGGGGTTGACTCATACATGTCACACATGACCCATGGATAGTTTTCCTAAATTATCAACCCAATATGAATGTGTCTGGTTGTTTTTTGTTATGTTAGTGGTTGTTTTCACTTAATTTTTTTTTCATTTTAAACAAAAGAGAGACACATAGAGTGATACCAGCCACACTGTGCCTCAGATTGAGACAGTTTTAACTCGTACAAATCATAAATGACCCATGGATCATTTTCATATAGTATCCACACAATCCAAATACGTTTGGTCAGTTTTCCGTATGTCATTTGTTGTTTTCACTTAAAATTATGTTCATTTTTAACAAAAGAGAAACCCATTGAGTGATATCATCCACACCGTGGCTCAGATTTAGTCGAGGATGACTCATACACATCATATATGACCCATGGATCATCAGACTATACTATCAACACAATCTGAATGTGTTTGAACAGTTTTTCATACGTCAGTGGTTGTTTTCACTTAAAATTCACTCTATTTTAAACAAAAGAGATACACTTAGAGCGATGCTGGTCACACCATGACTCAGATTGAGTCTAGTTCTATTCTTACATGTCACAAAATGATGCATGGATAATTCTCCTAATGTATCAACACAATCTGAATGCATTTAGTCACTTATCGATATGTCAACTATTGTTTTCACTTAAAATTATGTCATTTTTAAACCAAAGAGATACACTTTGAGTGACACCAGCCACACTATGCCACATATTATGGCTGGGATGACTCATAAACGTCACACATAACCCATGGATATTTTACCTAAAGTGTCAACACAATCCGAATGCTTTTGGTTAGTTTTCCATATTTCACTGGTTGTTTTCACATAAAAATTATGTCCATTTTAAACAAAAGATAGACACATAGAGTGATAGTGGCCATACCATGCCTCATATTGAGTCGAGGTTGACTGATACACATCAAAAATGACCCATGGATTGTTCTCCTAATGTATCAATGCAATAAACATGCATTTGGATGTTTTTTCATATGTTAGTTGTTGTTTTTATTTAAAATTTTATCCATTTAAACAAAAGAGATACACTTTGAGTGATACCAGCCACACCGTGCCTCAGATTGAGGCAGGGTTAACTTTTACACATCACACATGACCCCTGGATCATTGGCCTAAATTATAAACACAATCTGAATGTGTTTGGTCCGTTTTCCCTATGTAAGTGGTTGTTTTCACTTAAAAATTATGTCCATTTTAAACAAAAAAAGAGACACTTTGAGTGATACCAGCCACACTATGCCTTGGATTTAGCCGAGGATGACTATTACATGTCAATAATGACCCATGGATCATTATAATAAAGTATAAACACAATACACATGTGTTTGGTTTTTTTCCTTTGTCAGTTTTTGTTTTCACTTATAATTCTATCCATTATAAACAAAAGAGAGACACTTTGAGTGATATCGACCACATTGTGCCTCATATTGAGGTGGGTATGACTCTTAAATTTCACACATGACCCATGTATTGTTGAAAAAAAGTATCCACACAATCCGAATGTGTTTGGTTTGTTTTCCGTATGTCAGTGGTGGTTTTCACATAAAAATTCTATCCATTTTAAACAAAACAGAGACACTTTGAATGATACTGGCCACACCGTGCCTTTTATTGAGGCAGGGTTGACACTTAAACATCAAAAATAACATGTGGATCATTCTCCTAATGTATAAACATAATATTAATTCATTTGGACATTTTTCCATACACCAGTTGTGGTTTTCACTTAAAATTCTGTCGATTTTTTAAAAAAAGAGTGGCACTTTAAGTGATACCAGCCCCACCGTGCCTCAAATTGAAGTGGTGTTGACTTATAATTGTCACACATGACCCATGGATCATTGGAATAAAGTTTCAACACAATAGAAATGTGTTTGGTTGGATTCCCATACATCAGTGGTTGTTTTCACTTAAAATTCTGTCCATTTTAAACATAAGAGAGACACCTTGAGTGATACTAGCCACACCATGCCTTAAATTGAGAAAGTATTGACTTGTAAAAATAAAAAATTTCCCTTTGATCTTTTTTCTAATTAATTAACACATTCCTAATACATTTGGTCAGTTTTTCGTATGTAAGTTGTTGTTTTCACTTAACATTCTATCCATCGTAAACAAAAGATAGATACTTTGAGTGATATCGGCCACATTGTGCCTTTGATTGAGGCAGAGTTGACTCTTACACATCACACATGACCCATGTATCGTTTTCCTAACGTATCAACACAATAAGAATGCATTTGGTCATTTTTCTGTACATCAGTGGTTTTTTGAATTAAAATTCTGTTCATTTCAAACAAAAGATAAACACTTTGAGTGATACTTGCCACACTATGCCTCAGATAGAGGCGGGGTTGACTCGTACACGTAAACAATGACCCATGGATCGTTTTGATAAAGTTTCAACACAATCCAAATGAGTTTGGTCAGTTTTCCGTATGTCAGTTGTTGTTTTCATTTAAAATGTTGTCCATTTTAAACAAAAGAGAGACTCTTTGAGTGATACCAGCCATATTGTGCCTCATATTGATGTGTGGTTGACTCATAAATGTCACACATGACCCACGTAGTTTTGGAATAACGTATTAACACAATCCAAATGTTTTTGGTTAGTTTTCTATACAACATTGGTTGTTTTCACTTAAAATTCAGTCCTATTAAACAAATGGGAGACACTTTGAGTGATATCAGTCACACTGTGCCTTGTATTGAGGCGGGTTTGACTAATAGACGTCCAAAATGACCGATGGATCATTGGAATGATGTATGAACACAATCCAAATGAATTTGGTTGGTTTTGAATATGTCAGTTATTGTTTTCACCTAAAATTCTATCTATTTAAAACAAAAGATTGATACTTTGAGTGATACCGGCCACACTATGCCACGATTTGAGGAAGAGTTGACTTGTACATGTCAAAAATGACTCATGGATCTTTTTAAAAATGTATAAACACAATCTGATGGCATTTGGTCAGTTTTATGTACGTCAGTGGTTGTTTTCACTGAAAAATTATGTCCATTTTAAACAAAAGAGAGACACTTTGAGGGATACCGGCCACACCGTGCCTCATATTTAGAAAATGTTGACTCTTAAACATAAAAAATGACCCATGTATCATTATCCTATAGTATCAACATAATACGAATTCATTTGGTTGTATTTCCGTACGTAAGTTGTTGTTTTCACTTAAAATTCTGTCCATTTTAAACAAATCAGAGACACTTTGAGTGATACCGGCCACACCATGCCTCAGATTGTGGCAGGGTTGACTCTTTCAAATTAAAAATGATCCATGGATAATTTGAATAAAGTATCAACACAATCCAAATTCATTTGTTCAATTTTCCATATGTTAGTATTTGTTTTCACTTAAAATTCTATCCATTTAAAAAAAAGACAGACACTTTGAGTGATATTGGCCACACCGTGCCTCGAATTGAGGTAGGGTTGATTAATACACATCACACATGACCCATGGACCATTGGCATAATGTATCAACAAAATATGAATGCTTTTTGTTGGTTTTATGTACATCATTATTTTTTTTCACTTAAAAATTATGTCAATTTTAAACTAAGAGAGACAATTTGAGTGATACCAGCCACACCGTGCCTCGGTTGGAGATGGGGTTTTCTCATACACATCCAAAACGACCCATGGATCATTATAGTATAGTAGAAACACAATACAAATGCGATTGGCAGTTTTTCCGCATGTCAGTTGTTGTTTTCACTTAAAATTATGTCCATTTTAAACAAATGAGAGACAATTTGAGTGATACCGGCCACACCGTGCCTCGGATTGAGGCGGGTTTGACTCATAAACTTAAAAAATTACCCATGTAACGTTCTCCTAAATTATAAACACAATATGAAGGTGTTTGGTTGTTTTTCTGTATGTTAGTTAGTGTTTTCACTTAACATTCTATCCATTTAAAACAAAAGAGAGACACATTGAGAGCTATCGGCCACACCGGGCCTCAGATTGAGGAAGGGTTGAATCATACACATCACAAATGACCCATTAATCATTTTCCTAATGTATCAACACAATCCAAATGCATTGTTTCAGTTTTTGGTACGTCAATGGTAGTTTTCACATAAAATTATGTCCTTTTTAAACAAAAGAGAGACACTTTGTCTGATACCGGCCACACCGTGCCTCAGATTATGGCGAGGTTTACTCGTACACATAAAAAATGATCCATGGATCATTTGAATAAAGTATCAACATAATAAAAATGCATTTGGTTAGTTTTCCATATGTCATTTTTTGTTTTCACTTAAAATTTTGTCCTTTTTAAACAAAAGAGAGACACTTTGAGTGATACCGACCACACAGGGTCACGGAATGAGGATATTTTGACTCATACAAATCAAACATGACCCATGGATCGTTTTAATAATTTAGAAATACAATAATAATGCGTTTGGTTGGTTTTTGTACGTCAATGGTTGTTTTCACATAAAAATTATGTTCATTTTAAATAAAAGAGAGACACTTTGAGTCATACTGGCCACATCGTGATTTTGATTGTGACAGGGTTGACTCCTATGCATCAAAAAAGACCCATGGATCGTTCTCCTAATGTTTCAACACAATATTAAGGTGTTTGGTCGTTTTTCTACACATCAGTTGTTGTTTTCAATTAAAATTATGTCCATTTTAAATAAAAGAGAGACACTTTGAGTTATACCGGCCACATTGTTCCTCATATTGAGGCGGGGTTGACTCTTACAAATCACACATTACCCATGAATCATTTTCCTAAAGTATAAACACAATATGAATGCCTTTGGTCAGTTTTTCGTACGTCAGTGGTTGTTTTCACTTAAAATTCTGTCTATTTTAAACAAAAGAGAGACACTTTGAGTGATACTGGCCACACTGCGCCCTGTATTGAGGTGGTATTGACTCTTAATGGTAAAACATGACCCATTAATCATTTTACTAATGTTTCAACACAATCCGTATTCATTTGGCCAGTTTTCCGTATGTCAGTTGGGGTTTTCACATAAAATTTTGTTCATTTTAGACAAAAGAGAGACAGTTTGAGTAATATTGTCAACACCCCACCTCAAATTGAAGTGAGGTTGACTCAAACACTTCAAAAATGACCCATGTATCATTGGAATAACGTATCAAAACTATATGATTGTGTTTGGTCAGTGTTCTGTACGTTAGTGGTTGTTTTCACTTAAATATTTTGTCCATTTTAAACAAAAGAGAGACACTTTTAGTGATATCGGCCACACCATGACTTTTATTGAGGTAAGGATGACTCATACATGTTAAAAATGACCCATGTATCATTATCCTAGAGTACAAACTCCATATGAATGACTCTGGTTGTTTTTCCATATGTTAGTTGTTGTTTTCACTTAAATTCCTATCCATTTTTTTAAAAAAGGGAGACACTTTGAGTGATATTGGCCACACCGTGCCTCAGATTCAGGAGGGGTTGAATATTACACATCAAAAATGACCCATCCATCATTATTCTAATGTATCAACACAATCCAAATGTGTTGGTTATTTTTCCGTATGTCAGTTGTTGTTTACACTTACAATTCTGTTCATTTTAAACCAAAGAGAGACACTTTTAGTGATATCAGCCACACCGTGCCTCAGATTGAGTTGATGTTGAATCTTACATGTCGAAAATTACACATGGATCTTTCTACTAAAGTATCAACAGAATATTAATGTGTTTGGTCATTTTTCAATACGTCAGTTGTTGTTTTCACATAAATATTTTCCATTTTAAACAAATGAGAGACACCTTGAGTGAACTTGGCCACACGGTTCCTCAGATTTAGTTGGGGTTAACTTATACGTGTCCCACATGACCCATGTATTGTTTTCATAAAGTATAAACACAATATTAATGAATTTGGTTGGTTTTTCATACGTCAGTGGTTGTTTTCACTTAACATTCTGTCCATTTTAAATAAAAGGGAGACACTTTGAGTTATTCCGACAACACCATGCCTCAGATAGAATAGAGGTTGACTCATACATGTCAAAAATGACTCATGTATTGTTATCCTATTGTATCATCATAATCCTAATGTGTTTGGTCAGTTTTCATATGTCAGTTTTTGTTTTCACTTAAAATTACGTCATTTTAAACAAAAAAGAGACCGTGAGTGATAATGGCCACACCGTGACTCATATTGAGGTGGGGTTGACTCGTACACATCACACATAACCCATCGATCATTTTAAAAAAGTATAAACCCAATAAAAATGTGTTTGGTTGGTTTTACGTACATTGGTGGTTGTTTTAACTTAAAAATTATGTTCATTTTAAATAGAAGAGTGAAACTTTGAGTGATGCCAGCCACATTGTGCCTCAGATTGAGGCAGGGATGTATCATACACATCACAAATTACCCATGGATAATTATTCCATATTTAAAGCATGGATTTTTGGGGGATACTTTATGGAGGAAGGAGGTTCTAACAATGTTCATTTTCATATTATGGATAATCATAAAACATACAATTTCTACCAATGAAAATTTTCAACGCATGTGAATCCATTTGGAATCTAAATGCTCATACAACAATAAATTTAGAGTGGATACTTTTAATCATATTTTCTTTTAATGTGAGTGGTAATGTGTGATATGACGGTATTTTGGAGATTTTATTGGGTTTTCTTATCCATAGCCCAAATAAAAGTGGTTCATCATTCTTGCATGTTGCTGGTGTATTTCATCTGTTAAAATGAAAAACGGACTCATTGGGGAAATGATATTTTATTTAATAACAATAAAAATTTTCCTATGAACATTTACATTCAACAATGTTTAATATTTTGATCTTTTTGAACCCTCTCAAAAATATCCACAAATTTTACATGTCCCTAAGCCAAATCTTCATGTTATTTGTGTAAAATCTTCCCTCAGGTATGTGTCCCACTCACTTCTGAACAAATATATGTTGACTTGTGAATATGATGCTTTTCAATAGTTAGAGAAGTACTGCAAAATATAAAAATAAATAAATAATAAATAATTTAATTGAAATATTAGTTTTTTTTGAAAATACCTCTTTACAGATGCTGGGTTGTTAATGGAAAATGATCTCTCTCATAAATTTACGAACATAATAACCACACTCTTTACTATTTTTTTTTCGACATTGAAAAATATTTGATCATTAGGAGAATAAGTAACTTGTTTTGATATCTATTTGTATAGTGAAATTTTATTATATATACCATGATACTTTTCCAGACATGGTACAAATTCACCTTCTTATGCTTAACCAATGTCTGCATTCCTTTTTTAGATGATATTGATAAACCTCCCAACCATAAAAAAATACTTAGTAAAATATAATATAAATTATATAGCTTGATGTTTGACCTAAAATTTATGATGTAGTGTCTTACAGATTCACAAACTCCATCATGTGTGGTTGGTTTGTTGGATATCCTTGCATTGAATCCAGAAAATAAATCATTGAAGTATCCAAGTTCATCGCAATTAGCATACAATGTTTCTTAAAAACAAAAAAAGGAATAAGTAATTAATGAAGTGAAAATATAATTGATATGCTTTAATCATAGAGTATTACCCTTGTATAGTTGGTATTACAAAGATTCTGTCATCCATAATCATTCTTTCTAATGTATTCAACAAGACTTTATATATTTCATCTCTTATTAATGGATCTAATTTCATTAGTTGTGTAGATGTGGTATGAGTACTAATGAGTCTGAATTTTGGATCATGGGGAAATCCCTTAAACTGTTTTCATATATACATCTTCCAATAATTAAGAATGCATTTATTTATAATTAGCACATTATATCATCTTTTAGAAAATAAATTCATGAAAACATACCTCATATATTCATTTACAACTATGACACCTTTCCAACCATATTCAAGGATTTCATTTACATTTTTAGTAGCAACGTAATCTGTAATTTCCTCTCCGTATATATTCTCTTTAAAAACAACTATATGACTACTACCACATTTTATCTTCATATCCAAATGAGTCTTCAATGCTAGTAAATGTGGATAGAGAGCAGGCGGTTTAATTTTGATTTCAATTGATCTTTTGGATTGGTTGGTCAATCCTTTAGATGATTTTGAGCCCATGTTTCTTGTCACCCCCTTCCCTTTCCCTATTTACAATAATATTCATCGGTTCAGACCTTTTTTTATTAATTGTTAATGGTTTAGCTTGAAAAAATGGAAATAAATACCTATTTGTCCACATGTACTCTTACAAGTTGCGACGACCATGAAATGATTGTCCCAATAGCCTTTTCGACCATATGAATATCATCATCATCAAGTGTAATAGGTAGCTCTACATTTGGCTCTAGAGCTACAGTATTCGTCACTTTCAGATGATCTGTTGGAAGTGGTCTATTATGCAACTTTTCCCCTTGGATATTGAACACTGTAGCCATCGATTAAAAGTGATAGGTGGGTGTTGATTGATATAAATCACAATCATTATCACCTCGTATAAGATTAGTACATGAAATGTATTAGTGTTTGTCTGATTCAAATTGGATGGGAACAATTATTAGAATATTTATTACCATGGCTACGACAGCTCTTTAAGGGGAATGGATCACCTCAAAGATGGTGGGGATGGGGCAAGATCTTTACATGCAGGTTGTTCCTGAGTTGTGTCTTCACCTTGCTTCTTACCCATAAAAATTGATAGAAACTCTTCCTTCCATTGAAATCATTCTTCAAGAGTTTCTATTCGTTCACTCATTTGTTTCATTTCTTCATTTTTATCATTCGTTTGTTATTTTTTTCAAAATAAACTCATGGTGTCACCCCAAACCCCACACCCTTGACACGACCGTATTGTTCTGGCCGCTTAAAATTCTTCGCTAATAGGTCTACATCCTCTATAGGAGTATCTGATTCCTTTGACTATTGTATATAGGTAAATAAGTAATTAATATTATGTAATAGGAATTTAAAACAAAACATTTTATCATTTCATACTTACACATATTTATTAAAATTTTTGTGTGTTTTCATCTACTAGCTTCCCTTCCTTATTCACATGTGCCTCCTTCTATAGTACATGATGTGGTATTGATGTGTTTTTGTCTTTAGAATCATCAATCTACATATAAATATAGGAAGATAATTATGATGTTGTTTCATGGAACATAACAATATTACTGTAAATTTAAAATACATACCATTTTCTTTTCTAGTGAAGTGTACCCCATCCTTGCTTTATGAGAGGGGTATGTTGGTTTTGATGCACTTTCCTTATTTTTAGTATTGAGTTGTTGTTTCATAAATGAAATATTGACAATAGAAGTAATGAATACATGTATCCTTAGACAACGTATTATCATCCACAATGTACTTGAAACTTCTAATCCTCACAACGACCAATAAATGCATCACATGCTTCTTGGGATATCAAGGGAGCATAGACAAGGAGTGGGTGCATGATTATTATACCTTTTGAATATTTCAGGTGAATTTTTTTTAAAATAGTGAAAAAACCTCAATGAATCCTTCTTGCAAGCCTTAGTAGATAATTCTTGTCTTAATCACCTACTATAAATGTACTCTGCAAGGGATTGAGAAGAGTAAGACATTGTTTCATTATTTTATTTTCTAGTAAATTAATTAAATAATATCATAATGTTACCATAATTTATTCCCAGATCACATCCTTCAGCCCATACACAACATGGTTCCATTAATCTATGTTAATCGGCATGTGTTGTTGAGTGACAATTTCAATGTAAATAATAAACATAGCCTTGTTGGGATTCACTTGTTGGCCTCATGCATTCCATTCGACATCAAATTTGATGAATTTTTTTCACCTTAAGAACTTTGGCTAACATCTTCAAACTATGACACATCTGTGTTTTCTAGGACACCGGTCCTTCATCCCTGACCATTTCATCGATATCAATATCATCAATATGTTCATCTTGAGTGGTAGAAACTACAATTGTTGATGGTTGTTGGACCGCAACACTATGAGAAGAAACAGGTTCAGAAACATATTGTTGTTGTACACTGTGAGAATTATCAACAACAACAGCTTGAGAGACTTGTTCAGCCTCGAGGTTAGGAGCACCAGAACGTGGAGAAGTCATTATCTGCAAAATTGGTTGAACACTTAATTTCGATAAGATAAATTCAGAAATGATAAGATAATAAAATGATATAATTAGATATATATTTAAAAAAAATATAACCTATTTATTGAACTCTCATTCTTTCTTTCAAAGGATGAAGGGATTTGGCACCTCTATCAATTATCCAAATGCCTTCATTGTGGTCTCCTCTAACATACAAAATGCCATCTACATTAGGACTACTACGAAATGATTGTGATGTACCACTAAAAGGATCATACTCAATTGAATTTTCATCACGCCCTTCAGTTGTTTTGGAAGATAAAAGAACAATTAACCACTTTCGGTTTGTGGGATCTAGAATATAAAATACTTGTACCACTTGTGATTTAATTATAAACTATTCGTCATTGAACACTTCATTACTGAAATCAACTTTCACAAATCCCACATCTTCTATTTTAACACAACTGTTGTTATCAACCCATTTTTATTGAAAAATAGGAAATTGGAATGTTGTATAATCCAACTCCCATATTTGTTAGATAATTCCAAAGTATGAAATATTTTCATAAATTGGATTTCTGTCCTTATTACCAGAAACATGCATCGCTTCTGCCACAATTGTAACTCCACTATTTTTCATAGTACTATCTTCATCATGTTCATCTATATAGAATGTATAACCATTAATTATATAACCAATGTAAGATAATACACACACCCTTGGTCTGATGACTAGCCATTGAATTCGTTCTGAAATTGAAATTGAATTTAAAACTAACTCCTTAATAATATAGTCTTGAAACCATCCTATAAACTGGTTATTTTGGGTATTTGATATACATTTTTCATCCCTTGATGGATTCAACAGCCTAAGAATTTCATTGTGGGTTTCAATATATGGATAAACCTCCCAACTATTATGCAAAACATAATGGGGGGGGGGGCTAATCCTGATCTATAATATTGATTGTTACAACATCTCTTCCAGTAATTCCATCACCCTAAATGCGTGCAGTGTGATGAGATTTTGGGAGACCAATGATTTCCATATCAGATAGGTATTCAGAATAGAATTCAATGGCTTCCATAAAAATATATCACTCTACAATACAACCCTCTGACCGACTTTGATTTTTGACACACCCTTTCAAAATATTCATATACAGTTCAACGAGGTACATCCATCTATAGTGCACAGGACCACATAGTTGAATCTCTCTCACCAAGTGAACCATCAAATGAACCATAATATCAAAGAATGATGGTGGGAGGAACATTTCTAATTCACGTAATATGATTATAATTTCCCTTTCCGTAACTGGTATTTTCATTGGGTCTAAAACGTTGCAGCATATAGCTTTGAAAAAGAAACAATGTTTGGTTAACATATGACGAACATTCTTCGAAAAGATGAAACATAATTCTATATGAATTAAATATTTCTTCAAAACATGGCAGCCATGTGATTTAAAACCTTTTAACTTCAAATCATTCATTGACATAATGTTCTTGATATTTTATGAATACCCCTCTATAAAATTTACATCATTGAAGAAGTTACAAAACTGATATCTCTCCTCTCTAGAAAGAGTGTAAGTAGTTGGAGGAAAAAAAATTCGGTTTTCACCCTTCATAGGACCCAAATATTCCCATATTACCATGTCAACCATGTCCAACCTTGACTTAATTCTATCCTTTATTTTTCCAGGGGCATTTAAAAATGTTCTAATAACACTGTCACATACATTTTATTCCACATGCATTATATCAAGAATATTTCTGATGTACAGTCAATTCCAGTATGGTCATTCAAAAAAATAATAATCTCTTTTTCTAACTGATTTTCGTAAGGTTTTTTGAAAATGGTTTAGGAAAATTAGTGTCAACATATTTTAGTTTCTCAAAAAGCTGATCACCAATTAGTAGAGACGGTGTTGTGTGCTGTTCTGAACATCCATTGAATGATGTCATCCAAGATCGATAATTATATCGATGGGGTAGAAATCTACGATATCCTGGAAACAAAATTTTTTATGAATGCTTCAACCTAATTGATTATGTATCTTCTTCGCACACAGGACACCCTTGAGTTCCATTAATGCTATAGCCTGAAAAATTTCTATAAGCAGGGAAATCATTTATCGTGCCATACAATATCGCTCTGAACGTGAAGTATTCACTTTTATAATCATAATACAACATAACACCTGAATATCACAATAACATAAAATTCTCGATCAATGGAGCCAAATAAATATCAATATCATTACCCGGTTGTTTTGGTCATAATATAAGCATAGATAACATGATGTATTTCCAATACATCCATAACTAGGGTGGAAAATTATAATTTACTAACTTAACATGCTATGTACTATGAGTGCTAGTTTGAAAACCAAAAGGATTCAATCCATCGGTAGATAACAAAATAAGAAGGTTTCTTAGATCATTTCCAAATTTAGTATAATCATGATCAATTCTCTTTAATTGAGGAGATTCGGGTAGGTGACGTAATTTCCCATCATTATTTATTTTATCTGCATGCCACAACAATTGTCTTTCGGTTTCTTCAGTTCCATATAGATGCCTAAACCTTGTAATGATTGGAATGTGCCATAAAACATTAATAGGACTAGATTCATATTTCCTGTAACGAGAATAACCACACTTTGGGCACTCTGTAAGTGACTTGTTCTCCTTGAAAAACAATATACAGTCTTTCAGGGAGGCCTGTATTCTTTTAGAAATCATACCCATCGAGTGAAGCATTCGTTTGGCGTCATAAGTCTGTATTGAGAGCCCTTTATCTTCTTGAGAGCATGTCATTAAAGAGATAAAGTAGTTCCATAAAACTGACATCACTCCGTGTTTTTTTTGCTTTCAATTTATACAACTTCAGTACAATTGAAAATGTTGTATATTCAGTGCAACAAGCATACAATGGCATCTTTTCACAACTCTTTAACTTCTCAAACAATTTTGGGTAATCACAGAGTTCATCTTCATCTGTCCTTGTCATTTCCTCAATACAGCCTTCATCATCATTGACATCTGTAATTGCATCCTCCATTCACTCTTATTCATTATCCATATTTTTAATCATATCTGATGATCCATAAAATGCAGTTTTATCCTAGCAAGTAGCTACATTCGCTTTTTCTCGGTGTTTATTCCAACATTTATAACTCTGATCTATTACGTGACATATCAAATGTTCATCTAACTCTTCTGGAGTAATTAGTGTAGAATAAAAATAAGGTAAACATGGACAAAGGATTTGAGAAAGATACTTTGTGTGATCCTTTGCAAAATTAATGAACTCTTTCACTCCATTCTCATACTCTATTGTCAAATGATTAGCATATATCCAATATTTATTCATCTCCATCATATTTGAATCTTGAATATTATTATTTATGATTCAAATACACAAAATAAGGCTTCCAAATATAGTAGAAGAGAACCAGTTCATTATAAAAATAGAGATTAATAGAGCCTAACCATTTCAAATAAATATTTGGAAATCAACAGAACCAGGATAGACCCCCCCATCAAAATCAACAAACTTTCCAACCCACTTACCAATAGTTATAGCAGACACCACCCTTGTAGAAAAACATTAAAAATCCTTTTAACCACCCCTACCATCCACCTCATTAATAATAAAATAATCACAATAAAAATCACAAAACTAGTGCCCAAAATCAAATATAATTAAAACAAGGATGTAATTTTGATGAGAAAACTAATATTATAGATACATTTCCAAACTCAGATGGGTTTTCAGGGGATACAAATAACATAGGTTTATCAAAAATTACTATGGAATATCATAGGTTTTGATACCCAAATTGACATAAGAAATAGAAAATTGAGCTTAGTGAACATAAATTCTATCAAACTGCCTCTCACTATCTATTAAGACCTTGCATAATATTGCAAAAAATTTATGAAATTAGTTTTATAAATAAATTATTTCCATAAATATGAACTTTATATTTGAAATATTCCCATCCATTTATGTAAAATAGAAATATACTTCTTCTTTTTTCTTATGAATAATTAAATTTAGAAAAACACACTAACCAACTCAATAAAATTCATATTTTCACAGGAATTTGAAGGTAAAGAGAGATTAATAATTCCATTGAAAATAATTCAACTAAATATTTTAGTATCAATTGAAAGAGGGTATTGGTTAATAAAGGGATGAGGTCAATAACTCAGGACATAATCATACCTAGAATCTTATACCAAACTCACCACATCCCAAAATTTTATCAAATAAAACAAGACCATCCGAATAAATAAAACTACACCTTACTAAATATAAGAAACACCATGAATCATAGGGAACTCATACAAAATATGCCCCACTGCATCACCGTTGAAATAGAACAACTATACAGTTATGGTATACCTTGAGATACTTAGCCATAGAGCATAATCCCCACCCTACATCTATAAAATCTCATCACTCACTTATTTCTCATTCTGTTAGGCCCAAAACTCAAGGAACCATCTTTATCCTACTACGAAACTCAAATAAAATCACTCTTAGTAACTTCTTCACAATCCATCATCTACAATCAAAACCTCAGAAATAAAATCGCAACCTTCTTTAGAGTCTCTATCCTCAAAGTTGACTCAAAATTACAGGATTTTATTTATTCATCAACCAAGTGTTCTAAAAACTAGACCATTAGTGCAAATATGTGAATCCCAATGGAAAACACACTATATCCAACTTGATTGAATTCCATGATATTCTATATACACCCATACTTCTATATCTAGGGAATAAAACTCTTACTAAAACAACTTTTGACTGATCATGATTTTCCTTCTATAATTCTCAAGCCACACATAAAAGTATTCCCACTTCTAAGGAAACCCATAAATTAGATAGAATATTTTCCAATTCAAAACCCTCCTCAACTGATTTTAGAAAATTCTTAACCTTATAACAAAACACCTAGGCAATAAACATCAACACCTCCTTCTATTGAAATTTTACAGCACTCTATCCCATGTATCATTCAACTTCTTTCGCACTTTACCATGATATTGTTTTGATATTTTTAAGCATAAAAAATAATAAATGTAATCCAAAAAATTAAATAACATACCAACACCAAGGGATAATCATTCACACTAAAAGAATCATATATATCGCAACAGTTATAAACTACAAAACCAATTCATAATCCCTTACAAAATATTATATTCCTATAAAATCATCACCATCATACACTCCAATAATACAACCACCTCATCACCCCATGCCACTATTCATAAATCCATCAAAAACTCTAACAACCTATTTTCTCCATCTCACTACATACATTTACAATGGAGTCTTTTGAATAATATTAGTATTGAAAACAAATTAACAAAACCCTATAAGTAATAAACAATTCACTTGGTAAAAATTCAATAACATCATGCATTTTTGAATGAATGTGACCTAAAAATGTATCCCAAACACACAACACAACCAAAACCAAAAAAAACTATACCTCCATAATGAATATTAGAATAAGAAAAAAATGAAATGGGTGAGGATGAGCAGAGAAATCACTGAAGATCAAATATGGGAAGCCGGGACACTAACCCTATCAAAAGGAATCCCAAACACTTGAAGTAGGGTTCACGGGGAGTGGGGTCCACCAGGGAGGAGGAGAAGTCAGGTTCGTAGGGAGGAGGATCCACGGAAGGGTTTAATGGGGATAATAAGGATTAGGGTTTATGTCAGAGTAGTGATAGTGGTGGCAGAGTAGGGCGAGTGGTGGCGGAGTAGGGAAGCGGGGGTAGAGTAGGGCAGCAACGGCGGAGTCGGGTAGCAGTGGAGGAGGTCTGGAAAAGGGAAGATCGGGGGGAGGGGAGTTGTCATATGGGTATAGTCCTGTGAGAGCTTGAGGAAACGATAAACATAGTGCATTGTTCACCCCTTTTTTATAAAATGGGAATATGGTTTTATCAATGCAAGAAAAGAGCAGATAAAGGATCCCTTTATCAGCACTAAAATTTTAGCACTGATAAAGGGTCACTTTATCGGTGATTTTTTAGCGCTGATAAAGGTTTCTCTTTATCAGTCCTAAAAAAGCACTGATAAAGATTACCTTTTATGAGTGAATTTTTTTTATCACTCATAAAGTGTCAATTTATCAGTTCTTTTCTAGCGCTGATAAAGAATCCCTTTATCAGAGCTAAAATTTTAGCACTGAAGAAGGATTCCTTTATCTGCACTAGAAAAGCAGTGATAAAGGCAATTCTTTTTCAGCTCTAGGAAAACGTTGATAAATGGAACCTCTATGAACACTTTAAAATAGCACTGATAAAGAATTACCTTTATCAATGCTTTTTTACTTAGCATTGATAAAAGGTGGTGCTTCCCCTGCTCATGTTTGTAATAATGGTGGGAATATAGACGATGTTAAGAAGGATGAGGAGGAAAGATAATTCTATGTGGTTTCATAGTCACTACTTTTGGAAAGCATGATCTTTTTGTTAATAATTCTTGTTTACTTCAATGAGTTATCCCATGTAGGCATATAATTGTGGATATAGGACCCATTACTTGATGTTCCAACAATCATTGACTTATGAATCTTGGTTGACAAAAGAAATCCAAAGTTGGAGATTTTTGGGACCAAGTTGGCTGAAGAACTTTTTGGATGTATTAAGTATTGTATTTTGTTATCAATGACGTTTGAGAAGAATGTAAATCACTTTAATTTGTAAAACTGGGTGAGGAAAGATAGGAAAATTTATACCTTCCATGGTAAATATGAGGATGCCATGCTGATTTGTATTTTACAAAGATCATAAGTTTCTTAGAGAACTTGTGATGAAATATTTATGATGGAAAGGGGGAGAAAATATGTATCTAATCAGCATGGATGGTCTTGTAGAAGCAGGTG
Organism: Viscum album; assembly: GCA_963277665.1. Classification (NCBI taxonomy): domain Eukaryota; kingdom Viridiplantae; phylum Streptophyta; class Magnoliopsida; order Santalales; family Viscaceae; genus Viscum; species Viscum album. Next base: position 596,218,920 of record OY728122.1, read on the forward strand.
TCTATGGTGGAACAATTTCCTATTGTTTTCCAAATTTTTGGGGTCCAAAATTTGGTGTTGGTCTTGCATTGAAAAAAGTGGATTTCTTTGAAGATCTCATCAAAATATGGAAAGGGAATGAATTTTGTAAAGATTGGATTCATGAAGTAGATTTCGGGATGACATGAATAATATTGATGGTGTTCTTTATGATTACGATGAGCTTCGTGAATGGCATAGGTGAAGAGCTGTGAAAGTAAGATTTACAATATAAGGGAAGAAGAAGATTCATGGAAGTGAAAAGGAAGAAGGAGCATCGTAATGGTGCAAAGGAAGAAGGAGAATTGTGGTGGCACAAATGATTTGACGGAACACTTCACAATTACGACAATCTTCACAAATCCGGAAAATCGCATTGGTGCTTCGCGAAGCCAAGTGAATTTCATTAAAAAATACGGAGCTCTGTGAATTGATGGTGACATGCTGCCGAGGTGGATCGAAGGTTCTAGAGTCAGTGGGAAACACATATAAATAGGCCCCTATCCTCTCTAAATAGGTGGAGAGATATAACATGAATTTTAGAGCTCTCAAAATTTGAATAAGGTTTGCAGAGAAATAGAGCTCTGCAAAGGTAGTAAGTTATGCAATGGAAAAGAGATTCGTTGTGAGCTATTGAGATTTGAAAAACCAGTGAAATTCTCAAAGAATAATCTTTTATCCGTGAAATAGCGAGCACTGTGATCTAGTGAGATTTTTTAACTAGAGATGATTTGAAACTAGAGGGCTCTATAATGCTGGGAGCATCACGAAAGAGCTCTGCGAGCTTAAGATTTGTGTACCCAAATTAAGTGAGAAGTACATTCAAGTGAATTAAGATATGACTGAGGTATATTAATAAGTATTATTATGATGTCTAGTTAGTTCCGTTCACCTTCTTGATAGGAAATAGAAGGGTTTATTTCAAAGATCATATTTGTGATGGTTGGTCAAGAATCACAGAGATATTGCATTACCATATTTGTACTATGAGGGTGCACACACAATTGAGGATTATCTCCCAAGTTCTACACAAGTGTAAGGGTATATCCTAAACATTTTATTCCACATCAATGGATAGTTTTCTAGAGGATTTTGTGTTACTATATTATTTTCGTACCATACTAAGAATGTATCTACTCTTATTGGGTAGTGAACCTTTTAAATATTTTGTTTCTATGGTTGTGTGAGTTCAGTAGGGAATGAACTCTTTAAAATGAGGTTAAGGTTTTTTCAAAAATAAAGGAAACATAAAATAAAAAATATATCACTGACTCACCCCTCCCCCTCTCAATGATACTTGGATCCAGACTGGGTAACTTCAAATTTTGCTCATGAATTTTCAACTTCTGTGAGGCATAAGTTATCACCATATCATTTTGAATGAGAACACATCCCATCCCCATCTTAGATTCATCACTATAGATCACAAACCATTCATCATTATAAGGTAGTGTTATCACATGTGCACTTTCTAACCTTCTTTTAAATTCTTTGAAATTCTCATCACATTTCTCTGCCCAAAAAAACATAACTTCTTTCTATGTCAACCTTGTGAGTAGATTAGATAATGGGGAGAAATATTTCAAAAAATTTCAACAAAATCCAGCCAAAACAAGAATAAATCGAATCTAAGTTATCATTTTTGGTCTCGATCATCTTTTAATAGCCTCTATTTTTCTAGATACACAAATATCCACTCTCTTGATATTACATGACCAAAAATTAAAACTTTCTGAAACAAAAATTCACACTTGGTAAATTTTGAATAAGGCTTCTACTTTCACAGGGTATTCAGTAAAATTCTCTAGTGATATTATTTTTCTTCCTTTCTCTATGAAAATTCAAGAATATCCTCTATAAATACTACCACAAACTGATCTAGATAGTCTCTAAAGACTCTATTAATTAGAGCAATAAAGACAGTGGAAAAATTAGTAAGACCAAAAAGCATCACTATAAATTCATAGTGTCAATACCTTGTGTACAGAATGTAATCATTGGTATATCCTATTTTTACCATCAATTGATGATATCCTGAATGAAGATCAATCTTGGAAAAGTATTGAGATCCATTTAGTTGGACTAATAAGTCATCAATATGAGGAAGAGGGTTTTTGTTCTGGACAGTGATCATGTTATGTTCTCGATAATCAATGCAGAATCTCATTGATCCATATTTCTTCTTAGAAAAAAAAACATTTACTCCCCAAGGTGACGCCCTAGGTAATATTAATCCATTATCAAGATTCGCTTGGAGTTGCTTCATCAATTCCTACAACTTATTTGGGGCCATTCTATAAGGTGTCTTCGAAATTGGCACAACACCAAGTATGAGTTCTATTGAAAAATAAACATCACGATTTGGTGTATGACCTTGAAATTCCTTCATAAAGACATCATCAAACTCCCAGAAAATGGTTTTATTCTTAATCGTGAGTTTCTCCCAAACCATTTGAGATAAATAACCTTTATTTATTGGAATCAAGACTGATATGATGGAATAAATTCCTACTGGAAGGATATATCCATCCTTGAATCGATATGTGATCATAGATTGATTTGGAATATGTATTGTGACTTACCTTACATGGTAATTGATATGAGATCCATATAGAGATGGCCAATACATGACAATAATCACATAAAATTCCATTATATAAAGGATTACAAGATTTTCATGAAACACTTTCCCAAAAACTTCAACCAGATAATAATTATAAACTTTTTGTGCAATTGTAGTGCCATTAAGTGTTATAATAGTTAACTCAACATATAATTGTTGAGGTAATAAGGTGACACCATTATCAAATTCCTTATAATTAAAATAGTGGGTGGATCAATAATGAAATAAAACATTTTCTATTTTAGAGTGGATGGGAAGTTTTCCTTTCACCACTTCATTATCATACCCCACGTTGCTGATTTTGATTCCTTGGGAATTTACATTTTCATTAGACTTAAGAGTTTTTTGATGTCGATCAACATAAATAACCCTTGTATGAGGGCATTGATTGGAATAATGTACCATTTCCTTTCACCTGTAACATTGAATTGTAGGAGTTGCATTCTGTGTGTCCTTTTCTTTGTTCGCATCATTAGACACATATATCCCACCACCCTGGCATTCAACTACCCGGTGAGCTTCTTTTACAAACATAAAACATTTTATAGTCCCTTTAAGACAATTCCCTCCATATTTCTTTCCACAGTTTTAGCATAAGGGAAAACTCATCTTCTTTTCAATGCAGTCTTTAGATTTCATTTAAATTCCACTTTTCTCTTCTTATCGAACCCATATGAATGATGGGTTTCTCCAATCTCCATCTCAACCTTGAGAGCACATCAAAAAATTTCCTCATAGAAATTGAAGGCCCTTATGGCTAATTCCCATCAAAGACGTGGTTTTAAGCCACTAAAGAATTGATCAATTTTACTCTCAGGTTGGATAAAAATTCTAGAAGCATACATTGAAAGTCTTTTAAAATTTTCTTCATTAGTACCAACAGACTCATAATCCTTTTTCTTATGTTCAGGGAACTCATTCTTTATCATTGATCGAAGAATAAGAGTCATGTACTTATTCAAAAATATGTTCATGAACTCGTCCCATTCCATCGACACTATTTTATCTCTTTTCCTGGTATTCTTGATAAGATACCACTATTGATCTACTTCGCCGTCCAAATGATAGACTGCCATGATGAATTTATCATGTTAAGATCATTGTAGAAATGAAAATTTCTTTTTAGTGGTACTGATCCATTGTTTAAACATTAATGGATCAGTAGACCTATTGAATGAAGGTGGACACTGTCTCATGAAGGTCTCAACAGAATGTTGCTCCCTCTTTTTCTCATTTGGATTTATTGTACGATTCATAGCTTGAGAAAGTTGTGTGAGAATGGATATAATATTTTTCATTCAAGCTCCCATAACAATTGGTTTCTTAGGGGGATATTCATTGCATTTCCAATTACATTAAGCATTAACGGGGTTCCTTCATGTTCCATCCGTTGACAAAAACCATGAAGCATAGTCTGAGAAACACTAATAATAATATAAAAACCTTGTAATAATGAATAAATTTTCAATTTATCATACTTTAGGTTTTATCCTAGGCTATTCATGAACAAATCTAAAAAACAATGATAGGATTGTAACCTATACTTAGACATATCCTTAGGGTTCTTACTATGGTTCTCTCATCCTAGTTTCCAAATGTTAACTATACCTTTTCTCTGATACCAACTATAATACCCCATACATTAAATATTGATATTACTTCAACATTGAATAAAATTTATTACATAAATAACAAAACCACATTAGGATTTTATAGGTTCGGTGTCTTTAGGAAATGGGAAACATAAACAACCGGTTCATAAAACATCTCCATTGTCTCCCACTTATTTCATCATAACTAGACTCCCTTTTGACATATCATACTTAATACCCTTCTTTATGATGTAGGGAAACGAAACGTATGAAAGGGTGATCTAAAATTCTCAGTAAGGGTAAACAAGGAAAATATCAATCATATCATATTAATAAGAACAAAAAATTTGAAAATCATATCTCACATATAAATGATCATAATATCATGTCATGGGATAAATCATAAAAGTGAAATGTAATCCCAATAGTCATAACATACGACATGAAATTTCGTTTCATACACACATAATCATAGAAAATATTTTCATATTATTCAAGGCTCGTTTCCAAGACCATCATAGTGGAAAAATTCCATTACTGAACCGAGTTCACTCTACATTCTAACAACATATTACAAAACCATATTTACTTTCCATTCCATTCATATATATCCCATGAGATATAAATATTTATCCAATGCATTGGAGGGAGGTTTAGGTCCCACTAATTTCATATTTAGGAAACATGTATGTGGATGATAAATATACTACAGTAAATAGTTACGAATAAACAATCTTGGATAAAAAGGAGATTTGCAAAGTTATACCTTACTTTAGGTATGATATGTTTTTTACATATTTGAACCTCCTGTATGGTTATTTAAATAATTTTACTGATTTATTCCAGAATAATTATCATTTTTATGATCATATTTTCATCTGTTCGTTAGAAACATTTCATTGATACTCATTATTCGGGGATTAATTTCTTTATGTTCTTTTGCATGTTTTGTCAGATAAGATCTTATTCCTTTTTTAGGTTATATTTATATCATTTAAATCATGTTATTATTAAAATATATATCATATTTATTCATTCAATTCATTTCTATAATCATTCTTTAATGAAGATTGTGTAGAACGAATCACGTCGCACTGTGGAGACGGTAATACGTACGTATGCACGAGCAACAATATCGTTCCCATAATTATTGAATGGTATTAATGTGGATGGTGTATAATATTCCAAATTCATTATGATGTTATAATAATCATATATAGTTATTAGTTCCATAATTATACCCATCTGAGTAAGGTGGTGGTGAAAACAGATTACACCACGGTGTGGAGACGGTAAGTCATACGCACACACACATAGTTATTTCATTTTTCATAGGATTGGCAGATAGTGTACTATGGTTGTTTTATATTTATAATAATATATAACCATATGAGTGATACTTATGCTATTTCATTATAATGAAACAAATAATGAAGATGAATTATAAGAATTAAAATGTTTAAAATAATTGGTAGAAAATATTACCTCTTCCTCAACATGTTGCCTCTATATCTCTTCTTAGAGCACTATAGATGGTCTTTGAAGATGACCAGAACCTCTAGAATGAAAATAAGAAAATGAAGAAGAAAAAAGTGTAGGGTATGGCCGATCATGAATGCTCAAAATGATGTGAGGAGGTGATGGAGGAGGTTCCCTTTTATAATTGAGGTGAGGGGCACTTTTGGAAACTCCATAAATAATAATTTATGGTAAAATCTATTCCTACACAAAATCTGAAAAAAATCACAATTTCGAAGATTAGATGAGATAGATTGGTAATCTCATTAACCAATAAATTTTGGAATAGTTATTTTTTCAATTTAAACCCTCTCTTTTTAATTGACACTTAGTTATTCTATTTAATATTAATTTTGGTAATAAAATTTTAAATATTTAATTTTTAAAAATATTTAAAAATATCGTGTTAATTTATAATAAATTGGTATTTTATGAAATTTTAGATTTTATAGTTATCACGTTTTAATTTTCAAATATTTTTATAATTTTTAAATAATTCAATAAATTGTTATTTTAATAAAATATCAATAGTGTCAATTTTGACACTATTCATTTATTTGATATTAAATAAAATTCCCACAAAAGATAAATTTGAACCAAAATTTTTAATATATTTATAAAATGTCATATTCACCTAGAATATTCATGGAGTAAATTAATTAGTTCATATGATATTTATTTTGATATTTTTAAAACCATTTATTTGATATTTCTATTAATAAAATAGTTTTTTCACCACTAATGTGTCATAATTAATGGTAACTATTTAATCTCTAAAAATTATAAAAAATTTATAGCATGTAGGTAATTATTTTCAATTTACATAGACTATCAATAATCGAAATTAACTTATATTTATACATATATTAAAATTAATATACTTATATAAAATGTGATTGTTACATTTTGTCACATTGATTAGTTTTTATTACATTCATGACATTTTCAAAGGAAAGTGGCCATTAATTGATTCCATTTCAAAAATATATATGATAAGGGTTTAATTTAGTCATAAAATAGTATTTTTTGGTGTTAAGGTAATTTTATACTATTATTTGTATCTGTAATTACCTGATTTACCTTTAACCACGGTAATAAAAATAATTACCAAAGTTACTATTCATATTTTCCAAAAATAAAATTATCCTATTAACATAATTTGGATATACTTATTCCAAATATGGAATAAATTTTTCAAAATTCAAAACACAGAATTTTCATTAATTAATTTAAAATTAGTTCTATTGTTGAAATGAGAAAAGGGGTTTTAAAAGTTAAAACATTACAAAATATTGAAATGTTTTTACCTATGAATTCAATGTAAAATTAATGAAAATGGAATAAATTATATTTAATGATAAAAATAAATTATCTTTATAATTTAAAACCATTATATATTATAATTTAACCATATAAATTATCTCAATAAAAAAGTTTTTTTAATTAAAATTTTGCGTATTTTTACAATTCATCAAAACATGAAAGTTATGAGAAAAATATCAGATATTTATCTGAAGTAAATTTTTATAAATCGCTTAAAAATAATTGTTTATGTTGTTATATAAAAATTATAAATGTTTCAAAATCATAATTTAAAATTGGTTCATCATTCAAAGGTGGAAAATTAACTTTAAAAAATATAGGTTTTTATACATCAAATAGGGTTTAATTCATACCATTTAACTAAAATATCCATTGGATACATATAAAAAATATTTAATTAAATATATAACACATATATATCTCATTAATTTCATTAAAAATGTAATTCAATCAAAAATACAAATATCTAATTGATTTATATTTTTCATAAATAATTGATAGCCAATAAATTGATAGTGTATTTTCATAAGTTAGTTATAATTATTCCCACTAACCTAACGTCTAGTCTATAATGGTAATTTTATAATAAGGGAATCTCTTAGTTTGTTTAAACTCATGATTTCATGCCCGGAAAACTAATAAAGAATAAAAATTATTTAAAAAATATATTTCATAAAAGCATCTGGGTGTTACAATCTCTGCCTAGGCTTGGTCTTGGGAAAATCACAAAATTTTATCTCCCATGGAAGATCCAAGAAATGGGCTTCAAAGGGTATGAAACTACTGGTTGATTCCACCACTTATTTTGGATTTGTCAACTGGATTTTTTGAAACCCTATATTTATACTAGTCATGTGATCACTCTTCAATAGCTATATTGTATATAGTAATGATACATAATGGTCATTTAGATCTAATTAGATATAATAAAACAAAATAAATTAATATTTTATCTAAAACCTTATTAATTAATTAAGCATTTAATTCAATTAAAAGATAAATTTTATTTATAACAGTTCGAGTCATTACATAATTAAAAGGGATATTTTATTTATAAATCCCATTTATGTTGTGATGTGATTCATTTTGGGTGACATTTAATGTCATCATGGGCCTCTTCATTACATTCACATTATCACAAAGGAAAGAAACACTAATGATAATAAATTTCAACCTATCAATAATGAGGATATTAATAGATTTTTTTTCTAATTTTTGTGATTCCAACTCCATTACATGATGTTAGTAAATATTTATAAAATAATTATATCATTCACTATACCATTTTATATCTTTAAAGAGATTCTTGGTACCGCTAATGTGTGATGAGCAACAATTGTCATGTACTAAATGAATTTACCCATTTATTTATTTTTATGAAACCTTAAGATATATTTTATTCTCATTTATATTCCATATATTATCATATTTAAACTTCAAATTTTTTAAAGAAACTTATATTTTATTTTATGATGTTATTAGAAGTGTTTACTAATTGATCACACTCCCCAAAAGTCTCCTCCGTAGAATCATAAGTATTGTCATGTTATACCATATTTTCTCAATTTCATAATAGTTACCCTATAGGAACATCATGTTGAGTCTCTATAGATTCATAAACTCCATTAACTTGATGGATTTATAAATTTTACCATATGAAATAATCATTATTTATTTATATTTAATATAACCAACATCTTCCTTTGAAGAATAACCTTCTCAAATAATAGATACATTATTCAAAATTTACTTTTTAAACATTTCTATGATTTAATTTTCATTTTATATATTCAATATTCTCAAGTTTATAACACTTATCCATTATAATTACGATACCCTTAGGCTTATCCTATTTATATCTCTTCCTATAAATTACATTTATTCTGAAAATTCTAGAACAATATTTGATATTAGGGACTGGTGATTTTTTATTTCATATGTAGTTTGAAAATATTCTCCATAAAATTTTCATTATTGATTCCATTTGAATTGAAAATTTTTGTGTCCAAAACAATTTTTATAGGGACTATGGGTTGATATATAATTTTTTTATAGAATTTAAAACCCTTTCAATTATTTTAGAGCATCCACTGATTTCATTCTCAAAATTAATAAACCCATTTCAATTGATTATCTAATAATTTTCAACATCAAAAATTTTAACTGGAAATAAATTAATTAGTAATTATATATAATTATTGTTTTTGTGTAACACCATAGGATTTTATAGTACATTATCTCTTTAAAGTAATCCAATAGCTTGCGCTACACGCAACACCGAGTTCGAGCGCACCATGACATACCAAACTAGTCGTTCAAAAACCATTTATTAATAGTATTAAAATCAATTTGAATTTTATATACTCCCTATAATTTTAGCATCCATATTATATTTTTCATAGATAATATATAAGAACAAATTCAATTTTACAGATAAAAGAAGTATTTTTCAAAGAATGCAATTTTTCCGCCTTTTAATAGTGAACCCTTTTTAAATCCAATATTTGACATTTTTATATATTAAAATTAATGAAATTAAATTCTTATTTAAAATTAGGACATAAAAATTTAGTTTGGATAAATATTTGGTACTTTACTGTTAACTTTCATATATTTATGAATAGTAAAATGTACTAAGTTTTAATTAAAAATCACTTTTTTAGTCGAAATAATTTAATGTGTGAAATTATTCATATGAGAAGTTTTAAATTATAATTAGACAATATATTTATCATTTAATATTATTTAGGTCAGTGTATGAAATTTCACATTTAAATTGGACATAAACACATGTCAATATTTTGATAGTTTTTATTTCCTAAAACCCTAATTTCTGGTTTTGAAAATAGGAATTAATATTAAATTAACTATTGAAAAATATAAGTTTTTAATTTTTTAAAATAGACATCATTTTATAATTTGGTTGATCAAAATTAGATTTGGGTGAATTTTTGGTATTTTTATGAAAACATTAAACTTTTGATGAATAGTGAAAAACACTATGTTATTGATAAAATCAAACATTTTCATTTGCATAATTATTTTTAATTGAAAAGTTATCATAAATTAAAAATATATACATAACACATATATTAGTCCAATTTAATTCATTTGAGTCATTTTATAAAAATATTAGATATATAAAATTTTATTGAACTTTTTTAATGTATATTACCCAACTTCTAGGCATATTTTATAATTTGTATAAAACACAATTTTACCAATTATCTGAATTGAATTTCAAAAATCCAAGAGACATGGTTGAAATCAGTAAGTTAAATGTGCTTCAATAGGATGAAAATAATTTTTGGTGAATTGTAAATTTTGAATTATATTTACCACTTTTAAAAGTAAATAAGGTAATTAAAGGTAAAAATATTATTAAAATTACAACAAATCTTATCCTAATTATATTTGATAAGTTTATTTTTACAAAAATCTACCTTACGAAAAAATTAAATCTGTTTCATCCATTTAGGAGATTTATTATATTTTAAATAAAGAATAGTTACAAGTGTTAAATTCAACGATTAATAAATAAACCAATTTTAATATATGGTTACACAAAAGATAAATTCCAATATAAATATTAATTATAATGAAAAAAAAATTCCTACATCATGGTATTTTATTTATAATTTTTCGACATTAAAAAATTAAATTTATTTATGACACAATGATGATGTTGTAATTACCTTATTAATGAATGATAAAAATAATTAGTGTTATAGATATAAAAATAACATAAATTGAGACTTTTGATTCCATCCATGAATTTTATAGGTTAATATGACATGTTAGGGTTGATTTAATATATATTTTTTCTATGTAATCAACTTGTTATGACTTTCACAAAAACTAAAAACTAACTAGTGTCAAAATTGACAAAAATGAGTTTTTTAAAAAAATATTATATTATGAAATGTTATAAGATTAATAAATATCTAATATTATTCCAAGGGACTTATATATGGTTAGATATGTAATTAATAAAAAACTTGAGGTTCTCTTTGCATTTTATGGTAAGTTTATTAACCATATAATATAAAAATACATGGAGACATGGTAAATGTTAAACTATTTAACCAAGAGTTAAATGTACAATATAAAGTTAATATGGTGACCTAAACTTTTATAAAACCTATTGGTTGAGAATATTTAGACCCATCCCCGCATTATCATATAAATGAACCCATTTAGATCCATTAGAAACCGAAAATGATACTATAATAAAATAATATTTCCAGCTTTTCCTAAAGTGAGCCCACCTCTCTTATAAAAGGGAACTTCATCTTCTCTTAATTTCACACCTCCAAATCCATTTTTCTTAGCCAAACCCAGCTCAAATATTCTCCCAACTATCCTCAATTTATCCTAAAGACCTTAATTTGATCATAAATCCAACCTAAGTATCCCTTTTGTTCAAATCATAAGGAAACAACTAAAGAAGTTGTAATTATGTCATCACCTCTTTGAAAGTCATTTTCTTCTTCCACTTCCTCTTTATTTGTAATTTACATACAAAAATAATGAATCAGTTACACTATACATACTATGATGTTATTATATATATGGTATAACCATACTCATTATTCTATCTATCTTATGAATGATAAAGTCACCATACATGCGTACGTACGAATAACCATCTCCATGTGGCAGTGTAGATTGTTATTCAACAATCCATTTTTTGGATGGGTATAAAAATTAGTATAATTGATGTAAATAATAAATAAAACATGTTAATTATTCTGTATATATTATATACTATCCAATTATATATGATTTCACCATTAATATAATGATATCATCACTCGTGGATACGTACGTCTTACCGTCTCCATGACGCAATTAGATTCATTTCCACGTTCTCCATTAAAAAATCATAATAAAAATATATATTATTAATAAGTTTGTAATATATGACATAATAATTATACTGGAATATATATATATATATATATCTCACTCACTTACTTCAGTTCAATAGGATATGAATCCGGAAATGACATTTATGCGTACGTATGGCCAACCGTCTCCATAATTGGTGTTTTCCATTTCATATATCTCCATATTATAAATATTTATATTATAAATATATATGATACAAAAATAATTTTTTTATATTATTTAATCAATTAAATCATGATATAAATAAAAAAATCAATAAAGACAAGTTAAAATGTGTTTGATAATGAAAGTGATTATTACCTGAAGTGATACTTTAACATTGAAATTATTATTAAATGGGTAGTATAATGTCATAATTGAATCATACATGATATAAAAAATATTAATATGGTTTGGGTATAATTTAATAACATACTATAGTCCTTATACAAGAGGATAAACATACCCTCGACTAATGGAAAGTACAATGTAAGGGTTAATTCCTCAATCTCATTATTATATGAGAGTGTTTATGTGTAATTATTTACTAGGAAATTTTTATCATCCATGTCCATGATTTATAAAAATGTTTTCAAAATGGATATTTTAAGGTTTCATATAAGAGACTCTTTAAAAAGATCAGTATTTTAAATGTCTTAGTGATTTATTTTTCAAAATATTTTTAATTAATGTCCTTGTTTTTTAAATGCTTTTATGGACTTATTTATATAGAAATGATTGTTTTAAAATGTTAATTCCTTTCAAAACATTCAATGTTGTATGGGACAATTTGATTCAAAAATCTCTTTTAAATGAATTCCTTTATAAATGTGTTACATTTTAATGGTTTCACAAAAAAAATATTTCTCTCAAAGAGTTTTTTTAATCATTTTCAACTCTGTCAAACATGGTTTATTAGATATTATTATTGATTGAAGTTTATTTATTATGATAAAATCTTCCATATTTTATTGAATTAGTTATTATATGTATGATTATGTATGTGCTATTTTTATACGATTCATTGTTTATGGTTAAAGTGTTGAAAATTTGTATGCTACTTTTAATACGAAATTTTATGTTATGTTTCAACATTTTCATATAAGGGATGCATTGGACTTAGTAAGTGATGGGGGAAACCCACTGTAGCTCCTCGATGCATTAGTAGGTCTAATGAGACAAATTAGTGTCTTGGAACAAGGGCTTGATTTTTTTTTGTATTCTTGGCATGAGGCCTTGACTATGTGGTTATGATTCTGGTATTATGCATTCCCCATTATGAAATTAGTTATTACATGGGATTATTCTACTAGTACAATATCCCTGTACATGTGTATATGTTACTTTTAGATTTGTTTTTTCCATATTATGTTAATGTTTATGTTTAAAAGGATTTTTTTTATTACACATCTTGCCTTAAAATTTTATAGCTTCTGAAAAATTACTTACCCTTATTGAGTATCTCAGATACCCCTTTCTTATGTTTTGTTTTCCCAGGATTCCAAGAAGCATAGTATGATTGTTAATAAGGGTTAAGCTAGGGGAATAATGGAATTATAAAAGGATTATTTTTTTGTTTTTTGTTTGAATGTGTAATGTAACAATCATGTATGGTTTGTATAGTGTGTATTTTTAATGGTCTAGAAGATGAATTATAATTTCATTATTTCTAGAACCCAATATGATTAGGATAAATAAAATATTTTTGAGTTAAATTATCTTTTGGAGTGAAAGATGAGTTTGGGGTAAAAATTAGTTAAAGGATGGAACTCTATTTTTCAAGTATTATTTTTTATCTTATTCATTGAATAAATTAATTCTTAAACATCAGGGGAAAGAACTTAAATACTGAAAATGTGTTATCCTAATACCTTATGTTTTGTTGAACAAATGATATTTTATATCAACATAGATTTATGGGTTTGAGGCCCACAATATTCCAGTTATTGTTCACTTATTTATGATTGATGACCTCAGTCACTCCCTAAAAATATTTACGTTTTCCCACTAACTTTGTGTCCTTAATTTCCACCAATATTATCCTATTCGAGATCATAATTTGGTGAAGATGTTTTCATTTCCCTTTCCCTCTTATTAAGACTAAATTTTATTATCCCAATTTCTGATATGGGTTTTCCACAAAAGTATTTTCTATTTTTAACATTTTATTTTAGAAGAATAGTTTCAAATTGCGAGGAAACAATTTATTGAAGCAGGGGAGAATGTAACACCCCATTATTTAATAGTACGTTATCTCATTAAAGTTATTCAATAGCTTGAGCTACAAGCAACACTGAGTTCGAGCGCACCATGACTTACCAAACTAGCTATTAAAAAAACGGTTATGAATAGTATTAACTAAATTTTAAATTTTATATACTCTATATAATTTTAACATACATATTATGTGTTTCTTATACATAATATAAGAACAAATTATATTTTTAAATAAAATATGTATTTTTCAAATTACTTAACTTTTCTTCCTTTTAATGGTGACCTCTTTCTAAATAAAATATTTGACACATTTATATATTTAATTTATTAAAATTAAATTCTTCTTTATAATTGGGATATAAAAATTTAGTTTGGATGAATTTTTGGTACTTTTTTGTTAACTTTTATATTTTGATGAATAGTAAAAAATACATAATTTTAATTAAAAACAACATTTTTAATAAAAATAATTTATAGTGTAAAATTATTCATTTGAGTAGTTTTAAATTATATTTAGATTATATTTTTATTATTTAACATAATTTAGGTCATTTAAATAAATTTCACAATTAAATTGGACATAAACACATGTCCATCTTTTGATAGTTTTTACATCTTAAAAACTCGCTTTCCTGTTTTGAAAACAGGAATTAATTTTAAATTAATTACTGCAACTTCTATGTTTTTAATTTGGTAAAATAGAAATGATTTCTAAATTTGTAATATCAAATTTTTCTTTGGGTTAAATTTTTTTATTTTTCGAAAAACATTCATTTTTTTGTGAATAGTGAAAAACATTGAGTTATAGATAAAAACTGACATTTGTAGTTAAATAATTATTTCAAATTAACAATTTATCTTAAATTAAAAATAGTTACATAATAAATATATTAGTCCAATTTAAATCATTTGAGTCATTTTATAATAATATTATACATACAAAATTTTATTAAACTTTTTTAATGTCTTTTACCCACCTTCTTGGAAAAATTGCAAATGTTCATAAAACGTAATTTTCCTTCTTCTGTAAATTGAGTTTAAAAAATCAGAGAGACCGGGTTGACATTATTAAGTAAAAATAGGTTCAATATTATGAAAATAATATTTGATAAATAGTAGCTTTTGAATTTTATTTACCACGTTTAAAAGTAAATAAGGAAATTAAACATTTAAATATTATTAAAATAACCCCAACACATATTTTAATTCTACTGTATAAGATTATTTAGACCAAAATAAACCTTAGAGAAAAAATAAGATCCTTTTGGTACATTTGGGTTAGATTAGGACACTTATTATATTTTATTTAAGGAAGAGTTAAAATGTTAAATTCAATGTTTAACAACTAAACCATTTTTAATATATGGTTACCCACAATATAAATTATATTATAAATTTTAATTAGAATGATAAAAATATTTCATACATCATGGTATTTTATTTATAATTTTTAGACATTAAATATTTTAATTTATTTATAAAACAATGATGAGGCAGTAATTACCTTTTTAATCAAATATTAAACTAATTGATATTATAAACATAAAAATAATGTAAATTGAAACTTTTTATGAAAACTACGAATTTTCTAGGTGAATATGACATGTTAGGGTTTATTTAATCTATTTTTTTCGAAGTAATCAACTTGTTATGACTTTCACAAAAACCAAATACTAAATTGTGTCAAAATTGACATAAATGAGTTTTTAAAACAAATATTATATTATTAAATGTTATAATATTCATAAAAATATAATATTCTGCAAAGGGACATAGATAAGGTTATATATTTCATTAATCAATAACTTTTGGTTCTCTTGGAATTTTATAGTATGTTTATTAACCATATAATATAAAAATACAAGGAGATATGGTAATTGTTAAACTATTGAACCAAGAGAAAAATATAAAATATAAGGTTAATATGGTTACCTAAACATCTCTAAATCCTATTTGTTGAGATTATTTATACCCATACCAACCTTATCCTCGATATAAATCCTTTTTGGGCCACTATAAACCGAAAATTATTTTATTATTAAATAATATTTCAATCTTTTCCTAAAGTGACCCCCACCTCTCTTATGAAAGGGTACTTCCCCTTATCTTAATTTCACACCTCCAAAGGCATTTGTCTCAGACAACCCCTGATTTAATATTCTCTAAAATATCGTAAATTCAACCTAGGGGCCTTACTTTTATCATAAATCCACCCTAAGGATACCTTTTGTTCAAATCTAAAGAAAACACTCGAATAAGAGGTAATTATTTTATCACCTCCTTTAATGTTATTTTCTTCTTCCACTACCTCTTTCTTTGTTTTTTCCATACAAAAATAATAAATCTAGTACCATATAAATATTGTGATGTTATTATAAATAATTTAAAACCATATTAATTATTCTATCTATCCAATGAATGAAAAAGTCACCATATGTGTGTACATGCATCTTACAGTCTCCATGTCATGGTGTTGTTTATTGTTCAACACTTCATTATTTGGATGGGTATAATAATAAGTGTAATTGATTTAAATAATAAATATAACATTTTAATGATTCTGTATATATAATATAACATCCAATTATATACGATTTCACCATCAACATAATGATATTGTCGCTTGTGCGTACGTACGGCTTACCGTCACCACGACGCGATGAGATTCACTTCAACGTTCACCATTCAACGATGATTATAAAAATATATATTATTAATAAGTATGTAATATATTAAATAATAATTCTAATGGAATATATATATATATATATCTCATTCACTTACATCCGTTCAATATGATATGAAAACCAAAACAACATTTTTGCATACGTACGACCTACCGTCTCTATAAATGGTGTTTTCCATTTAATATATCTACCTATTATAAATATTTATATTCTGAATATATGTGATAAATAAATATTTTTTTATATTCTACAATCAATTAAATCATGATATATGTTATATGAACAATAATAACATGTTAAAACACCTATGATAAAGAATGTGATTATTTCCTGATATGTTACTTTAACATAGAAATTATTATTAAATGTGTAGTATAAAGTCATAAATTATTGATATATGATATGAAAAATATTAATATGATTTAGGTATAATTTAATTACATACTATGGTCATTGTAAAGAAGGCTAAATTTACCCTTGAATAACGGAAGGTACAAGGTAATGCTTAATTCCTCAATCTCATTATTATCCACGATTATTTATCTATAAGTATTTACTGGGAATTTTTTATCATCCATGTCAATGATTCATAAATATTTTTTAAAAATAAATATTTTAAGGTTTTAGGGAAGGGACTCTTTAGCATGATCAGTATTTTAAATGTTTTTTGGTTTATTTTTTCTAAATATTTTTTATTAATGTCCATATTTTAAAAATGATTTTAAGGACTTATTTATATGGACATGATTTTTTTAAAATGTTATTTCCTTTAAAAAGTTTTAAAGTGTTATGGGACACATTTAATCAAAAATCTTTTTTAAATGAAATACATCATGACTTTTAAATGGTTTCACAAAAAGGATATTTCTCTCAAAGAGTTTTACTGATCATTTTCAACTATGTCAAACATCCTTTACTGGATATTATTCTAGATTGATGTTGATTTATTATAATAAAATCTTTCATATTGTATTGAATGAGGTATTATATGTCTGACTATGGATGTCCAATTTTTATACCATTCATGGTTTATGGTTAACGTATTGACATTTTGTATGCTTGTTTTAATACAAATGTTTATGTTATGTTTCAACATTTTCATACGTGGAATGAATTGGACTTAGTAAGTGACGGGTGGGGCCTGCTATAGCTCCTCAATAAATCGGTATGTCTCATTAGGAAAATTAGAGTCTTGGTAGAAGGCCTTTAAAAAAATTATTTTTAGTCTTGGAACGAGGCCTTGACTATATGGTTATGATGTCTGGCATTATGCATTCCGTCATGATGAAATTATTTATTAAATATGATTATTAGAATAGTAGAATATCCATGTTCATGTGTATATGGTAATTTTTTATTTATTTTTGCAGTATTAAATTCAAGTTTCTGTTTAAAAGGTTTTTGTTTTTATTAAGAATCTTGCCTTAAAATTTTATAGCTTCTGCAAAATTATTTACCCTTACTATGTATGTGAGCTCACCCCTTTCATATGTTGTTTTTCTAATGATTCGAAGAATTTTTTTATGATTGATATGTAGGGTTAATCTAGGGGAATAATGGAATTCTCAGAGTATTATTTTTGTTGTGTTTTATGTTTCAATGTGTAATGTATGTTTCATTTATGTAATCTATTTTCCAAGACTGATAAACTAATCGGTCCTTCAAGAATTGATTCCTTGTAATCATGACAATGTATTAAAATAATGCACCAGATCTGGCCTTCTGGGGTCGGGGGATTACATTTTGTGTTAATTTCAATAATTTTATCCATATAATTATTTATATCTTTTAGATCTTCATTATTTTTTTTCATGTTTTTCTTTCATGAATTCATGGTATTTTAATTTTGATTCATCATGAGATTTTTTTTAAAACAAATAAGAAATTCTTAACATTAAGAAAAAAGTAGAGTTACACAAGTCGAAAATATGAAAATTTAAATTTATCACTTTAATGTGTGGTCACCAACTCATCGGGTCTTCTGTAGTAGTGAGTACAATTCCCTTCAGAGGCCCCTTTGTTAGAAAACCAGTCAGCAAGTTGATTAGTCTCATGATAAATGTGTGTGATGATGAAACTACTAATCTTGAGAATTAATCAATGAATAATTCACATATTTCATTGATTACATTTTATTCCCAAGATTTATATTTTCCTATAAACATAAAATGATATCTATTATTTATAGTTATACAAAAAGAGTTTCATAATAATTTCATTATTACCCTTAAGAACCCCCTTCTTATTCATCACTTGAGGGGATTTTGGTTGATTTTATTTAACCATGAATATAATTCACCATATAACCTCTAATTCAACTTTCTCTCTCACACATTTCCTAATCATAATATGTTTCTACATTCTCTGATAATATATTATTTTTTCTCAATAAATTGTCCTTTGTTTTACCTTTAATGAAAATTATCTTGTTTCATCCCCCTTTCATCTTTTTTTGCATGGCCTTGGATATTGGCCACCGTATTCAGTATTTTTTCATTTATTGGGAAATTTTCTAAAAATTGTTGAATATTTGATTAACTGTAACACATAAATCAAATATTATCTTTATTTTATCATTTAGTTATTGCATGACTTTTGAGAATAATTATATATGTTTTTTACCTCCATGGATATATCTTTAGAATCAATTTACTCCTCCTAAGACTTATTTGGAATGAATTATTCCATAAATTTTTAGATTCAAAAATCACCACTTTCTCATATTTTTTATTTTCTCTATAGGGTTATCCCTCATCTCATATCACAATAAATCATCAAATTATTAGGCAAATCAATGGTCTATTACTATAGTCCTTGATACTATAGGGAATAAATAAATGAAATTATTTTTTCAAGGAGGATTCTAAATAATTTATTCAAAATGTTATAATATTGAAGAAATTAGCAACATCATCAAATCAAGTGTATAAATTTGTTTACTCAAATGATTAATTATTCCATTTTTTCATCTTCTCCTATTCCAATATTCTCAAATTGATCCTAATAATATTAGAAAATTGATACTTTCACATTTTATATCCCTCATGGATATTGCATCATTCCTCTATATTTAGTTGGCTATTTTCTACCATATAACTCATGTCAAGTCCTTCTCTATGAGGGATAAAAGTAATGGGCTGTGTACTCTCATGTTGCCTTTAATATTTTTAATTTATGATTTACTGTATGTTTTCCCAACATTGAGAAGATATATGTTCTTCTATACGATATCAATAACATAAAAGATGAGTGACAAAATATTTTTCACCATACTCTCTATCTATAAAATTAATCCCTTGGCAACATATATATATAATCATTTGGGGTTCACATTGTTCATTGACTCCATCTAACTCATCAATAAAAAAATTATTTTTTCAAAATAAAAATTATATCCTACAGAGAGAAACTTATCCTAGTTAAAAAAACACAATATTAGCTTTCAATGATTGAAATTTAATACATTTATATCCTAAATAGATACCAAGTGAATGTAGTCTGACAAAGAATAAGAATAATCATTAAAAAAATTGGATCTGATAAAAAATGATATTTTGAAGGGTGAGTAAAAAAATACTAAGATGGTGGGTGAATATTTAGGTGACATAATACAATAACTTGAAATAATTTTTTCATATGACTGTTTAGTTTGTATGGATATCAAATATGATGATATAATGGAGATATATAGATTTAAAAAGAATTTTCACAATAAAAGAGAGTACATATAGTTCACCATTTATTTTATTATGTGGATAATCCATCATGTGGTATAACTAACTAACCATAGTAACCCATATACAATGATTAATTTATTACATTGGAATAATATATAAGGGATATCCCTAAGAACGATCGATCTATTTATAAGTCCTTGAAAGTTAGATGCATACTTTATTCCAATGTTATATTAGAAATATAAAAATACATTCCATAAGAAAGATTCTTTAGTCCTTTATTTCATTCATAATATTTTTCATAGTATACTAGAAGAGAAAAATACCTAAAGGGTGATGTCATATTCTTAGTAATGGTTATATAAACTGGAAGAAATCATTAGTAAATAAGGCATAATCAACATGGTGTAGCATATAATAAAAACATTGAGTTTAGTTAGCATCCATGACTAATATAAAATTTTAAAAACATGGATAATGAAATAATAAATTCTTTATAAAAGAGATGTATAATTATAAACATTCTTGATCAAAACATATCCACCATGATATCATGAATCCTACCATCATATCCTCTCAATCCAGAAAACATTATTAATAAATATGTATTTTAAAACAAAATACACATCTAATATGGACAACCTATTGTTTTGTCCCATGACACCTATTTATTAATTGATGAGTTATATATAACTTGTACAAACCTATCAATTTTATGTCCTGTGGATTCATCATATTTTGAATAATTAATACAACTCATTGTCAAAATTCCTTATAAGTCAACAATTATCAATTTTGAATCAAGAATACAGAACATCAATATTTTATCATAAAAAACCATCCATTTGAAAAATAAATATAGTATCATTAGATTATATTCCCAGTATCATGAATGGTCATTTTCATATATGAAAATACCTTTCAAATATTACTGGAACATTTCATGAGAAATATACACTTTTAATTTTGAAAAAACATTGTCAAAATATAAAAAATTCCAGTATATTAAGAAGATTATTTTCTTTGAATGTAAACATAAAAATATGTAAATAAATATTCAATGTAATGAATAGTTATGATGGTAGGAAAATCTATTCGTGCAGTGTATGTTAAAACAAATATAATTTTCACACTTTTGGTAAACAGTACCTCATTTGAAAAAACAAAAAAGAAGATTACGTTTAAACTATTATTAAAAGTAATAAATTAGTAAATATGGATTTAATAAATATTTTTAAAATATTAATAACTTTTTTAATTCATTTAAAATAAAATATGCACATTGAAAAAAATTGTATGGGAATAAATATTAAAATTATTATATTAAAAAATTACCTTAGATGTAACTTAATGATTCTTAATCCAAAAAGGGAATAAATTTAAAATAAACATATAAAATCAAAACATGACCAGATAAAGAGAAAATATTTTTTAATTATATTTGGATCATATAATTTTTACAAAGGAAAACAAAACATAAATAATACCGAAATAAATTAAATATTAAAAACCCCTTTACCTTTTTGGTATCTTTTGAATCACAAACATCATAAAATAAATATCTTTAAATGAATCATTAAATACCATGAATATAATTTTATTCATGATTGATGTGGCCTTAAAAACACACGTTCTTCCAAATATCGTTAATTAATTTTGATCAATTTAATTATTTATTTCAACACTTTTTAATAAATAATGGAATTTTTGTATTTTTATTATAAAATTAATTGTTTAAATATATTTTTAATTAAAATTTTATTTTTAGACTTTTAGTAATTAATTTATTTATTACATTAATTTTATAGTCTAATAATGTTTTTTTTTCATATTTAATAATATAAAATTTACTAGTTAATTTATTAATTTTCTTTCTACGCATAAATAATGTAATTGTTAAGTTAAAATTTCATGTATTAAAACATTGTTAATTTAAAACAACAAAACATAATTTTTAAATGCCTTTTAACAAATTCATATGTTATAACTATAAGATTATAAACTTACTACATTTATTAAATATATTAAATTTAATTTCATTAAATAACATAATTTTTTATTAATATAATAACTATATGTTTTCTTTAATTAATTTAATTTTTTATAGTAACTATTTGAAATAATTTAACTTTTCTATATAATGTTTGAAATTTTATATTAATTGTTAATAATTTAGTTTCTTCTTTCAATTACATATTTCTCTTGATTTTTCATTTATCATCTTTTTATATCTCTATTAATTTTTGTTTTTAGCTTGTTTCTTATTTCATTACAGTTTAGAGAAAAAACAAGAAATTATTGTGGTGTTTCATTCCTACCTTATTAAAAAAAAAGTAAAAAAAGAAAATTTACTTCACTACTGACAACAATAGGGTATTTTTGAATGTTTTTAGAAGAATAGTGGTCATAATTTCCTTCTCTATGGGTTCGACCCTACTTGCCACAAATACTTTAGTTAGTATAAATATAAATACTTAAACTTTGATCGGCTTCAATGAATGTCCATGTCATGTTTTTGGAACCGTCTCTAAGGATAAAATGATCCATTACTTCTAAAAAACTAAAAAATCATATTTAAAAAAAAACTAAAAAATGGAAAATTTGAAAACAGTAAAAAAAAATATGCTTCTTTTTTTGATGAATTGTTACTATTTTTACTGTTGAATACTGTCTACTATTATTTTCCTGAGAATAATAACATATGGTGTATGATTAGAACCCTTCATCCCTGAAATAGATAAACACTTAACTGGTCTAAAAAAGAAAAACAAATTTGAAATGGAAAATCTAGATGAGAGAGTTCCTGCACCTAACAACTTCCAAAATCAACCCGACCTTTTAGATCAAGTTGAAAGGCCAAGGATGAGGGAGTTCTAACTTCCTCAAGTTTCAATCAATCCATCGTCCATTAGACTTAGTCCTAGATCTGGAAATTGTGAGTTGAAATAATAACACATTTCATTTCTTCCTGCATTTAATGGGCTCTATAATGATAACTCTATAGCCTTCATAATAGATTTCTACAATACTATGAAGCAAATACCACTTCTAGGACTCACAGAGAATGAGATAAGAATTTTATTCTTTTCCTTTTTCCTTAAATGGAATGTCATGAACTGGTTTTTGAGCCTAGATGAGAACATTTTTTAAAAACTGGGATCAAGTGTACAACTCTTTCATTATGAAATTTTATCCCCAATGACTTAAGGGTTAACGTAGAACAAAAATAACTAGTTTTTATCAAGAGAATGGAGAATATTTTCATGAATATTTGGATAGATTTAGGGATTTTCTTAGGTAATTTCCCCATCATCAACTCCCATCTCACCTTCTCATGGATACTTTCTATAAAGGGTTGTCATGCTTTGGACAAAATCTAGTTGATCAGGCTGATGGGGTAATTATATTGACAATATAGATGAAGAATTGAGAAATTTTTTAAATAATCTTTCACTAAAATCACAACATAAAAATTCAACATTGAAAAGAGTCAATAGAAATGTTAATGTTAACATGGGTTCAACATATGAAACTCAAGATCATGTTGCTTAAATATCCAATCAATTACAATCTTTAGTGAACCAGAATTCAACACAAAATGCTAATCACCATGGCTGTCAAAACACTAATCAATATTTAAGGGAATAGTGTGTCCAGTGTGGTATGTTTGGGTATACTAAAAACATTTTTCCAAACTTTTATATGCCATCCCAACAACAAGATAACTCAAACATTGTTAACTATGGTCCTAGAATGCCTCATAAAGAAGATACATTTTCAAATAATTACAATCAAGGCTATAGAAACCATCCCAATTTGTCAGTGAAAGATCAAGGCCAAATTAAACAATCCATTTCCCATAATTACTCTAATCAACTAAGAGCAAACTTTCAAAATCAAAAAATGTGTAATTCTACATATGAGAAAGGAAACATTGATAATAAAATGTTTTTAAACTAGATATAATATTGAACAGAATTAAATATCAATAAGAAAGATACATGACTCAGTTATCCAAACATAAAAATTGATAGGTGTTAGATAAAATGAAAACTGATGTGAGAATGAGAAACATGGAAACACAACATGGCCAACTTGCTTGAGATTTGACTTCAAGGGAAAAAGGTAAGTTGCATAAGACAACTAAACTAAATCTTAGAGAGAATGACATGGCGGTAGTAACTATAAGTGGGTTTAATACTTAAAATGTTGTTGAAAGAGACACTAAAAATACTCAGAATGAAAATCTACGTGAATCTGGAAACAAAAATATGCTTTGTTCAAATGCTGGAAATTCTCAAACAAATCATGAAAATGATCAAGATATGAATCTATCTTTTGAAACTCAAGATGAACAATCATATAAAATTCAAAAAAATAAAGGAAATTAAATGGTTGTGGAAGAGGGGAGGGTAATTCCAACTATTCTTAAAATGTTTGTCCCACCCATCCCTTTCCCTAAGAAGCTGAATCCAGAAATTAACATCAAGGCTGAACTTATTCAGTTCCCTAGTCTCATTTCCAAACATCAAGTAAAAATTCCTTTCATTAAAGTCTTAATTCAAACCACTTATTATCTTAAATATCTTAAGAAATATTTTTCTAACAAAAGACCCTGGAAAAATTTTATACTTATATCCCAACTAAAAAGTGTAGTGTTTTACTCCAAAAGAAAATCCCACTGAAATTGAAAGACCTGGGTATCATTGTTATCCCATGTATCCTAGGAAATTCTGATCTGTTCAACTATTTGAGTGATTTAGGTGCTATTATTAACATTCTCACATATTCCCTATTTCATTATTTGATGTTGGATGACCTTCAAACCACTACATTCATACTGCAGTTAGCAGATACATCTTTCAATCATCCTGTGGGTAGGGTATATGATTTGTTAACTTAAGAGATTTTTAGTGAGTTTGAGGGTGTTTTTGTTAACATCAACATTACTGCACATTTTTATGATGTTGAGGGACAATTTTTAAAGCAACATGAGGATTATACTTTGATTAATCTCTTGAATTCTGATCTGGAAATCTGGATAGTGTGTTGCCCAGTTTGGATAGCAGCATTGTTATTTCTGAATCTGAGCTAGAAATTGAGAATATTTCATCATTTAATACTCCCTACAAGGGATATATTTAAGATCTTGGACCTCCTATTCCTAATATTCTTCATTAATGTATTGAACCCCCACTCTTGAACTAAAACAAATCCCTACTCATTTGAAATATTCATTTTTGGGTGAGAATTCTACTTGGCATGTCATAATTTCTTCTGAGCTTAATGAAAATCAAGAGAAAATATTTTTGAGTGTGTTGACAAAGTTTTAATCTTCCATATTCTGGACAATAGCTAATATCAAAGGATTTAGTCCCTTATTTTTCATACATAAAATAAATATGGATCATGACCAAAAGCCTAGGGTAGAGTTTCAATGAAGATTGAATCCAAACATGAATAAAGTTGTAAGAGAGGAATTAATTAAGTTGCTGGAAACAGGAATGATATATCCCATTTTTTATTATTCTTGGGTCATCCCTATCCAAGTTGTCCCACGTACGGGAGGTTTCACTATAGTAAAAAAGGAAATAAAATGAAGAAATCCAAGTTACGAAAGCCAGAAAATATAGAGTTTGTATTGATAATAGGAAGCTTAATACGACCACTAAGAAGAATATTTTTCTAATATCGTTCCTTGATCAAATTCATGAGAGGCTTACTGTAAATGAATTTTTCCATTTTTTGGATGGGTATTCTGGTTACAACCAGATTCATGTTGCTCTAGAGGATCTGGAATAGACTATATTCACATGCCCCATTGGAACATTTTTTTACAAGTAGATTCCCTTTGGGTTGTGTGGTGCTCCATCCACCTTTCAATGGTGTATGATGGATATATTTTTAGATATGATTGAAATAATCATTGTGGTTTTAATGGATGATTTCTCAATTGTGGGTAACACTTTTTATTTATGTCTTAGAAATCATGAGTCGGTTCTGGAAAGATGCATTGAAACCAACCGTGTTCTTAACTGAGAGAAGTGTCAATTCATGGTCACATAAGGTATATTTCTTGGTCATAAAGATTCAAAGAGAGGTTTGGAAGTTGATACTGATAATGTAGAAGTAATTCCAAAATTTCCACCTCCGGGAAATGTTAAAGGTGTGAGTAATTTTTAGGGAAAGTCTGTTTCTATCAGAGATTCATAAAACACTTTTCAAAAATAACTAATCCCTTATGTTCATTTCTGTTCAAGGTTTCACCTTTCAAATTTTATTAAAACTGTTTGAAATCATTTAATCTATTAAATGAGAAACTCGCTACATCACCCATCATCACTAGACCTGATTAGAAACTCCCTTTTGAACTTATGTGTGATTCTAGTGACATGGTTGTATGTGTTGTCCTTGGACAGAGGAAATATAAGAAGTTACATGTGATTCATTATGCTATTATACTGCTAGATGAGGCCCAAAAGAATTACACCACAACTAAAATTTTTTTTTTTTGCTGTTGTTCTCAATTTAGTGATGTTTAGGAAGAACTTGTTAGGCTCAAAAGTTATTATTTTCACTGATCATTCAGTTTTCAAGTACTTTTTGTCTAAGAAAGAAACAAAACCCAATCTAATTAGGTGGATTATATTGATTCAATAGTTTGATTTAGAGATTAGGGATAATCAGGGAGCTGAAAATCTAGTTGTTGACCACTTATCTAGGCTTCCTCTTACTCAATATAAATATGAATATCCTAGGGAGATAAACTCTTCTTTTCCTAATGAGAAGTTATGCGCTATTTCTATTAATAAATCTGCATGGTTTGTAGATTTTTACAACTTCTTTGTAGTAGGAGTCTTTCCCAAAAATCTATCCAACAACCAAAGAAATAGGTTCAATTCTGAACTCAAATACTACCTTTGGGATGACCCCACACTATTTAAGATATGTGCTAATGGTATCCTTAGGATATGTGTGCCTAAGTAAGAGATGTTGTTTATTTTAGAGAGTTTTCACTCCTCACCTTGGGGAGGACAACATGGTTGTGAAAGGACTACAAAAAAAGTTTTAGAATCGGGTTTCTATTGGCATACTTTTTTTAAGTGCGTTAAAAGCTTTTTGGTTGGATTTGATAGATGAAATAGGTTAGCCAATGTGGGTAGGAATAAGGAGTTACCCCAAAAATGAATTCTGGAAGTATAGATTTTTTATGTCTAGGGTTTAGATTTCATTGGTCCATTTATATCATCTCATGGGAATGAGTACATACTTGTTACTATAGATTATGTGTCAAAATGGGTGGAGGCAGTGGCACTTCCCAACAATCAAGCCAATTTTGTAATTAAATTTGTCAAAAATAACATCTTTTCATGATTTAGAGTTCCTAAATCCTTTATCACTGATAATGTAACACATTTTAAGAACTACAAATTTACGGATTTGATTGCAAAATTTGGGGCTGTTTATAAAACTTGTACTCCTTATCATCCATAGTCCAGTGGATAGGTGAAAAATTCAAATAGGGAACCTATACCGATACTTGAGAAAAATATTCCTACTCTAGGAATGACTGGTCTCTTAAATTGGATGAACCATCATGGGAAAATAGAACGGCTTTCAAGACCACAATAGGTATGTCTCCATACAGGTTGTTATTTGGGAAATGTTGTCATTTACCTATGGAGTTGCAACACAAGTCTTATTGGGCTGTTAAGGCTCTGATATTTGACTTTAAGAGTGATGGTAAAAGGATATTACTTGATTTAAGTGAAGTCGATGAGACTTGGAGAGAGATTTATGATAATTCAAGAATTTACAAAGAGATGTCTAATATCCTTTATGATTCTATCATACAATTCAGGGAATCTAAACCTGGACAGAAGGCACTTTTTTTTAAATATAGACATATACTATTTCATGGAAAATGTATGTCCAAGTGGTTTGGACCATTTACTATAGTGAGATTTCTAAATAATATTGATGTTGAAATTGTGGGTGAAGAAAACAAACCCATGTTTTGTTAATGTCCAAAGAGTGAAACATTATTTTAAGGGGCAGCCTAAGGGCTTGGCTGCCTTCACTACGAATGAGAACTAATCTTGAATAATGT
This sequence comes from Viscum album, assembly GCA_963277665.1. Lineage (NCBI taxonomy): Eukaryota > Viridiplantae > Streptophyta > Magnoliopsida > Santalales > Viscaceae > Viscum > Viscum album. Next base: position 596,247,575 of record OY728122.1, read on the forward strand.
CTAGATAAAGACATTAAAATGTAGTGTTTCATGGGAGGTAACCCATGGTTCTTTTTTTCTTTACATTGTTTCATTTTTACCCTTCAATAATGTGCTTCTTCTGTGCTATGATGTTGTGAAATTTTTATTGTTTATTGTTCTTGGTTTTGTTTTTCTATTTCATAGTTTTTAAATAGTTGTTTCTGTTTCATTTAGGGAGGGGATTTACCATGCTAAAGGGTAATTCACAAACATATATAGGGATGTTCTTTCACATTAATTTAACAATTATTTCTGCTCTTATTTTCTGTTAAAAAATTATGCTTGTAATATACAAATATGCTATGTGTCTTTCTTTTCCATAAAATTCTTCTTGAAGAAAATTCTTCTACATGTGTACTAAAAATTATATTGCACGACTTAAACTGTATTTAATTCTGCTGAAGGTCTTGATACTAAAATAAATTTTTTCATATGTATAAAATTCGGCTTTAATTTGAATCAAATTTTGATGTATGTCACTATGTAAATAAAAAATCTACATGTACATCACTACTGAAAACAGAATTTCATTGTTATTAAAATCTTCACACTGTTGAAAATAAGTTTGGGGGTATATACTACAATTTTTTTATAATTTTCTTTAGGTTGGGGTGTTTAACAAGAAATTTTATTTCTATCTTGAATATCCAACGGAATTAATTCTTCCAAACATGCTTTCACCCCAATTAACTATGCACCCACACCACACATTCTACTTTTCAAATGTATTGAAAATTATTCATTATACTTAAATATTAATGTGTTTACTATCTAATGAACCTGCTATAAATTAATCATTATTTCAAATAATACTTCTTAAACCTCATTGAGAACTTTTTTACATATCATAAATCTACTAAAATACAAAATATGTTATGAACCTTTAATGATTAATTGTCCATCTCCCCTTTAGAAGTCAACTTTGGGGAAAAGGATGGGTTTTATGTGTGGGGTATGGGGTCAATTTTTGACTGTGTTGAACTGTGCATTAATGTGAGCCCTTCAATTCCCACATCCACTTTAATTTTTTTAACCCAAAAAATGGTTAATGTTTTTCAAAATTATTTCATAATGTTAGGATTTATATGATACCCAATTGGGTATTTGATTTGGATGATGATTGATTTGTAGTTAAGAACTCCTCTAATTCTAACAATAATGATAATAGATGATTACTGAGTGAACTTTCTTAGTGACTTAATATAAATTTTTTTAGAGACTAGTTTTCAGAGTGATATGGGTAACCTGTTAGTGGAAAATGACCATAACACTTAGAACTTAAAGTGTGATCTTGATCCTAGGGAAATCATTTTCTTTTAATTATTAAAGTAATCACCTTAATGAGACCATGTAATTGATTTTTATATAAATATTTTGAAACTGTATTAGTTTGGTCATCTGGGATCCCACTGTGAATCTGTAGTACCCTATATGCTAGGTGTGTTTCTGTTTGCTATAGGCCCTCGGTACACCTTGAATAAGTGAATTTCATTGTTCTTATCACCTAAAACATGGCTTGGGAAAAATTAAATAAAGTGTCTAGGGTCAAAAACTTGTTTATTAAGGTGAGGGGAATGATTAGTTCCAATTGAAGAAGGGTATAATTGTTTATATGGGAATCATTTAGGTTGTATCATTAAGTTGATTCAAAAATATATATTTATTTTTAGAAGATAGGTGAAAATTCAATGTTAAAAGTTCCTCTCATTATGTTTCTAATTCCACATAAATTTTACCTCTTGTCACTCTTATAATTAGAACTAGAGTTTGTATTGGAATGAGTCACTGAGAAAATTCACATATGAGGCAAGAAACATTCAATATTATATGTTTCACTAGCTTCTTTATTTCTAATAAGAGATTATTTAAGGTAGGACTTGATTTGAGTTATCTTTTCAAAAGCCTATTGACACTTATGTCCCTTGTCTTCAAATTGTTGGGCATGTTACATATTGAACTGGTTCATAAACCATTTCTATGTTCCTCAAGGTTAATAAAGCATTGGATTGTTTGAAGATAAACAATGATTAAGTGTAGGGGAATTTGATGTGGCTATAAAAACATATGATTTTCTGCATCTTTTTAATTAATTTTTATTAATTTAATTATTTATTTCAACCCTTTTTAATAAATAATGGTACTTTTTTATCTTTATTATTAAATTTATTATTTAATCAATTTTTGTAAATAAAATTGTATTTTTATCCTTTTAATAATTAATTTATTTCTTACTTTAATTTTATAGTCTAATAACATTTTATTTAGTTTGGTTTTTTTGTTTTCATATTTAATAATTTACAATTATCTATTAATTTTATTAATCCTGATATCTGCACATAAATAATGTCATCGTTAATTTAACATTTCATGTATTAAAACATAGTTAATTTAAAACAACATAACATAATTATTATATGCCTTTTAACAAATTCATAAGTTATTAATATAATATTATAAACATACTATATTTATTAAATCTTGTTAATTTAATTTCATTAATTAACCTAATGGTTTAATAATATAATAACTATATATTTCATTTAATTAATTTAATTTGTCACATTAACTATTTTGAATAATTTAACTTTGTTATATAAATGTTTAAATTTTATATTAAATATTAATAATTTAGTTGACTTTTAATTTTAGTCTTAGTTTAGTAACAATTTATGTTTTATAAATTAAATTTAATAGTAATTTAACTTAAGTTTAAAATGATTTTATATGTTTATTAATGTTTATGATGTACATAATTTTTCAATTATTCAAAGTAATTTTTAGTTTTAATTAATAGTTTTGTTCATATTATATTTATGTTTTAATTTATTTTACATTAATTTTTGTTTTATAGTGTTGTGGTGACACTATTTTTCTCTTTTATGGTGCCCCCTTGACACTCCTCACAGTTCCTTAGATTTTCTACTATTTTGTCATGCGATGCCACCGTAACTCCCTCACATAACTTACCAGTTTTCCTGCCACACTGTCTCAGCCCTTCATGGTGTCACCCAACTCTATATCGCACCGTATCCTTACAGTCTCATCCAAAACGGTGGAAAAACCAGATTCATCCGCCATTTCCTCTTGGCACCATATCCCTGTGGCACTACAATAAAGCCACTCATGCAACCGGTGTTTCCTCTTCTATATTACATTGTCACATTTCCACAAAAGCACCTTGATCAATCCATCATCTACCAAAACTGCACATCCACAGACACCAATTATTCCACCCATCAGTTCATAATCACCACAAAACACAAACAAGGAAACCCAATTAAAAACTCAAATCCAAACCTAAATCACCATATCTGAAACTTAAAATATAGATTGTTGACATTGAAGACAACCTGTGCCTAATCCAAAATCTAGAAACATGCCTTCTGGATACTCGAAGATGGAGATTCTACCAATGTTAATGATACCTTTATCCAAACCGAACTGAGCCCCATTGTGTTGGTAGCATGCTTTGTCACAGAAAGAAAAGGATTCCAGGTCGGGGAACCCTCAATGCCGCATCTGAAGAGGACTTCACTACAAAGAGACTTAGACAAGGATGCTGAGTCTGGTTCTTCGGTGGAGGAGGTGGAGTCGCACCGCAAGTAGTCGCTGTTGTAGACCACTGAGAGCTAGAGATCTAGAGCCATGTATAATTTTCGCTTACTGTTTGAAGATTCTCTATTGTGGCCGAGCCACACCTGTGTATAGGAGACCACCACCAGTGTTTGCATAGGATTCTGGACCCCTGCTACGAGCTGTTGACATCTGTTCTTCGGGAATAACACTAGAGCAAGGTAGTCAAAATCTCGATTCAACTCATCAAATTGTACGAGTCTACGAGTTACTCTCATCCTCCGAGTCAACTCACATCAAGAATCATTTCTGAGAAAAATCAGCCAATTTGGGGTAGACACTCAACAAAATCTCCCAATCATACCGAATCGTGGAGTCAGACGAGTGCCATCCATCCACCCCCTTTTTAAATCTAAAAACACTTGCCACAGACCCCGATCGCATTTCACTGCCTAGGGTTTCTATTTTCTCATCTCTACTCCTCCACGGATGCATCACACAAACAACCAACCCTTGTTCTGTCGGCATTGCTAGTTTCCATGAGATCCACCTCTGGTATGATACTCCGGAGCTGCGTTGCACAACACAACCCACTACTGCCCCTCTCTGTCGACCTTCCATCGCTCATGGGAAAAAACATGATTACGGAACGCTCATGCGGGCATCTAGACCGTGTATTTTCCTCATCTCTCGACGCTGATACTACCTCGCACAAGATCCAACTTTCATCTATAAGTACCCCATATATCATTGTGTCCCTATTTTTAGGGGTTTGTTAGAGTTTATTTAATGTTAACTTGTCCATGAATTTGATATTTACTGCTGATGATTTTAATGTGAGTAGTTGTTATTTGGTGAATTGATGTGAATTGTTGAACTGAATACCGATTTGAAATATTTATTTGAATTGGTTTTTGTCTCATGTTGTGAATTTTGATGTGGATTGATGATCTGAATAACAATTTGATTTTTTGATTTGAATTATAGTTAATCTAATGTTGTGAATTGTGATTTGAATTGGTGATATTTAGCTAGTGGTCGGGTTCAATGCTTACCTCATATAGGGCATATAGTTGATATGAAATTAGTTATGTTAGCTTAAATTGGAATGTTTTTAGGGATTCTAAAAGTTCCTTCAACTACTTGTTAGATGGAGTTTTAAAAAATGGATCAGCTATGGAGTATATATCCTACACCTTTTTTATCTAGTGTATTTTTTTTATTACTGATGTAGAATCTTAAGAATCTACGTGTCGAGTCTACGAATCGAGTTTACTAGGCTCGGACGACTCTAAGTAGACTCTTGAGTTTGACAACCTTGCACTGGAGCTTCCGCTTCTCCTTCTATGAGAAGGAACTGAAACCCTTCCCCCTGGTGATGCGATGGAGAAGAAGACAGGGGGAATTAAAAAATATAAATAATAAATTAAAAAATTAATGATAAAATATAATAATAATAATAATAATAATAAAGTAATAATAATAGAATAGAGTACACAACTAATTAAATAAATATACTCTAATGTATAATTTAATAATTAAACAAAAATAAATAAATTTAATTTAATACATTAATAAATACAATAATTATTTTTAACTTATTTATAAATAAAATAATTATAAAATATAATAACTATATACAATGTTATAAATTGTAATAAAACTATTAATTATGATAATCTTAAATAATAATCTAAAAAACATAAATATTTTAAAAAAATATTATTAATTTAATATTTTCATAAATAATAAACATTCAATTTAATCTAATTATTAATTAATATCCTTCATAAATTTATTAAATAAATAATAACATATAACTAAGAAAATCCATTATCAATAATAACAAAAATAATAACTAATAATTATTTAATTATACATTTAACTTTTGTTCATAAAAGTGAACTTTTAACATTGAAATTTTTATTTATTTTTCTGTATTAGCAGTGAAGGTTCAAAATGGAGTCGGAAACACGTGCAGGTTCACACCAAAGCCTAAAAATGCATCCATGATCACTTAACTAACTCGCAGTTAGTTAGTTAGAAGGGAAAATCTAGCGTGGTGTGCCAGAAATGAAAAATCTCACGTGTGTGGTGCATATGTGAAGGACATTTGACGTCAGTGGAAAACAATGGGTGACATGCAGCAGGTAATAGTAAATTTAAAACAAATTAGTGAGAAGAAAATAAGAGTAGAGGACATTCAATCAATGTTTTTGAGGATTCACTTTGGTCTAAAGCAGAGGGAGAACATTTGACAAATCTTGGAGTGTGTCTCAGAGAACCACTCCCTGGAGATTCAAGGATCATGAGAAACAACGATGCAGGATTGAAGAGGGAGATTTCTCCATCTATTTTAAATAAAAATTATTTCTTTTAATCAAATTATTTTTTCTTACATAATAGAGATAATGTTAGGATAATTATTCTAGTTCGGAGTTACAAAATGTTTCTACTTCTTATATTCCCATTTTTCCTACTCACTATCATTTTAGATGTGATTGGAATTGATCGGTGAGATCAGCTCTGAATGAATTCAATTGAAACATTCCACTAGCACTTAATATAAGAACTCCAAAATCATTCAGTGAGTCTGATTGTGGATTAAATTTTCATAATCATTTAAATTGAAACAATAACTACAAAACTTATGTCGAGTACATTATGACGTCTTTTTCAAACCAAAATTTTCACTGTTGATTAATCTTTGAGTGAAGAACTTCAATAGTTGTCATCTTTAGTGACTTATCTCTTGGCGAGGGAAATAAACCACTCATTTTAAGTGGTACTTGTTGTAATCAATACTGTGAGAAAGATTGTTTCCAAAACCATTAGAATGAAGATTCTTCGCCAGACATATTTATCTTGACTGTTCATTTATCAGCTTTTATATCACTATTACTTATTATTTTTAGCCTATTTCATGTTTTATTACGGTTTAGAACAAAAAAAAATGAAATGATTGTGGTGTTTGATTACTGCCTTATTAAAAAATTATTTTTTTAAAAAAGTAAAAAATAGAAAATTTACCTCACTACTAAGAAGAATGGGGTCTTTAGAAAGTTTTTAGAAGAATAGTGGTCATAATTGCCTTCTCTATGGGTTCAACACTGCTTGCCACATATATTGTAGTTAATAGGAATATAAATAATTAAACTTTGATTGGCTTCAACGACAGTCCTGGTCCATGATATATCATATAAAAGGGGAAATATATATACCACATTAAAGGATAATGTGGTGAACATGTCATATGTCTTACATAAAACAATTTGAGATGAGAAACACTTACAAAAATATTATCATTGAATTGAGAATTAAAAAATGGACCATTTATGTGTAACAAATGTAAATAATAAAATGAGTTTAAATACACCATTAATTAAAAATGCCATTTCAAACATAATAATGGCATAATATAATCAATGTATAAGTGACATAACCCAATCAAAAATATTGAGTTACAAACCCCTTAACATAGGTCATAATTTCCTTGTATGTTCATTTATAATTCAATATAATAATTTTATATTTATTATAATTATATAATATAACAATATAAATTCTTATAATATCATGTTTGATCCACTTATAATATTAGAACACCCATTTATCTATAATTTTTTTTGAAATCAACATTTTTTGAGTGTCAACTATTACATTATTCATGTTAGTTTTGATTGAGTAGTTTTGTTTTTTATAAATTTTTCATATTTACTTCTTAAATAAAATATTTATAATGATATAAATATCATATATAATAATTATATAAATATTTTTAATCATCAATGAAAGGTAGAAATGAAAAATTTAATCCCATAACAACATGGATGTGTAGTCCACACGTACGCACGAGTGATGTCATCATTTTTAACAAATGGAAACGAGGGTGGATAATATTGGTTACATAATCATTATGAAATTTAAATATATTTAGGATAATGAATATATTATTTTTTTATGAATACCACTGATTTAAAAGAGGTATAAGAGGAAATTTATTGAAAGAGGTTGAGTAAGACCATTACCTATTCTGGGATTCTACACTCTAATCTATTTCTTACTAAATCTAGTTACCAAGGTTTATATTAAACATAATATGATAAAAAATATAACCAAATAACTCTAGTAAACTATTTATGGTGTTTATTATATGAAATTTATTCAATACTCATGGGATCTCACCATGCATGATCGACCAGTTTAGCAGTCTTGAAAAAAAAGATACATACATAATTTTTATATTACATTAGAAATAAAAAATCATATCATAAGTAAAATTATTTCATTCTTGATATAGTTCAAAATATTCTTTTTCATATCATAAGTAAAGGGAAAAAAAATTTGAGCTCAAATGCTCATAAAGTGTTACGTATATCCAAATATATCATGAGTAAATAAGGAATACCCAATATTGTAGATTATATATTAAAAAAACATGTTATTTAATAAAAAATGTGATTTCATTGAGTACCGATGGATAATATCAACATAAAAAACACATGGATAATAAAAAATTATTCTTAATAAAGAAGTTGTGTAATTCTATGCATTCATGATCAAATCATGTAAACTAAGATATGATGAATCTTACTACCATGTCCTCTCAACTAAGACATCATTCTTAATAAATGTATTGGAGTAAGGAAAATTACCATATAATATTGAATTATTGATATTTTTTCTCATAATATCTAACAATTTTTCTAGAGGATATATATAGCTATCCACCACCCATAACATTCACGTTATATTCATTCATCATATTTTCAATGATTTGTTCAAGTTATTCTCAAAATGGGTAATAAGTCAAAAACAATTCATATTTAATCAAGAATATAGAACATCAATATTTCATTATCATAAACCATCCTAAGGAAAAATAATTATGGTATTATTTGATCATATTCTTAGTAACTTCAATGGGTGTTGTTATTTATGAAAATAAATTTATATAATCACTAGAACATTCCTTGAGGAATATACCTATTTAATTTTGAAAACAATTATTTAAAATCATAAATTTTCTAGAATATAAGGAAAAAAATTATTTAAAAAGTAACATAAAAATTTGTAAAGTAATCTTAAAATAAATGATTTTTCATGATGGTGGGAGAGGTTTCTCATGAGGTGTATTTAAGATAAAATTCACACTTTTGGTAAAAATTATATCATTTGGAAAATTGAGAACAATATTAATTTTAAACCATTATATAAAGTAAAATATAGAAAAAATGTATTCAATAAAAAAATAGAAAGTAATAAAACACTATTGAAAACATTTAAAATAAAATATATACATGTAAGAAAATAATTTGGAAAGAAATATTCAAAACAAGATTTCTAAAATAATTTCCCTTACTTGGAACAAAAATAATGATTCCAGATCCCATAATACAAGAAATGTGAAATAAACATGTAAACCAAAAACATAAATAGATGATAACATAATATATTTGGATTACAAATTTAGGATCATAAAATTCTCTGAAAGGAAAATTGAATATAAATAATCCCAAAATGTAATGAGAATGTAAAAGAAATCACTTACCACTTGGGTATTATTTGAATAATAACCCCAATGATAGAAATAACTTAAATAGAAACATTAAATTACCTGAATATATATAGATTCGTGATATATAAAATAAAAATGGTAGTATATACACCACATGAATGAAATAGGTGGTAAATATGGTATATGTCTCATTAAAAAAAGTGAGATTATAAATCCATAAAATGATAATATCATTGAATTAAGAATAAATTAATGAAACGATTATGTGTAATAAATATAAATCCACCAAAAAAGCATAAATATAACATAAATAAAAAATTCCATTTCACATATAATCTTGGCATAATATAGTCAATTAATAAGTTATATTACCCAATGAAATAAAATTTAATTAATAAACCTCTTACGTCAAGTTCAAATTTCCTCTTATGTTATTTTAAAATCATGTATAATAAATTTAGATTTATTATAATTATAAAAAATTACCATAAAAGTAATTATAATATCATATATTATACACTTAAAATATTCCAAAATGTGTTTATTAATAATTCATTAGTAAATATATTCATTTCTAAGTGTATTTTTTTGTGTGTTTTTCATACAAGTTTCGGTTCGGTAATTTTGGTCATTTCATATTTTCAATGTTTTAATCATATTTATAATTTTAATAATGATATAAATATAATATATTTTCATTATATAAATATTTATAATCATCCATGAAATAAATAAATGAAAAATCAATTACATCGCTTTGAGGAGGTGGTAGTCTACACATACGCATAAAGGAAATTATCATTTTATAATTAATGAAGAAGAGGGAGGATAATGGTTATTACATAATCATAATAAAATTTAATTATATTTATGATACTTAATTTAGTATTTTATGATGAATACCATATATTTAATGGATATATAATAAGAAATAAATTGAAAGAGGTCGGGTAAGAAGAATACATCTTCTTATATAAACCTTCTTTAGAGCCCTTATTATGGACCCTTAGAATGGAATTTTAAGAATACAATCACATATAATTCATGTATATGAAATTTTATAAGATAGTTGTTTAGGTCTAGGTCGATCTTGGTGGCTCAAATTGGTGTAAAGAATATATATGAGATGTGTCCTTTTATAAGGGACAGAAGGGGAAATTTCGTAATATTCTAAAGCTTTAAAATATTATAGATTCACATTCCTAGAAAAGTTGTTAAAAATTGGCCTAAATTATAATTATATATTATATCGTATTAAAATAAACTTATATAATAATATTGAAAAATGTTTTTATATAATTTTAACCACTATCTCTTTAGTTTAACCCCCTTGTTAAGCCTTTCTATCGTTAACCATGATAACACATTTTTCAATTTTTAATGGTTATAAAATTTCTTCTAAGGTAAACATTTTGAACAAAAAATGGTCAAGGTATGAAATTCTAGACCATGTACCATACCCATTTACTTATTTCATGGTTTTTAGTATTTTTAAATCATTTAATAACATAAAATACTATTAAGGTTATTTTATGAGATATTGACATATTTTAACTTAAATGGCATTAAAAAAGGTATGTTATTTTAATATAAAATCATTAAAAATAATTAATATTTTTTTATTAACCATAAAATTAATGTTAAATCGTAATTAATCCAAAAAATATTATATTTAATGTTTTTAAGATCATTTTATTTTATTTTTCTACTACTTGTACAAGAACCGTGTCAGGGTTGTGTAAGTATTTAAGGTAATTATATTGTTGCTAAAAATTTAAAATAAATTTACATCATAAAAAATAAGTTAATAATATTAAAAATAAAAATTTATATTCATTCATAAAATCTTATTACACTTATTTTTAGATATAATAGAAATTAAATTCATGATAGTGACATTTTTGAATTTTAATTAATTAAAATAATATTAATTTCACCATCAATGAAAATGGCACCAAAATTTAATATATTCATTTTTATGATGGATTAGGTTTATTTAATTTTATAAAATTTTATATTGAATGTTTTCAGTGGATTTTGAGACCATATCTCATAGTTTAAACCATGTTTCACTCATTTTACCCTTATTGGGGTGACAAATATGTACAAAGGTTACAATTAAAAATGAAAAATATAATAAAAGGTATATAATTACCAAATTTTTATACCATGATTTAAAATATTGTATCCATTTTTCAAGATTAAATCTCCATAACTATCAAAAATATATTTTAATATAAATGCCTAAAATGAAACAAAAAACAATTTTTTGAAAAATATATATTATGTATATAATATAAATTATATAAAAATAATAAATATTACTTATTAAAATATAACTAATTAGATTATTTTAAATAAAATAGATTATATGCATCTTTAATACCTAATTAAATATAAAATGGTACTTTAAAATTAATTTATTACATGAAAATAAATGACATTATTTGAAAAATCGTTTTTTTTTCATTATTCACAATAATATAAATCATTTTATAAAATAAAAAAAATTATTCCTAAGATAATTTTGATATGTTAATTTTAAAAATGGAGTTATTTTTAAAATTTTAATTTATAAATGGGGGATAAATTAATTTTAATTTTCACGCACAAAATTTAATAAAAATCATTTTTTTATAAACAATATTCTTAATGCACAAACCTAATTTTCTAAAAATTTATTCTTATTTATTAAGAAATATTCAATAAATTTGTTTTTATTAGTACTATTTTACACATATTTAATAATTAAATTACCCATATTCATATATGGTAATTCAATAGCTAATTTATAAATGTAACATCCCAAAATCCACACTTCCAGATCAGGTGTTAATGACATAAACTTTACAAATGTGACCAAATTTTATTCCATCAAAAAAATACAACATCAAAATGAAATAATAGATCACTTACATACCTAGGTAACTTTTATGTTTCTATTTTTAGAGAATTATGATAAACTGTTATATATATTTTGTAAAATAAATAACTCACACATTAAAATCTATATTATCCCCCAAAATTTCTTCACATCTAGAACCTTTGTTAGATATTTCTTACTAAAAATCATTATTCATAACCGAATGAAATAGAAACATATGAAATATTGAGATTATATTCTCAATAAGGGTAACTATATGAGATATCAAATATTATGTAATCATAAGAATAGAATTAGGTTACTACAAAAAAACATAACAAATGAAAATTATAGCATTCATATAAAAATTAATAATCTTGAGTCATGGAATAAATCTTGGCAGTTCATAAGACATATATCATATAAGAACAAGAGAATTTAAAAAATATAATTATAAAAAAACATGGAATCATGGATAACACACACTCATATAAAATCACTTACACATTAGTCAAGGCTCACTGTCAAGACTCATAGAGGACAGAGTCCTTTACTGAACCAAGTTCACTCCTCATTCCTACACTGTATTTCTAAACCAGGATCGATTCTCATTCTATTCATGTCTATATGATGAGATATAAATATTTTAGGAAACTCATTATAGCATGATATAGTTCACACCATCACATAATTAAAACCATACATATATTTTCTATAATAATAAAACTCATTAAATATCATAACCCATAAATAGAAATGAGTTTCATAAGCATTTCATCATAACATTACCCATGAAAAAGTAATAAAATTTATAAAAAAAATTCCACAATAAATATAATACATTTATAGAAGGACAAATAATTTTATCCATTTATCATATCCTCATTAGGGCATGATTAACAACAATGGAAGTTATCTTAGATGAAAATTAATTTTGAACGATCCTTTTAAAACCTTTCCTAAAGAAAATATTGTTTCCTCTTTGAAAAATAATTTTTAAATCAAATAACATTTATAAAACATTTTTCATCGAAAATAACCTTTAACAATATATAAATGAAACATTTAAAACCATATTAAACATCCTTGATATCATTTTATATTAAAAATATTAAAAGATCAACTAAAAACATTTTTAGAAAACATGTTTTTTGGAAACAAATTCCAACTAAAGAGAAAATAACATTTCATGAAACATATAATTTAATTTTAATAAATATATTATTGATATGAAATATAAATGGAAATTATTTACACTTTTTAAAATAATATATGTTCATAACATAACATGTTCTCAATGAATAAAAATTGAGGCAAAATTACCTTATTGATTTGGTAACTTTTGAACCGTAATCCCCATAAGAGATAGATCATAAAATAGATACATATATATATATACCCATAAAAATAAGGATAAGTATAATATACTAAATTCAAGGGATTTATATACACCATAAAAAAGATATTAGTGTTGAATATGTCATAAGTCTCGTCGAAATAAAAGTGATACTTGAAATCCCCTTACAATTATCATATCATTGAAGTGAGTATTAATCAAATGAATTGATTATGTGTATTAACACTAAATCTATATAAAATAAGTGTAAATAAAATATTATATATTAAAAATTAATTTCATTCATAATCATTGAATGACATAATCAATGAAATAATAGTTTAACCAAATGAATGGAAATTGAGTTAAGAATTTCTTTACCTCAAGCCTCGACGTTCATTGTTCATGTTGATACAGGATGTATAATAAATATGGATTTATTATAAATTTATTACATAACCATATATTTATAATACCTTTTATGATTTATTTATAACTCTTATCACCTTTTTATTAATAATTTGTTTTTAAAATCCATGTTCTGGGTGATAACAGCTTTGTTTTCCAAGTACAACAAAGTTTTGCAGTCCCAATCCGTACACAATGATCATGGCCCACAATTTCCAGAATGTTAATCAGGGTTTAAAATTATATATATTCATTATATAAATATTTTATTTTTTCATAAAAATTATAGATATAAAAATTAATTACAACATTCATAGAGATAGTTGGTTGTATATACGCAAGAACGTTGTGTCCATTTTTCATCTAATTGAATGAAAGAAGGGTAAAAAATAATACACCATTAAAAAATAATTATTATGTATTATATATCATATATTTTTTAAAGATAATCATTATTACCATCCATATGAAATATAAGTGAAAAAAATTGCATCACATCGTGGAGATAACAGTCCATACGTACGCAAGAGCGACGTTATCATTTCTCAAAAGACTAGATGATGATAAGCTAAACATAATATTATAATTAATAAAGTGTAATTATGTCATATATATCATATATAATCATTATAATCATTATAATTCATATCCATAAAATATAGTGATGAAAAATGAGTTGTATCACTATGTGGAGACGGTAAGTCGTATGTATGCACGAGCGATACTTCCACCTCTTTATTGATAGGAAAGGGGCGTATAACGGTGTTTTATGAATCATTATAACTATAAATAATATGGATTATTATTAAGATATTTTTTTATAAATAAATTGTATTTATAATAGTTAAGGAAGAGTATAGAAAGATAGTGATTGGTTATATCGATTATCTCTTATTCAAAAAAACTCCTTTAGATCTCCTCTAAATGGATCTATGGTTGGTATTTGGAGAATAATTAAAATAATATAACGTGTATATGAACATTTAGAAGATAAATTTTAATTGTATGGTCGTGATATAGGGCTAAATGTGATGGTAATAATTGAGGGAGGAGATTCCCTTTTATAGTTGAGGTGAGTGGAACTTTTGGAATTTCATAAAAGATCAACTTTTAATAAAATAAATTGAAATAAAAAACCTCAAAAATGATATTAATTTGAAGATAAGATAAGATAATTTTTTTATCTCATCAATAAATAGACTTTAGAATATATTTGGTGTTATTTTAAACCTTATCATTCTAATTAACCCTTAGTTAACCCATTTTAATTGTAACTACGGTAACAAATTTTGTTAATATTAGAAGTTTGAAATTTTTACATATAAGGTATGAATTTTTTTAAATGATAAATTAATGAAATTTTATACCTTATCATAATAGTTTTTTATTTTTAAAATAATTTTTTTTATTTTTAAAATTTATTATAAACAGTTATTTTTTTAAAATTATCATTCATGTAAATTTTGATACTATTCATTGAATTTGACTTCTAATACATCTAGAAAGAGATTAAATTTGAATATAATGATTCAAAACTCTATAATATGTCATATATAAATATAAAATTCATTTAACTCATTAAATCATTAAAATAATAAAAAATTTACATTTTCAATGTAATTTATCCTATATTTATATTAAATAAATAAATATTCTGTTAGCATTTCAAAAAAAAATGTTAGTAATATAATTTATAAAAATTAAAATGAAAATTAAATAATTAAAATAATTACATTAAGATAAAAAAGATATATTTTTCGGTTCATTCATATCATCATTTTGTCTCTATGTGGACACATAAAAAATATTAAATACAATGAGAGTGAAATTTTGTAACTATCTTTGATTTAAATAATATATAAGTCATTTTAAAGGATAAGTGTCAACTAAAAAAATAAAATTTGATACAATGGTGATAATTGTTGAATAATAATCATTTAATAATTTTTCAGACAAGTTTATGTGATAGTAATAAACTTATTTTTTGTTTTATCCTTTATTTAGTACCATTAATTCTTACCGTGACAACATTGATTTTTACTCATGGAGGGTTCATATATTTACTATGAAATTAGAAAGAACCCATAAATGAATCATTAATGAAATTTAAAACCTTATTTAAATCATTTAGATGAATTTAAGATCATTTGGATTTTCGTATCATTTAATAAAATATTATTTACTATTAAATATTCATAATGTCAATTTTAAGGACTATTCATTACTTCATATTTAATAATATAAACATAACACTTATAATTTGAACAAATTTTTTTATTATATCCCTAAAATTTCATGTTTATCTAAAAAATTCAGGTATTTCACTAAGTATCTAATATTATGTTTATGTTAATATTTTTAATATCATTTGTATGGTATTACCAATAATAAAATAATTACTCCATCGAAATTGTATGAGAATTTAAGTCAACTATTTCTTCATTAAAAATTAAAATTAAATAACCATAATGTTTGTAAATCATTTATATTTCAATTAAAAATTTATAATCAGTGATATATTCTAGATAACCCTATATTAAAAATGTAATATTTATTAAAAATATAAGTATGACATCATTTACTTTTCTTTAAGTATAATATTATAAATGTCATATTATAAATCAAATGGCTATAAATGGTTATAATTTACACTATTCAATGATTATGGTCCAAAAACTCATCCAATAAAATTAAGGAATGTTTTAGGGTCATTTTACAGTCTTTATCATTTTATTTTACCGTTAATTACTCAATTTACCCTTTACCACGGTGACAAAAATTACCAAGGTTACTATTCATATTGACAGAAAATAAAAGGTTCTAGTTTACTAAATTTGGTACTTATGAATAAAACTATGGAATTAATTTTCCAAAAATCTAAACACAAAAGTTATATAATTTAATATAAAATTAAATTTAAAAAAATGAAACAAAAAATTGTTTTTCATAAAAATTTCCTTTTAAAATATTAAATGATTTTATACTGAATTCAAATAAAAAATCCATTTTATAAACCGTAATTCTAATATTAAAAATCAATTTTATATAATGAAAATTTGAAACTAATTTAAAATATATTTTGACCATGTAAATAATTCATAAATATAATAAAAATTTGTATTTTTCACTATTAGTTGAAAAATAAGACACTTCAAAAAAATTAGAATAGGGAAATTTTAATATGATGATTTCAAAAAATGAAGCATATTTTATCAAAGATATTTTCTAAAATATCTAAAAATTATTTTTATTATTTTTATTATATATACAAAAAAAGTAATAAAAAAATTATTGAAGAAAATGGGTTTTTGATGAATAAAATTTACTTAATAATAATCTAGTATTTATTTAAAAATAATTAATTAATAATTATCAATGAGTACAACCATTATATATTTCAAAAATCCATTAACACTATTCATTCATTCTAGTTTAGCAGTTAGGTAATAATGGCCACATAATAACATTTCCTTGTTCATTTAAGTACGGTGTTTTGTATCTCATGCACTGTCGAACATAGTATTTGCTTCCAAAATATTGGGATATTAAATTATCACCCTTTTAATAAATTATTCTCACTAAATTTGAAATTGTTCTCAGAATCCAAGGGTTTTACTTTTCAAAATACCCTTGTTGAAATCACACACTGGAAAAAGGGTCAATAAAACTTCCTTTTGAAAAGGGAGGGAACAGAAATAATGAAGGTCACATGAGATAACACATACTAGGATTCCATGTAGAAAAAATGGACATGTAAAAGAAAACTAACTATCAAGTCCCGATAGTGATTACAGACAACATCATCACTATAAAGTTAACCATCCCAAAATCATAAATCTTAGATGGGTTAAAATGGCATTGATTTATTAGTAAGAAAATTAAATGGATAAATTTTTTATTTAAATATTATTTTCCTAGATTTGTGGAATTCCTTTACCATCTATACAAAAGAACATAAGGAAACATAATTACTTGAAAATTTCATTTTCATCCTTTAATCATTTTCCACCACAAACTCGTCTTTTTCTCCAAATGATGAGTATTAAAGATGATTTTTTCAAGCCTGAAGAACTGTAATTAATTTCTGATGAATAAAATAATCCAAAAAAGGTTAATTATATATTTATCATATCTTGAAATATTTACCAAAACCAAAATGGTTTAAAAAATATAAGGTAATTTTCCAAAAATAAAAAACCTTAAAATAATGAAAAACTATTTTAATATTAAAAATTCAATAGTAATACCCAGAGATAAACTTTGACCATTCAAAAACTAACTAACCTTAAAATTACTAAAAATTTTCTAATCTAAGATTGAATCCCAAAAATATTAAGGGTTTGACAACATTGTCTTCCAAGATAAATTTTAACTTTTACCTCCAAATAACATCACTCACTCTCAATGTCTTATTCCAAAAAGTAGTTTCCTTAATAATCCTCAAGGTATGATAACCATATTCATAAATAACCTAAATCACCATAAATCCAAAATGAAATATATATGATTCCAAAATATAATTCAACCATTATTCCATAAATAAAATCCCATTGTGTTATATTTACATTAATCATATAGGATTCCCAAAATAGTGAACATCTTTTGAAATAACATTAATCACTTAACACAAAATGAATTTATAATCTCATTGTTATCTATATGAATAAAATAATATTATTGAAATGAGAATAACATTTATCCATTAGTTATTTTAACTAAAAAAAAGATTAAATAATAATTAGGACATCATGTTGGTCATCGGTAGGCAATACACCCTTGTCAAACTATGATTGTGGGTTTATTCCCCAAAAAATTGACGGATGTGATGGATTTCCACCCATCCAATGGGTTCTCCTTTTTCTAGAACTATGATAATATAATCCTTTTTAAATTCTAAAAACATGATAAATATCCTCGAAAATAACAATAAAATATTCAAAATTAATGAAATGTTTTAACCTCAATTATTGTCTCATACCTTTTATTTTGTATCCCAAAATTCAATAACTCTTAATTACCTAAAAAAATTTATCCAAGATTATATTTAGTAACCTTAAATTTCCATATAATAAAACCTGAAAAGGTGTTTCTAAGACTCTGAACATATTGTCTTATATACCCAAGATTGTGCCTATAAGTATTAATATAAGTTCTATTGAAAGCATCCTAATCTACAAAGTTATCTAAACTATTCTATGATACCAAATATAATAGCCTAGAATCTTCACTTTCAGATGTAGTGTTAAAGTCATAATCATTACAAATGTGACCCATTTTTTCCATCAAAAATTATAACATCAAAAGGAAATAATGGATCACTTACATACAAAATTACGTTTTAGGTTTAGAGTTTTATATAATTAGGTAATACTCTTACATATTAATATAAAAATAAACAACTACCCCATAAAAACAATATTATCTCCAAAACATTCTCCAAATCTAGCACCCTTATTAGATATATCCTACATAAAAAATTTATTAATTACCTAAGAAAATGGAAATATAATAAATTTCGAGATTAGGTGATTAGTAATGGTAAATATTGGAGATATCAATGATTAAGTAAGAAGAGCATGATTATAAGGGTATAATAACAAATACATAACCAATAAAAATTATACCCTATATATCAAAAGTCATGATCATGAGTCATGGAATAAATATTTATATTTCCTAAGAAAAAAATCATATAGTAATATGAGACATGGAAAACAAAATTTGAATAAATTATGGAATTTTGGAAAACACATAAGAATACAAAATCATTTACACATTAGTCAACAATCACTTCCATAACCATCATAGAGAATAAATTCCTTTACTGAAACGAGTTCAATCCTCATTCTAGCACTGTATTATAGAACCAAGTTCACTTAACATCCCATTCCAATCTATCTCATGAGATATAACTATTTTCATAATGTTATGGAGGGATATATAGGCCCCACTTGTCATATGATTAATACCGTACATATGTGTTCCACAAAGCTTGGATAGCCAGAAAAACTACTTCCACTAGTCTATCATCAATTGTTTATAGATACTTCTCTACAGATGCTTCCCATAGCCACACATGAATTATTTGGGGAGGAATCTTATTACAACAAGTGATAATAACAAGGGAAAACCATCAGTACAACCATCAACATGTCATTCAAAAAAATTCAGAAACAAAAAAAAATCCCAAAAAATTCTATAAATAAAAAAAATATCTAACACAATAAAAAGACAAAACAAAACCACTCTACCACTACACAATGTCCATATACAATTTTCAACTCGTACATCTCACTTGGAGTAGAATCCAAACTAATTCCCAACATCCCATGGAAATATGAGCCCTATCATGAGGTGTGCTGGATAGGTACCCTTATCACAACTAGAACCTAAAGCACCAACAATCTGAGCTTTGGTCTATCTAGACTACTCCCAAATAACATAACCCAAAAAGACTGAAACCTACTCTAATACTATTTTTTCGTGAACCAAGTTATAGTTTCATCCAAATCGAATCTTTACCCAACCTGTGGCATACCCTGAAGGGCATTCTTAATCCCCATGGGTTAGAAACTAGTGCGTGGGAATCAACAATACACTTTGGGAACAATTTCACCCATGAATATAGCAATTAAAACCCAAGAGAATAAAAAATCACATATAACTGACCATCGTAACCAAATGATATAAAATAATTTTTATATTCAATGTTTTAAAACATTACCCATTACAAAATATACCAAAACTGAAAGGGAACAACAAAAACATACCAAAACACTCAATTTAACAAGAGATCCATCACCCTCAAGCCACCACCAACAAAACCAATAAGGGTAAGAACACTATAAATTAGAATCACCATAACTACCACTAAACATATTACCTTTACATGGGTCATACATAAAAATTTCTACATACATCCAAAGGTATATGTAGGGTGCGAGCCAAATCCCAATAGGATTCCACTGAAAATAAAGATTCCATGCCATCATGATAGATTATAAATCTATAAGAACATTTTTATAAGAACATTGAAAACATTCTTAATAATCATTTTAAAGAAAACATTGTCATGAAAACACTTTTAGAGAAAAAAATTTCTCAAAAAAATTTTTATTTGAAATTAATCACACACAAGTTCCACCATATACCAATTTTTAGAAACACATCACATGAGCATAAAATCACAAGAGAGAACCAGGGAAATACGAATGGGTTACTATCACTAAAAAGACCATATGATCCTTGTACCTCGGTGATCAAAATAAGACAACAAAAAGAAACAACATTCATGTGAATGAGCCACTAGAGGGTATCCCATCCCAAGGCCTGGTGGTCTACATATCACTATCCAAAACCAACAGTGTTCTCCTACATGATCCACTAAATGGGATACCACACCAAGGATTAGTGGTCTTTGATCATATCACAAATGTAGATAGTGTAGTATCACTAATCCTACTAGAAGAATTCAGGCCTCATCAATTTATGAATAAATTAGAATACTAGTTCTCGTTCTCCCACCTTGATATCCGAGATTCACTTTGTGCTCAAATTCAATTTCACATATCACATAGAAAATCACTTTCACATACACATTCCAAGAATCTTGAACACATATATAAATTACCACATTAATAATTCAAATTGAACCAATGATCAAGGATCACCTAGAAATAACCATTTTATATAAAAACTAATTTCATATTCAAGAGCGCACTAAAACTATTTTTAAATATAGTTATCACCACATTAAAAAAAATCATAAAATACATTTCAGAAAACAAAAATAATGGAACAAATGAAATCCAACCATTTCCATGGGAAAACCCCTTTCAATTCCCCACACATACCAAATATACTTTATAACATGCTTTACTTAACTTTCATAATTCAAAAACTACATTTAATGTGAACAATGAAGAACACACATGAAACGAGATCTATTTCTTTTGAAAACCCAATATTCAACACTATATCAAGCTCATCACTACCATGATACCAAAGAACTAAGAAAAATAGTATATAATTCCCATGAAAAACTTTCTCTCAGGAATCCACATTCTTCACTGACTCCTCAAACACTAAAAAATCAGGCTCCTACTCCATCTCTTCCCAATTAGACTCATGAGATGGATCCAGATTAGACTTTTCTACTAAGAGACATTGAACACGTCCTGAATTGACATCCACTAGGAGGGAAATTCTAACTTTTATTCCACGTTACCTACTCACTCAATGATCCAAAGAGGTCTGACATAACTCAGCATTAGCTTCCTTGTCTTACCCAAACAATGTTGACCAAAACGAGGTGAAAATTGTAAGAATTCCTCATCAACCATAGAAAACTACAAAGCCTAGCAACTCAGTTAGTAAAGTCTCACCCCCATCATCCAACAAACAAGGGGACTGACAGGTGAACCGTAAATCACCACAAAAGGATCCATTCAAATTGATGGTTGGTAGCTATTATTATAAGAAAACTCCACCAATATGAAATGACTATACCATGATCCTCTGAAATCAAAAACACATTCACAAAGCATGTCTTCCAAAATCAAATTTGGTTGATCTACATTTTCATCCATTTAGTGGTGGTGTTTTATAATTATCTAGACCTATAAACCCATTACAATATTAAGACCTTCCCAAATCCACCATGTAAAGTAAGGGTCCCTATCTGAAATGATTTTCAGTGGCGCACAAAGAAGCCTCACTATCTTCTGAACATACAACTGACATAACTCGTCCACTTTGGATGAATCCTTGATCGGAATAAAATGTTATAATTTGGTCAGATGGTCTATCACTACCCAAATGGATTTATCCCCATGGTGTATGAGTTAATACACAAATAATTTCCATGGAGATCTCGTCCCACTTCCACCTAGGAATGGGTTATGGTTGAAATAAACCAGAAGGAATTTGGTTCCCTTCATTAACAAGTTGACACGTATAACATAGTGGTACAATTTTAGGCACATCCCACCTCACACCAAGCCACAAAAACTTCCAACGCACATCATAAAACATCTTGCTTGTACCAGGACATATGGCCCACTGCTAATGGTGGCTATATTGCGTCACCACCTTATGCAATGATAAAAGAACCATGAAGTTACCTCTAAATAAAAAATATCCATTATGAGATAATGAACATTCACAATTTACCTACCCACCATTTAAAAACTACAAAAAATTCTGGAATAACTCATCACTTGGATAATCCTATCAAATCATATCTATATCGGAATGTGTCTTCTAAAAACTAGCTAATAATTCACCCCCATTTTCTCATTGGTCTTGAGATTCAATTAGGAAAAAAGACCTATCAAAGTCCACTATTCACTGGAATCCATTTATACTTGCACCTATATTTTCCAACTCAATGCATTAGAAATCACATTTCATTTTCCTTGGGTATAGATGATATCGAATCAAACCCTTGAATGTAATCAACCCAATGACGATGCCTCAAATCAATATCTATCAAAGATAACATGTAATCCAAACTCTTATGATCTAAATAAACCCAAAACTTCTCCCCAAAAATATAATGATGCCACATCTTCAAGGTATTCATCACCACCACTAAATCCAGGTCCTGTTTTGTGTAATTATTTTCTTGTGGTTGAAGTTTCCGAGAACCATATGAAACCACATTCTCATCCTGAATCAGCACATACCTAAGAACTATACCAGATGCATCATAGTACACCACACACCCCTTTCAAGATTCGAAAAATATTTAAATAGGAGTTGTTGTCAACTACCTCTTAAGATCCCCAAAGGATTCTTGAAATTTTGGGTTCCACTCAAACACTACCCCTTTCCTGGTAAGGACAATCATAGACAAAGAAATAAGAGATAAAGATAAAAAAACTTCCTATAATACCCTTCCAGGAATAAAAAAATTATTATTTAAAAAAACATTATTCAGTTGTTCCCATGACATCACTATACTAATCTTCTCAGGATCAACCAAAACCCCTTTTTCTGAGATCACATGACCTTGAAAATTCACCTCCTTGCTCGAAAAGGTTCACATGGAAATATTTTCATAGATATGATGATCTCAAATGGTTCCTATCACAATCCTAAAATGTTGATCACACTCCCCCTTGGTCCTTGAATAGACTAGGATGTCATTCCCAAATACCATAACAAATGATTCGAGATACTGATATATCACCCTATTCATGACTTTGATAAAGGCTTCTAGAGAATTCATCAACCCAAAAGGAATGAACAAATGCACAAAATGGTTGTACCTAATTAAAAAATTTGTTTTTAGAACATTCACATCTCTAAATCTGACCTAGTTATATCCTAAACATGAATTTATTTTGGAGAACCAGCCTTCCCCCTTAATCTGACCAGGGGAAAATGGGACTTTTCCTTGATCATCACCTTATTTATATTTCAGTAATGGATACATAATTGGATATATCCACTAGCCTTTTTCAAAAATAGTATTGTGGTGGCCCAAGTTGAGATTCTCAGGTGAATAAATCCTTTGGATTCCAAATCATCTAGTTATACCTTTAATTCCCTCAACCCGGTGGTGAATATGTGTTATGAGGGAAGAGATATCAACTATGTTCTCGGTGCCAAATCAATGGTGAAATCCACATCTCACTTTGTGGGTAATCCCAAAAAATACTGTAGAAATACCTCTATAAAATAATCTACCATGGGAGTTAATATTTCTTCCATTCTATTATCATCATCCTCCAATATAAGTGCTGATATTTGAAAAATGAGATTGCCCAATTCTGGAAGTGGAGGTCCAGAACATCCTGACCAAGGATCCCATTCACCTTGAAAAACATGGGTACTTCCATTAGGTTCCACAAAATATACTCCCCACTGATAGAAATTGATGTCCACTTAAAATCACCCTATCCAATCCATACTGAGAATCACGTTGAATAGGTCTATTTCCAAAACCCAAAAATCCCACTCTAGATCTAGCCCTGACATGGTTATTTCCCAAGATAGACACCTATAACCATATTATCACCTCTTACCAAGTGGGATCACTAAATCCATCAATTAAGGCATAAGATCTGTTGGAAATTTCAACACATCCACAAGACGGTGAGAAATAAATGAAATAGAAGCAACAATATCCAATAGAAAAATAGCTAATAATTATGAAATAAGAATGGTACCTAAAATTTTCCTAGGCCCTACATTTGATTCCTTTGGAGCTCGATCCATATCATAAATCTTCCTCATATCATCTTAAACCTATGAACGACCAATGATTTATGGATCTTCCCTGAACTAACTCTTCCCAAAAGATGATCCATCCCTACCACCATGACCTCTTAACTAATAAACCTTCATCCTCGATGGTTTTTATTAGGCTAATATCCCTTGGAAAGCTGCAGATCCTACACCACTATAGTATAGTCAGACCATCCTAAAAAATAACTCCATGTGTCCCCTGGTTCCTCATTGATTGCAAGCCCTGGGTGGAGATGAACACAAAAGCGCATGTTCTTTGAATTCAAAACTGGTGGCACATGACTGACCCAACACCTGAAGCCACAAATAATGTTAACCAGGAATGATGTTAGGAACGACCACCTCCCCTCTTCTCTTTCTCATCGTACTTACTCTTCCTCTAAGTGAAACTACCACTTCCCACTACTGACACCACTCTAGAGAAATTAAACGTTCCAATACAATCAATTTAGACCATAATAGCATGATTAACCACCACGAAATATGTCTTCAACTTGAAAAACAATACCTGAGATTAGTTTTGCATCCACAACCACATATCAGACATTTGATCTTTCAGTTTATCATTATAAACTGTCTTACGTGTTAATCAAACCAACTTTGAAATATGGTTAGCATACTCAATCATGGCTCGGACTCCCTGGAGAAGATAAAAAACTTTTGGGAATCAAAAAAGGCCAAAATATCCTGACAATAATTATCATTGAAGATAACCTTTAAATATTTTTAACTCATCTTATCATGCTTCCCAACATTCACCATTGAGTCCCACCACTTCCGACTGGGATCATTCAACATTAAAAAATCACACTTCACCCTAACTACCTTAGGAGGTCTATGAAACTAAAACATTATCTATATAATCTCATTGCAATCTTATATTCCTAGGGATTCATGCTACCCCAGAAAGAAGGAGGATTCCCCTTGATGAACTCCTGATCTTTTTCCATTCTAGCACCTAGATCAACTTCTCTAACATGAGTAGGACCAGGTCCGGCTCCCTTCCCCAAATGTTGGGTATCCCAAACCACTACTACCACTAGTCTCTGATCAATTAGTGAGGGGAAATCTCTCCGACCTCTTCTTGAAGATGTATAAGAATTCTCCATTGAGTCATCTTACTAAAAAAAGAAACAATATCAAGGTAAAACTATCTGTACCACCATCAACACAAATTTTTTCAAATTTTAGAAAAAAAAACAATTACAAAACTATTCCATAAATAAAAAAACCATATCCAACACAATAAAAAAACCACTCCACCTCCACCCAGTTCCTATATATAATCTTCAGCACATACATCTCATCTGGAGTAGAATCCAAACATAGTCCCAATATAATATAATGACCCATGTCTTATCACAAGTTGTGTAGGCAAGACACCCCATTTTCAACCAAAACCTCAAGCCCCTATAATCCTAGATTTGGTCTATCTAGACTCCTTAGAATGAAATAACACAAAATAGAAAAACATGCTCTGATACAATTTTATCATGAACCAATTTGGATTTCCATCGAAATAGACACCTGTCTTAGCCTACAACATGGCCTAAAGGGTTGTCCTAATTTTTATACGCTGGAAAATAGTATCTGGGTATAAAAAATACACTTTTGTAATGATTTCACCCATTAATATAGAAATAATCATCCCATGAGAATTAAACATCGCATAACTGATAATATTAGCCAAACGAGACACAAAAAACTTCAGATTCATTGTTTTGAAACATTAACCAATACAAAAAATATGAAAATAGAAATAGAACAACCAAAAAATCCCAAAACACTCTGTGTAAAAAGAGGGAAATCACCCTCATGTTGCCACCAACAACACCTTCAATTAGTGGAACACTAGAATCTAGATCCACCATCACCACCAAAGAACATTTTTCCATTTACCTGGGTCATACATAAGAATGTCTATATACACCCCAAGGAGTATGTAGGGTATGATCCATGGCCTATTAGGATTCAACTCAAAATAAGGATTAAATTATATAACATTGGAAGATAAATAAACATGCACATTTTTATATGAAATTTGAAAAAATTAAAAATAATCACTTAAAAGGAAACATTTTCAGGAAAATGATTTTATGGAAAAAAATTTCTAAAAAAAATCTTTCTTTAATGTTAAATATACACAAGGTACACCATATACCAATAGTTAAAACCACATCATATAAGCATTATATCAGACGAGTGAACATGGAAAAATACTTATTGGTAACTATCACTAATGGGACCCTATGAACCCTGTACCTTCGTGATCAAAATCTTTAAACCAAAACCAACAACATTACCATGCATGGGACAGTAAATGGGATCCCATCCCATGTTCTAGTGTTCTCCAAATAATAAGTAAAAACAAATTGCATTCCCGGGTATGATCCACTAGAGGGGATCCCATCCTATGGTCTAGTGGTATTTGATCATATCACATGTTTAGCTAGTGTTGAATATTCAATCCTTCTTGAAGAATCTTGGACTTAGACACTTCTCAATAAAATAGCATACTAGTTATAGTCCTCCCAACTATATTCCTGGTATTCACTTTGTGGTCAAATTCCATTTCATATATCACATAAACAATCACTTTCACATAAAAATTTCAAGCATCTTGAACTATCACGAACTGAATTTGGTCACCACTAATAGTAGCACCAAATAAAACCCATGACATGCCCCGAAGGGAATTACATAACCCCACTAGCTATAAAAAGTTTACAGGTATCAATAAATTTGGTTTGGGAATGATTTACTTGACTATGAAAGCATAAAATCTTAAAGGGGTCATCAACCCCGAGCAGTCTCCACAACACCGCACCATAGAAGGGGACTAACAACCAGAACCGCCTTCACCTGAAGATTTTCCTTTACCTATATCAAAAATAATAAAGTCTACTTACACCTAATGTATTTAATAATGGTGTGATATTATTACCAACAGGATACCACCCAAATATTCAAAATAGTATGCAATACTAGGTAAAAATCATACCATTTTGATATGTAAGGAAAATCGGCGATAAATTCCAAGAAATGAAACTTTCATTTATAAATAGTATTAAAAAAAATTTCAGAATGTTAACACATTTAAATAATAGATGTTAGCCACTATAATTTTGATCAAATCTCACCCTAATACAAGGGAAAATACCACAAGTCCATTGAGCACCAAAACATGGAACACCCCTAGGCACTAGATAGTCTCGGGCCCTATGTACCTCATAACTCAGTGTAAAATATCCATGTCACAATCCTTTCCCATGAATGAGCCACAAGTATGGCATATACCCATAACCAAGTGGTACCCATATATAATCAACATAGTTTTTTTTATATTTGGAGTTATCCAATAAGCTAAGTTAAACAAGGACAAAACCCAACTAGATCACTAGCGTACTTGTACAAAATTTACCTCCTTAGTACCCAGGCTTCCCCCTTTGTGATCAAACAATTTCATCATGCTAAATACATCCCGTTCAATATAAAAAAACAAATACAGTTCACATACAAACAATACATTATCTATAAACACATTATACCACTTAAAACACACAACAAAAATTTTTTATTTTCAATAAAACAACTTCACAAAATCCAACAATGTTGTGCACACAAAAATACCATTAAAACACCATTTTGAACACCATGTGCATACTCACATTCACCAAACCAACATTGTCAACACCCACCATATTTCTATAAACCCATTACAAGAGTTTTAAGAAAACCCCAATAGGCATAACATAAAATAGCCATGCGAAACACCAAATTTAACACCAAATTGGTACCCCAAAATCATTAACATAAAAAACATCACGAAAGACAGATTTCATAGAAACATACAAAGGAGACAAAAAATAAAAACATGATTTTAAACCCTAATAAATTCCAAAAAAATCAACTAAGTAGTTATAGGGATGCTCTAGGTGAACTAATAAAATATTTATATGAAAAAACCCCCAATTTCACATAAAAATGGAACTTAAACTTCATTTTCTTTATAAATACCACTAATTTTTTTTCTCTAATAATAAAATGAGATAAAAATTAAAATATTATAAACACAGGAACATAAGTCACAAGGATTTCATACACATGGAATCTCCTACCAAAAGTATCAAAAACCTCAAATATTTGTGCGAAAGTTCAACTGCACCACCTCTGCACCGCAAAGGAGTTAAAACAGACCTAAAAACCAGAATTTTAGACCATGAAAGACAATATCAAACCATATTTTAAAAACCCTACATTCTTGACATTAGGAACTTCAAGAATAAAGGAAGAAACCCAAAGCCAATGGGAGAAAGAAGAAAGGAAACCTACTTACTTAAAGGATCTTAAAGAAATATCACACAATTAACTAGTAGCTAAATTTACAAAAAGCCAAAAAAGAACGTGATGTTCGAACAAGGATGAGGAGGTCATGTAGGAATTGGAAGGGGAGGAAAATAGATAAAAATTAAGGAGTTATGAAAGATAAAAATTACCTCTTCAAATCTAGACGATTTGAGAAATCTTGAGAAAATTTTCCCTAATATGTAATGGAAATCATATCCAAAGAGGGAGAGGTGAATTTTAGGTCACACCTAGGGTTTTTGGATTCAATTGGGAGGTAAATTATTCAAAAAAAGTGTAAAAAATGAATATGTTATTAAAAAAACATGTTTTTAAAACAATAAATTGGATTCCAGATTGGTCCAATTAGTTAAATAAAAACCTAAATCCACCATGATTATGGATTCTTAATGGGTGAAAATTAATATGGACATGTTAATAGGTCAGGACCGGACATTTTAAAAGTGGAATTGATGATTTGTTTAAAAATGAATGAGTTATATGGGAAAAAATTGGTTTTTTTATTTGGAAATGGGATCACGATTTTTCCAAAAACATGAAAACTCCCGCATTCGTCCAAAAATGCATGGGAAACCCACAAAATAAAGTAATAATGGAAATTAAATTAAAAATACCATTAAAATAAGTAATGTATGTGACAATTTACTCCACCATGAAAGAGTTTTTCCCCTAAAAGTCAACCTGAAGCTTGATCAGAAAACAATGACATGTACTATTCATCAACCAATGACTTTTGTTCCCATGTCTCATGTGTATCACTCAAATCCTTCCAAAAAACCCAGAATAGTGGTATAGACTTTCCCGGAAGAACCTTTTAATAGAAGTCCAATATTATCCTTGGCCACTCAAAAATAGATAAATTGGGCTCTATATCCAACTCCTCCCAATTCAGAACATGGAATGTATCCGAGTTGTGTTTATTCAACTGGGAGACGTGGAAAACTTCATTGATGTATGTCAACTAAAATGTTAATTCCATCAATTATAGAACCTTTTATATGTGCTCAGTGATCTCAAAAGGTCTGACATACCGCAGCGTTAGCTTCCCTTTCATTTCTAATAGATGATGGCCCATATGAGGGGGCCACATTCAAGAATACTCGGTCACCCATTGAATAATATAGGTCCTGACTCCTCTAGTTAGCATATGATTTAGGGAAAATCTAAGCTATCAATAAGTGCTTCTAGATCAACTTGACCTTCTTAGATGTCTCCTACACTATACTCTGCCCCAGTAGTGAGGTCTCACCTACCTCATCCCAACACAGAGGAGACCGAAAAGGCCAAAGATAGAGCACATCAAAAGGATCCATTAGAATGGATGATTGGTAAATATTATTATAAGAAAACTCAACCAATCCACAATGGATATCCTATGAACCTCCAAAGTCTAGAACACGTCAATAGATCATTTCCTCCAACATCTAATTTGTCCGCTCTGTCTGACTATATTTTTGAGGATGGTAAGGCATGCTCATCTAAATCTTAGACCCCAAGACCTTAAAAAGGCCTTCATAAATCCAAGAAGTGAAACGAAGGTATCAATATGGGATGACTGTTGATGGAACACCATGGAGAATTACGAAATCATTAAGATACTAACTGCCCAACCCATCTACATTAGTTGTATCTCTGATTCGAATGTAGTGGGATGATTTGGAAAGATGTTCAATAGCCACCAAAATGTCATTCTTACCTCGATCTGTATGAGGAAATCTAATAATGAAGTCCTTGGAGACCATGCCCTACTTCTACGTAGGAATGGGTAATGACTGGAGAAAATCGGAGGGCCATTGATGCTCTACTTTCACCATCTAGCATGTGTAACATCTCAACACGATGTCTGAGATGTCTTGTCTCATACCAGGACACTAAAACTACCAACATACATTAAAATACATCTTGGTGGCACCTGGATGGACAACCCACTAAGACTGGTAGCTATCATGCACCACCACCATCTGCAGAGATAACAGCACTACTAAACGACCCTTGAAGAACAGAATTCCCTCAAGAGACGATGACCAAAAAAAGGAAGTCTCAACACCATGATGAAACTACTTCGACTACTGAAAATGATCATCACTAGGTTGTTCCTACTGAATCAACTCCAAGATATAAGGAGTCAACTGAACTCTCGCGAAGAACTCACACCAATTTTTCTCTCTGGTATACACATGCATCTGATCAAAGAGCTCCATCAAAGTCCACTCATCACTGAAAATCATCAAAGCCTACACCGGAACTCTTCTGCTCAAGGATTTTTCCACCACGTTACCCTTTTCAGGGTTATAGAAAATTTCAAATTCAAACTGCTGCATGTACTCGATCCAACGATGCTACCTCAAATTGAGGTCCTTCTGTGAGAAGATATAGGACAAGATTTTGTGATCAGAGTATACCAAAAAATTCTCCCCAAAGATGTAGTGATTCTAAGTCTTCAAAGCATGCATCACAACTGCTAACTCCAAGTCATGGTTTGAGTAATTTGTTTCAAGTTTCCAGAGTTGCTGAGATCCATATGCCACCACGTGATCATCCTGTATAACCACACTCCCATGAACCGTACCTGAAGCCTCACAATACACCACATACCCCTTTCCAGCCTCTAGAAAAATAAGAATGGGGGAGGTAGTGAACCGCCTCTTCAACTCCTCAAATGATCCTTGAAATTATGGGGCCCATAAAAACGTAAACCCTTTCAGAGTGAGCACAGTCATCAGTGAAGCAAGCTGAGATAAATTCAGAACAAATCACTTGTAATAACCATATCGGCCAAGGAAACTCCTGATCTCTAACACATTATTTGGTTTCTCCTATGAAATAATTGCACTGATCTTCTTGGGGTCCACTTACACCCCCTCCTATGAGATTACATGACCATGAAATTTCACTTCCCAGATCAAGAAGTTTCATTTGCAAAACTTCTCATAAAGGTGATGCTTTAGCAAGGTGCCAAAAATGATTCTCAACTAATGGTCGTATTCCTCCTTAGAGCTAAAGTGTACAAGAATTTTATCCAAGAACACCATGAAAAAAATAATCAATATACTAATAGAACACCCTATTCATGTGTTCCTTAATGATTTTTGGAGCATTGGTCAATACGAAAGGGTAGGACCAAGTAGTTAAAATGGTTATACCTGCTTCAGAAGGTTGTATTTGGGATATCTACCTCTCTCACAGTGAGTTGATGATAGCCCAAATGCCATTTAAATTTTTAGAACCACATTTCTCCATTAAACTTATCAAAAAAATCATCTATTCTAGTCAAAGGGTACTTATACTTAATTGATACCTTATTCAGCTTCTGGTAGTCAATGCACAACCAGGGGGATCTATCAGCCTTTTTTACGAACAAAACAGGAGCGGCCCAAGGAGAGACACTCAGGCAAATGAATCCTTTGGATTATAACTCATCTTGTTGTATATTTAATTCCCTCATCTTGTTGGGGCCATATGATATGAGTGACGAGATATCAGTCGTGTTCCCAGTGCTAGATCAATCGAGAACTCCACATCCAACTCTAGGAGAAAACCTTAAAATTCATCCAGGAATACCTCTAGAAACTAATTCTCCACTTTAGGTAGTGAACCTTCATGGGAAATAACATCATACTTTATCATGAGTGATGATATATAGAAGATATGACTTCCTAACTCGGGGAGTGGAGGTTATGTGGAACCTGGCCAAGGATCCCATTCTCTACAAAAAACCTAACGACTCCCATCAGGTGCTATGAAACTCACTCACTTCATGTATTAATCAATGTGTCTTTGGAAGTGTACTATCCAATCCATGCCATGTTTTATGTCAAAAAATTAAATATCTAAGGCCATGAGGTTCCACTCCATCTCAACCCATGACACGGAAAGCGCACACGATGGGCCCCTGAGACCCTTCTCTTTATTCTTTCCCATCGGCATCACCAACACCATTGTAAAAGAATACAACTTGGTTGGAAAATTCAATGTGTCCAAAAAAGGGCAGAAATGAATGAAATAGAGGCACAATTATAAAAATATTTTCATCTATAGAAGATGCAATCAAAATGGTACCTCGAACTGTCGATAACCCTGCCTCTAATCATACTGGTGCCTAATCCACCACAAGAAGATGTCTGGTCTCTACCTGAGGACAACCACTAATCAATGGATGTTCCCTGAACTAGATCGTCCTAGAATATGACCTAGCCATACCACCACGACCACCAAAACGAGATCCTCCCATCAGTGATAGCTCAAACTCAAATGGCACTCCTCTTGAAGCCACTTACCCTGCCCCACTCAGATGTGGGCATGACACTGATAGAGATAATATTTTATACTTTTATATATGACTTTCAAATATTTTAACCCCCCCACAAATTCATCAATTTTAGTTTAATTACATCATTTTTGGATTTATGGAATGTTTTGTGTTAAAAATTGAATGTTTCTAAATTTTGGGAATTTAACATATTTTATTTGTTTTGGTAATTCGACCATATCATTTATTATATAATCCCAATTTATGTGATTCAATTTTTGTAGGAAACATGTAATCTCAGGATACAACTCTTCCTTTTTGGATATTATATAATTCAGCCATAAAGGGACACTAACAAATTCCATTAATTTGGAGAATGATTCTTGACTACCATTTGGACCCCACATCACTCAATAAGTCATAAATAGGCCATAATAGCTCCAATAAAGGTGATTAAAATTGTAATGGTCAACCAAGTCAGATATTTGTATCTCTATTGAATATCATGGAGATTGAGATTCATTAAGTAAGATATTGTATGGGAAACATTAAATGAATATTTTTAGAAATCTCACTAATAAAAGATCATCCTCAATAAATACTAAAAATATTTCTTTATAGACATCAAATTAATCTGAGATTTGTATAAGAGAAAGGAAATTTTATTTTTATAATTCTATAATAAGGTACCATTGGGTGATTCGAGAATGGGGGTGCCAAAAGATCAAAATTTCGGAGGAAAGAATCTGCTGGATAGTTTTTCTTCTTTTCTTTTCCATAATTATGTAATGCATTATTCTTACCCATTCATCTCAATTTCCCGTAACATGATGGGGTAAACATTTTTAGTTATTGGTGAAGGTTTGGTTTTATAATTTTCAATGCTTGTGTTCTTGGATGTAATTGAATGAAATTTCTTTCTTCTTCAAAGTTGTTTTCAATTCCATATAGAAAATTTTATTATCAAGTGCAATAATTCTTGGATTTTAATTCCATCATTGATATTTTCCTTGGTAAAATAATCATTATCACCCTCCACTATTTTCTACTTTATATACGATGGAATAGACCCGAGGTTAGTGGTGAAGTACTCAACAATTTTCAGCATGTGTAAAATGTGTAGTGAATGTTCATGATTGTTTGGAAGAAAAAAGACCCGATTGGGTATTTCCCATGTAAGTTAAGGATATTCAATACAACTATTTTCCACATGGAAGAAGAGTTGAGCAAAATGATATCTTAGTAAGGTTTTCTCTCACCATCATAATTTTACTAATGAAGTAAGAGGAAACGATTGTAGAAACTCACTTTAGTAAACTAAGAAGAAGAGGTTTGAATTAAATTGAACAAGGATAGAATTATAATTAGGAAACTGAGTCCAAAATATCACCATTTAAATATCATAGTTTTTCAATCATTTTAATTTGAATTTCCATTCAATCATTTTCTTATCAAACACACCATTTTTACCCTAGTTTAAAAGTGACAAACAGTTTTGTGTGAAATCCTCTTCGATAGACATCCTAGGTCAACCAAATTACTACATTTTAACATAATAAATAATTGTTCTTCCATTCCCTATGACATGAAGGCATAAAAAATGGAGTCGTTTCTAGGGAGGTAGTGCCACAATCACATTGTAAACATTTTACCTTTTTCAAGTAAAAAAACTAAAAAAATCATTCCGTGATGAATTCAAAGGATTATTAGTCTACATGGACTGAAATTTACTCACTGGTTCAAGAACAAGAAATAGACTACATAGAGGAGGCCCTCTAATGAAGATATGATGCATTGATAATAATGGTCAAGAATATGGAAAGAGGCATAGAAACATGGATCTCACCGAAAGATTTGATGGCCATGGTAATTGAACTCCAAGTTAAAATAAAAAGATTCAAATCCAAGAAGGAATTGCCACTGGTATTCTCATATTTCATTGAAGACATCCATGAAGTTGAATCCAAAATCATGGCGGAGGAGCCTGACTACCTACCCCCATCTAGTTATGATCAAATCCAAGATGCACATTCAATTGAATATGAGATTATAGTTTATCCAACACATAGAGATGATATAATCTTAAACTCAAAGCCTTTTAAATTTACTGAAACAAATTTGAGTATCACACCTAATAGTTTTGAATTTTCAGATTCATCAATCTCGTATTAATCCCTTGAGGATGATGATGGAATAAAAAATGCACTTGTTGAGGAATGTTTAGAGCTCCCTAAAAACACAAAATATTTACTAGAGGGGGTAGAAGAAGGGAAAGGTAATCTTTCACAAGTTGCAACAAATGAGGAGGAGATTCCATACTTTATCCTTCCCCCACCATGAAACCTATACCACATTTAAAAGGGGGTATTTGGTGTACTCTATCAATGGAGTCCTCTCCAACATGAACAAAGAACTCTAGGATGGGATAAAAAACATGTGGTGGTTCATTTCCAAGAATATCAACCCACTATCAAATTGTGGATAACCAACTAGAACTGCCCATCAGGAGGCAATCAAAACCCTGGTCCCACATGGGGGATTATACCAAGATCTATCCTTATTTTCTCATCCTATTTCTATTTTATTTTCTTTCAATAAATTTCTTGTGTTTTCTTTTTGTTGTCTTGCTTTCAGGTTATCAGTGTCCAACACTTAGGATCTTTACTTAATGTTGCACTACCAATAAATCGGTGGTACCTCTTATCATCACTTTCTTGTTGTTGTGATTCATTTTAAATTCTACATACATTTTAAATCCACTTGAATTCATTTAAAACAATGAATAATTTATGTGTGGGGTAGGGAAACTTTTTAGTTTAATTTTTTCATTTTTTGTTTGTTTTTATAAAATAAAAAAAATAAAAGTGTGTGTTTTCAAATTTTTGTGATTATTTTAGAGTTTCTGGTGTGTTTTTGAAACTTTTGAGAAAAAATTATTATCATTTTCATTTTTAAAACCCATGTCATTGAGTGATCAAATGAATTCTATGAAATTGAGCTTAAATGAATGATGTAAATGATTTTCGTTCAAGTTCAATTCTTTGGGAATTTCATGAAAATTACTTTGATTTTTGAATCTCATGACATATTTCACTGTCTTTATATTTGAAATCACTTTCCCATGAGGCTTCTAAACTATTTTTGTCATATTGTTTTCATTCACCTCACTTCCTGAGATAACCAGACCATGATTTTTAAAACTAGAATTTTATTTATTCATTTCAAAACAAGAGGGTTTGGGGTACATGTGTTTTAAATTATTGAAGCATTTATTTGGTTTGAAAGCCCCCTTTTCAAGATAATACCCTCCATTCTATCCCACCATGTACATTTAATCCATATATCCCTTAGAATCCATGAACAACCTGTTAGTTTAGCCACATTACAAGCCAATTTTCCCTATCCATCCTGATCTTGAAGTGAAATTTTATTATCTAGTTAAACATAATTGTGGTGAAAGCTATCTTGTGTTTTTCTACCTCAATTGGTGAATCATTGGGTGGAAAATAAATTGTTGAAGAGATCTGTGTGCTGCTGAAAAATTATTCTATTGGAAGTTCTGCCTTTTCTAGTGCTTTCATTGAAACAGAAGTTGTGCCTTTTCTGGACCTTCTAATGGAAAATAATGTTGTGCCTTTTCTGGAGCTTTCAAGAAAAATCATGTTTGAGATGATTGAACGAGTTACTACTAAAATTCTAAGATGGTTGAACAGTACTAGAGTTTTCATGATGATGGTTCTGAATTTCCACTAAGGGGAGTGAGAAGGATACCATACTTTATTGAAAATTAGAATTTTGCAATTTTGTTTCAAAAAAATCCAAGCCCTCCTCATTCAGCCATAGATTTTTTAAAATAAAAATATTACCAACCAAAATCCACAGAACAACCCTACAAATCCCTCATGATAAAACCATTTCCATTACTTACATTAGGTGAAGAATTAGGAATTTATCAAACCTATGGTGTCCCTTTCCTAGTTTGGGTGAGAAAAACCTAGTTAAAAATTTACATTTGTGAGATGAGGGAAAATTAATGTGAGGAAGGTGTCTTGTGTGCATGTGATGAAGAATGAAGTAGAAATAGAACAAATTATATAAATGTAGAACATGAAATAAATTTTTATGCGGAACGGTATCTTTTTGTTTCTTGGCATGGAATTTTTAGATCTCATTCACATGTGGTTTAAATTTGCATGGATTTGACTCTGATGTTTAATTGTCTGGGATTCCAAGTGCTAAGTGTGGGGGAATTGATAGAGTTAATATTTTATAAATTTTTAATATGTATTTCAAATATTGAAACCCCAAAATTCATCAATTTATGTTTAATTACATTATTTTTGGATTTAGGGTTTAGTTTGTGTTATAATTGGAATGTTTCCTAATTTTGGAAATTTAACATATTGTATATGTTTTGGTAATTCAACCATATCATTTTTAATATAATCCCAATATATGTGAATATTTTTTTAGAAAATCTGGAGTTTTAGGATACAAATTTTTCTTCTTAGATATTATATAATTCTTCCATCAAGGGACTCTAAAAATTACATTAATTTGGAGAATGATTCTTGACTACCATGTAAACCCCACATTAGTTAATCAAAAATAAATCGGTCATAATAGATCCAATTAAGGTGATTATAATTGGAATGGTAAACCATGTCAGATATTCGTATCATTGTTCAATTTCATGGATATTGAGATTCATTAAGTCAGATATTGGATGGGAAACATTGAATGGAGATTTTTTTGTAAATCTCACATAAAAAACGTCATCCTCAATACATATTACACATATTTATCTATAACAATCCAATTAATTTGAGATTTGGAGGAGAGAAAGGAAATTTTATTTGGATAATTATATAATAAGGGACCTTTGGGTGATTCGAGAAGGGGGGGTGCCAAATAGGAGAAAACATTCGAAGGACAGAATCTTCTGGACAATTTTTCTTCTTTTTATTTTCTCTTTTCTTTTCCACAGTTTTATAATGCCTTATTCTTCCCAATTCATCTCAATTACCCTTAACATGGTGGGGTAAACATTTTTAGTGATTGGTGAAGGGTTGGTTTTTTATTTTGTAATGCTTGAGTTTTTGGACGTAATTGAATGAAATTTCTTTCTTCTTAATTGTTGTTTTCAATTTTATATAACAGATTTCATTATCAAGTGAGATCATTGTTGAATTTCAATTTCGTTATGGATATTTTCACTGGTAAAATAATCATTATCTCAATCCACTAATTTCTATTTTATATACGATTGAATAGACAGGGGGTTAGTGGTGAATTACTCGACGATCAACAGTACGTGTAAAAGGGGTAGTGAATGTTATTGATTGTTTCGGATAAACAAGACCCAATTGGGTATTTCCCATGTCAATGAAGGATATTAATTACAACTATATTTCACATGGATGGAAATTTGAACAAACTAATATATTGGTAAGTTTTTATCTCATCATCATAATTTCACCAAGGAAGTTAGAGGAAACGATCGTGGAAACTCACATTAATCAACAAAGAAGAATATGTTTGAATTAAATT
Organism: Viscum album; assembly: GCA_963277665.1. Taxonomy (NCBI): domain Eukaryota; kingdom Viridiplantae; phylum Streptophyta; class Magnoliopsida; order Santalales; family Viscaceae; genus Viscum; species Viscum album. The sequence continues at coordinate 596,286,711 of OY728122.1, forward strand.
GAACAAGGATTGAAATAAAATTAGGAAACTGACCTTGACCTAATCACCCTTTAAATATAATAGTTTTTTAATCATTGGAATTTTAATTTCCATTCAATAATTGTTTTATCAAACACACTATTTTTACCCTCGTTCAAAAGAGAAAAAGTATTTTTTGTGCACTCCTTTTCGAGAGACATCCTAGGTCAACCACATTAATACATTTTAACATAAGAAATAATTTTTTTTCCACGCCCTAAAACAGGCGGGCATCAGCCACCCCACAAAAGCACTACAAGTGACCCATACCTCGACATTGGTAACATGGATTCAGAGGAAGTGTCCTGCAGTTCGGATGTGCCTCAGCCTCCCACACTAGGGGAACATGATAAATCTTGCATCAGAATCCACTGATGAAAACTGCCCGAAAGAGTGGCCTAAACTGCCACCTACATTCTTCACCTATTCCTCCCACTTCCATTTCTTTTCTGAAGAGCTGCCACTTCCAACTATTGATACTGACCCTGAGAAACCATCCCAACCTCTATGGTCAATATACACCATGCATGCCATATCAACCACCTCAACATAGGTCCTCAGCATAAACAAGAAAACATGGGAGTAAATCATTGGTTGAAATCATTTCTCAAACCTCTAGGCCTTCTCATTGTCATTCGACACGGTTTCAAGAACATATCAAACCAAATCAATGAAACAGTTGGTGTAATCCATAAAAAAAAGATTCCCCTAAATATGGTCCAGGAACTCTCGGGAGCTAGAATATTCCAAGACCTTGTGGAAGTATTGTTCATTGATGGATAACTTGAAATCTCACCAGCGCATCTGTTCATTCTTCCCAGTATGAAGTACTAACTCCCACCACTTGAAGCTAGGAACCTCCAATAAAACGGAGGCACATTTCATCCTGAGCTCCTTGGCTGTATCCAGGAACTCGAACACGTGCTTGATATTCTCGATCCATTCCTCTACTTCATGGGGTTCTATGCTACCTCAGAATGTAAGAGGCTTGTTTTTCAGAAACTCCTGAGATTTATCTTTTCTTGGACCCATCTCTTCTTCCCTAACAAGAATGGGAGTAAGAGGAATTCCATGTCCCAGATCGTGGACATCCCAGACCTCTTCCTTGACTAGCCTCTGATCAATTAGTGTGGGAGATCTCTCTTTAGCTTCCTCCCATGTGCGCATGTGAGCTTTCTAAGGAGGCATGTTGCTACAAAATGAAAAATTCAAAAAAATAGTAGTCAATACCACAATTTTGAAAATTTTAAACAAATATATCAAATATATATAACCTAAACACATTATAGTAATAAAAGAAACAACTACTCCACCCTCGCCCAATGTCGACGTGTGGTCTGTAGCCCACATGTCTCACCTAGAAGTGAAGTCAGTAAGAAAATTCCAATGTCCCCTAGTGGATCAAGGTATTTAACGATAGGTGGAGGCCAGACACACTACTCATGACCAAATATCCAATCCCTAACTTTCCAAGAACCTGTCTATCCCGACTCATCCCAAAATTGTAATATAACCCAAAAACATTGGTCTCCTTTGATACCCTTTTGTAATGAAACAAATCTAGTATCCAATAATAAAATCACCAAATGATTCCCATGAAAAGGCCCGAATGGCGTTACCTATCCCCATGGGCTGGAAAAAGTGCTCGGGTTTTAATAGGTTTATTTAGGAAACAATTTACTCAACTATGAGAGCATAAAACATTAAAAATAATCAATAATATAAATCTTAATTTTTCATGACAAACAAGCCTTAACAGAAACCAAATATGAATAAATGGTTTTAAATATTGTACATTAAGTACAAACATAAATAGAAACATAAAAAATCATCCACAAATACTCCGCAAGACAAGGGGTCATCAACCCCAAGCTGCCTCCACAACACTACACCATAAGAGTGGACTAACAACCCGTACCGCCTTCACCCGAGGCTTTGACATTACCCAAGGCTTTGCCTTTATCTATTTCATAAATAATCAAGTCTACTTACACCTATGGGTTTTAAGTAGGGTGTGATCATAATCCCAAAAGTATATCACCCAAATATTCCAAAGATTATTCATTACAAGTTGAAAAGAATGCAGTTTTGATATGTAAGGAAAAGCGGCGATAAATTCCACGAAATTCAACTTCCAATTATAAACAGTTTTCAAAATAAACATTCAGAATGTTAAAAAATTTCAAAAATATATGTTATATACTATAATTTACATATAAACATGCCCTAATATAAGGGTAAATACCACAAATCCAATGAGCACCAAAACCGGGAACACGCCTAGTCACTAGATAGTCTCGGGCCCTATGTACCTCATACCTCGGTGTAAAATATCTGTCACTGTCATTTACCATGCATGATCCACTAGTAGGGAACATAATAATAACCTAGGGATCCCCAGAAATCATCCACATAGTTTTATTGAGTTGGAGTTATCTTTAATGCTAAGTGAAACTGGGTCAAAACGCATTCGGATCACAAGCATACTAGTACATATCCTCCTACCTAGGTACCTGGGCTTCCCCCTTTGTGCTCAAATTATTTCATCATGAGAAATACACAACTATTTATATAAAAACGCCACTAATGGTAACATAAAAACAATACAGTATCTATACAATCTTTTACCACTTAAAACAACAACAAAACATTCTGATTTTCGATAAAACAACTTCACAAAAACCAACAATGTTTTTCACATAAAAATCCCCTTAAAACCCCACATTGAACACCATGTTAATACATAAATTCACCAAAATAAAATTTTCAGCACCAAAAACATTTCTATAAACCCATTATATGAGTTATAAGACCACCCCATTAGCCATAACCTAAAATATCCAGGCAAAACACCCAATTTAACACCAAATTGGTACCCAAAAATCATTTCCTTCACAAAAGTCACCAAAACCAAATTTCACAGAAAAAACAAAAGTAGATGAAAAATAAAAATATGATTTTTATCTGTAGTACATTTCAATAAAATCAACTAATCAGTTATAGGGTATCCCCAGATGAACCAATAAAAGATTTCTTTGAAAACCCCCCAATTTCACATAAAAGGCACCTAAACATCATTTGATTTACAAATAGCACTAAAACCAATATTTTCACAAATAAAAAAATGGGATAAACATTAAAATATTATAAACACAGAAAGATAAGTCTCAAGAATTACATACACAAGGAATCACCTACCAAAATTTTTAAAAATCGCAAATCTTTGTGGGAAAGTTCAATCACATACCCTCCACACCATAAATAAGTTAAAAGAGACCTAAAACCATAATTTTATACCATGAAACACAAGATAAAACCATATATTCGAAACCATACTTTCTGTACATTAATTAATTCAAGAATAAGGGATGAAATCTTAAGTAAATGTGAGAAAAAAGTAAGGAAACCTACTTATCTGAGGGATCTTGAATAAATCACACACAATACACTGGTAGCTGAATATCCAAACAGCCAAAAATAAAATTTATGGTTGAACAAGGATATGGAGGTCATGTATGAAATGGAATCGGGAAAAAGGGTGATAAATTAAGGAGTTGTGAAGGAAACAAATTACCTCTTCAAATCAGGACGATTTGAGGGATTTTGGTAATGTTTTCCCTAATTTGCAATAGAAAGGTGCTCCATAGAGGAAGAATTGAAGATAGGGTCTCGCCTTGGGATGTGTTCTTTGAGTGGGAGGTAAAATATCAAAAAAAGAGTAAAAATTAATATGTTATTAAATAAACAAAATTTGTTTTTAAAACTAAAAATGGGCTTCCAAACTAGCCCAATTCCTTGAATAAAAATCCAAATCCACCATGATTATGGATTCTTAAAGGGTCCAAATTAATATTGTGGTGTTAAGAGGTTAGGGGAGGCCATTATAGAAATAGATTGGGTAAAAAAGTTTGAAAAATGAAAGCGTTATAAAAGAAAAAAATGGTTTTTAATTGCGGAAATGGGCTCACAGTTTGGGCCAAATCATGAAAACACACCCATTGCTCTAAAAAAGCATCGGAAACCCCCAAAACAAATCATGAACCGAAATTAAATGAAAAATATATTTAAAATAAGTCATTTTTGTGACATGAACACATAAGTAAATTACCAATTTCATAATTCAATTCGATCCAATGATCAAGTCTCACATAGAAACCACCATTTTCTATAAACAAAACTACTTTCTTATTCACACGCACAATGAATCCATTTTGAAATAAATTTCTCACAACATTAACAACTCAAAAAATCCATCTGAAAACACAACAATAATGAAACATTTGAAATCCAACCGTTTCTATGGTAAAATCCCCTTTAAAATCTACAAACATGCAAAATCTACTTTATAACATGATTTACATCACATTAACAATTCAAAAACCAAATTTAAGGTGCACAATAAAGAATACCACATGTAATAAAAAAATTTCTTTTAAAAAACCAATATTCAACACATTTGAAACTGGAGTTACACTAAATGCACATTTTGAAACTTTCTCACAAGGAATAATATATAATCAAGAAGTAGCACAATGAAGAACACATAAAACACAAAAAATTTATTTTAGAAAATACATTTTCACCACATATGAGTATCCAAACCTTTTTAAATAATTTTTCTCACAAAAAAAAAATACATAGAAAACATTTATGAATCTAATAAAGGAAGAAGAAATCATCTTGTAATGTAAAATAATGGAACAACTAACCTCACACTTGTAAACTTCTAGAAATTGTTGGAAATCACAACTCTACCACAAGGAGACCCAATAAAGGAATTATTGAACCACTAACATCATGATTTCACCCCACAACTCAATAATGACCCATCATTATGTAAAAAACTCTACTATAAAAGAATAAACCAAAGAGGGGGGGGGGAGAGAAATCCTAGAAGAAGGATGAAACCATGGAATATATTACATTATGATTCATTTAATATCCATTCCCAAAAACACCCATGCACTAATCCTCAAGAGGCCTTAAAAGGTGTATAGGGATCTCCCAGGGATGAAAAACCCATCATGATTGGATTATGGGTGATTTATGGTGAAATATAAAGAGGTAAAATGAGTAATTTAATAGTTTTTAGTGACCTAGATATTTCCTACGGTTAGCCCGCATAGTTTTCCAAACCATGTGTCAACTTTGAGTCCCTCACTATCTAATAGGAACATGCTACATGGTTAGACCATACAATTTGGAAAACTATGAAGAAAACATGCTTCCATAACTATCCAAGAGGAATGAGGCTTCATGGTTTGATAGAGTATTTTACACGATTTCCCCTAACCATGTACAACATACATAAGAGCCCCAAAAATCCATTTTTTTCTCCAAAAACTCATAGGTAAACTAAGGCATAAATACAACACCAAAAATAAATAACAGAACACATAAAATAAAAATCACGAGTCTGAAATTAAAACCTAATATATAATAAATATAGATTTATTATACATTTACTTTATACCAATATATTTATCATACCTTTTGTGATTTATTTATAACATATTTTCACATATTCGTAAATATTTTTGTTATTGGCATTGTTGTTCTGGGTGATAACTACTTTGTTTTCCAAGCATGTTTTAGTTTGGTAGTCCTGTTCATTATACATTGATCATGGTCCCATAATTTCCATGAGTTAAATCATGTTTTAAACATAATATATATTCATTATATACATATTTATAATTATTCAAAAAATTATATATAAAAAATGAATTACACTGTTCATGGAGACGGTAGGTCTTACGTACGCATGATCGTTGTTTCCATTTTCATCTAATGGAATGAAAGAAAGTTAAATTAAAATATTTAGAATAATCATTATATTTTATATGTCTTATATGTTTAAAAAATTTTCCTTATTACCATACATATGAACTATAATTCGAAAACGAATCACATCGCATTGTGGAGATGGTTGTTCATACCTACGCACAGGCGACAATGTCATTTCTCAAAAGATTGGATTTTAATAAGTTAAACATAATATTATCCTTGAAAAGTATAATTATGTAATATATATCATATATAATCATTGTACTTATCATAATTATCATCCTTAAAATATGGAGATGAAAAATTAATTTTATCATAATGTGGAGACGGTAAGTCGTACGTACACACGTGTAATACTTTCACTTCTTGTTTGATGGGAAAGAGGGTGTATAATGTTGTTATAATAATCATAATAAAATTTAAGAATATTTATTAAACATAATATATTATTTTATGAAAATAATATTATATTTATATGAGGTAAATAATAGTATAAAAAAGTGATTGATTAGAGCGATTACCTCTTATTCAAAATGTCTCCTTTGGATCCCCACTAAATGGGTACATGGTTTGTATTTTTATAAGACCATCACCTCTAGAATTTTTCTAGATAATTATAGATGATAAATTTGTAAAGTATGATCTATATATAAGGATCAAAGTGATGTGAAGTAGTGAGGTCAGATGTGTCCTTTTTTAATTGAGGTGAGATGCACTTTTGGAATTTCTCAAAATATTAATATATAATAAATTAAATATCAATAAAAACACCTCAAAATAGACATGAAGATAAAATATTGTTTTAATATCAGTACCAAATAAATTTTAGACATGTTTTGGGGTTATTTTAAATCTTATAATTTTAATTAACCCTTAGTTATCCTATTATAATTTTAATTATGTTAACAAAATTTTTTAATTTTAAAAGTTTTTTTCAATTATATGGTTTAAATTTTCCATAAATGGTAAATTTAGGAAATTTTAGAAGTTATCATAATTATTTTTTGTATTTTTTAACTGTTTTATTATTTTAAAAATAATGTAAAAAAATATTATTTTGTTTAATTATCATTAATTTCAATTTTGATTCTATTCATTTACTCTAACTTCAAATACATTTAGAAAAATGGTAAATTAGATTATAATGATATAAAAACACTCATATATGTCATATAGATCATGATAAATAATTTCATACTTTAAATCATTCTAATTATACCAAAATTAGTATTTTCAATGTAGTTTATCTTATTTTTAATTTAATTATATAAATATTGTATTAGCATTTCAAATGAATTTATGGGAAATATATTATTTATAAAAATTAAAAATAAATTTCAATAATGAAAAAAATAAACAATATCAAAATAGAAATTTTTTTCATTTATATCTTCATTTTATCCCTTTTTGGACATATAAAAGAAATTAAATATAAATAGAGTGACATTTTGTAACTATCATTGATTTACATAATATATCAGTTATTTTCATGGAAAAGTATCCATTAAAAAACTAAACATTTGAGCCTAATGTGAATAGTGTCAAATCATATTCATTTAATAATTTTTTTGGGCAAGTTTAGGATATGGTTATACCCTTATATTTTGGTTTTAACCTTTATTTAATACCTTTAACTCTTTCAATGACAACATTGATTTTTAGTCTTTGAGGGTTCATATAGTTAGTATAAAATTTAAAACTACCCATAAATGGATCTTTTATGAGATTTTAAACCTTATCATAATCATTTGGACTGATTTAATATTTTTTTAAAATTTTATATCATTTAATAAAATATTTTTTACTATTAAATATTCATATAGTCAATTTTATGGACTATTCATTACTTTGAATTTAAAAATATCAAGATAACACATTTAATTTGAATAAAAATATTTTATTATATCCCAAACATGTTAATTTCATGTTAAAAATTCTTGTAAGACATAATGTATGTCATATTATATTTATTTTAACAGTTTTAATATCATTTATTTGATGTTTCAATTAATAAAATAATTAATACATCAAAATTATGCGAGAATATAAGGTAATTATTTCTTACATAAATATTATAATTAGATTACCATGATATAGATAAATATATAACATTTAATATAGCTTTTGATAGTTGAAGATATATTCTAGATTACCTTATATTAAAAAAATTATGGTAATTAAAAATATCAGAATGATATCTTTGACTATTCTTTAAATAACATATTATAAATGTTGTAATCTCATCCAAATGGACCCCAATGTTTATAATTTCAACCCTAGGATTGTTATGGTCGACACAAAATCATATAATTATATTGGGGAAAGTGTTAGAGTATTTTCCTAGTCCTTATAATTTTTTACCCTTAATTACTCAATTTACCCTTTATCATAGTAATAAAAATTACCAACATTACTATTCATATTGGGAAAAAATAAAAGGTACCTATTTAATATATATTTACCTTCTAAATAAAAAAATTTAATTAAGTTTTCATAATTCTAAAAATAAATGTTTTATTATTTTATTTAACATTAAACATGAAAAATGCTACAAAAACTTTTTTCCCAAAAAAAGGTCCTTTTAAAATATAAAAAGTTTTTACACTAAATCAATGTATTATATATATTTAAAAACAAAATTAGAATATTTTAAATAAATTTTATCTGATTAGAATTTTAAATTAATTCAAAATATAATTTTACATTATAAATACTTAAAAAATATAACAGAAATTGGTATTTTCACTATTCATTGAAAAATAAATATTTTTTATAAACTTTTACCGTAAGAAATTTTTGATATGATGATTTAAAAAATGAAATTCATTTTATCAAATAATATTTGTAAAATCTCCAGATAATAATTATACTATGTTTATTGTTTTTACATAAAAATTAATAGAAAGAATTATCCAAGAAAATATGTTTTTTATTAATAAAATGACGTTACTAAAAATATAGTGTTATTTAAAAAGAATAAATTAATAAATTATCAATGAGTATATCCATTATAAATTATGTAAATCCTTTAATAATATTCATTGCCACCAATTTAGAGGCTAGGTTATAATGGTCACATAATAATATTTTTTGTTCATTTAAACTCGGTGTTGTGTATCTTGTACACTATCGAATAGAGACTTTCCTTCCTAAATCATGAAATATTAAAATAATGGGAAAACGTAAATTATAATATTTCTATAGTATATCAAAATTTTCATAAAGCTCGATTATGCATATTAAGTAAGCTATCAAGCTTATATTTCTTTTAAACATAATTTTCAAATTGTTACATGTGAAAAGAATTTGATCCCACCATTTTTGTTCTTTTTTTTCATAAATTAGAAAAATGAATGTATAATGATATATCATTTTACTAATGAGTAAATAAATAAATTACAAGGGTAAAAAAGTCAATAAATATGTGCTTCCCTTTTCCCCAACTATCTTAAAAATTTGGATCTCATGTTCATTTTTCCCCATTACGTCAAATATCATCCAAAAACTCATAGGAACACCCCTTATAATGAAACACATTTTAATTTGTAGAGTAGATACACATTTTTATGTAACTTATTTCCTCATAATGTGATGACTGTATGTTATATATATAGAAGGTAATCCTATAGGTGCCCAAACATCATCAAATAATCCCATCCTTACATAATGATGGAATATTTTTATTCCACATATATATCAGTATCTATGGATTCTATATTAAAACATGACCAGAGTGATCATTGTGTGAGAACTATGGATTAACATTAAAATGAGACTTTAAAATCTCATGAAATTTGTCTTGAAGCATGGTACAATCTATTATGACATAAAATAATGGAATATTATGTGATAACACATGGCTCCAAAACTAGTGTGAAAATGGTTTCTCATAGGATAGGTATTATATTGAAATATTAATTTTTCAAAACAATATGTAAATCCATCACGACACAACCATCATTCATATAGTGTGATTCTTAATACCAAATAATAAAACAATCGACTACTTAATAATTCTAGTACATTCATCTACACTGAAACATGAGAAACGAACTTATGTTTAAAATATTCTCTTATACTATCTACATCATTTCACAACCCTAACCTTCCCACTGTAATTAACTTATTTATATAAAAACACAATTCATTCACATATTAACTCATATTAAAAGAGTATATAACCCATCCATGATAATATTTTCAGTAAACTCAAGATAAAAAAATTATAGAACACATAAATAGATTGAATTATGATCCCAATCATATAATTCCTCCAGTGTGAGGTTTAATTATACCCCACACTATAGGATAGAATAGTGTTAGTGAGAGTACTCCAGCATATATGGTCAGAGAAATTCCATTTTTATCATGACTTGAATGAGAGTGAATCATATCTACCATTTTCCATTTCACTTATATAGTGGATATGCTACATAAAATCATTTATAAACTCCTTCAACCATCAAAGAATGTTTAATAACCTAAGGGAAATTAATAAGCACCATATTGGATATCATATGGATTTAGTTCCATTATAAGTGTTGTTTCCTTAATAATATGTCCAAAATTTGTTTAATAATGATTCAATCATGGTTAAGTTATAACTTGAGTAATAATTTATAATTTCCAAAGGATTTCTTGTCCCCTAAATTTCTTCTTGTGAATTTTAGAAAGCGTGTCTATGGTATTTGAAAAAATAATGAAATTTGATATGTTCAGAATAATTTATATTACTGCATGTTTATGGTTGAAATATAAAATGTTGGATTATGGTTTTATATAAAAATTATTTATCAATGTTTTTATAAAATTCATTCATCACTCAATTATTTTATTACTTATATTACATCTATGTGAATTTCTAGAGGAAATCCTACTATATCTTGTACACATCACATACTCAACCAGTTTATGAATGACATATTATATGAATTATGATTCCAATAATTTAAAAAAATCTATTTTTCATGACTCATCGACCATAAAAAAGGAAAAAATATTTATAAAAGAGGGGTGTTTAAAAAAAATTGGATTATTGGGGGATGTTTTTAGATATATAAAGGATTCATTTGTTACTCTATTTTAGGGAGTCTCTTTTGTATAATACTTGACCATTATCTAAAGATCTATAAATGGGTTACACATTTCCAGTTTTCATATTTTGTGTGTTAATTTTTTTAAAAAAATATCATGAATTATATATGATATCATGGAAATTATTTTCCATTCTGTTTTTTTCATTTTCTTTAGGTTGGGAATGTTCAACATGGGGATAAATTATAATATAATCTAAACAAAACATTATTATGTGAAGTGACATATATATGGGGATAAATTATCCCCTATTAGTATTTTTTTAACCCAATGTGTCATAAACCAACCCAAATTACCCTAAAAAACTAGCACCCGAACCGATCTACAACATACCTAAAGTGCGTTCCCTATCCCCACAGGCTGGTGACTAGCACATGTGAGTGAAAAAATTACAAGATAGATTTTTTTAAACCACAAAAAGATACATGACATATATATACATATCATTAAAAATAGAGTAATAAAAATACATGAAATATATGCCATAATAAAAAGAAAACAGTGGTAGTGATACAACATGAAAATCAGATTAAAAAGGAAAAGGTATAATGAAACCAAAGGAAACAAAATAAAATATAAGATAAAAATATTGTTATATGTGTTAAATCCCCCACCATCTACTCAAAACTATCTGAATGAAAGCTCACTATGTCAATATGGAACATTGACATTCCCTACATCAAAATACATAACCATGTACACACACTACTAAAGGATTTTGTGGGGTGTAAGCTAAACAAGATCAGTAGGATCTCACCTTGGTATTTCATAGAAATTATCTATAAAAATAACCCCAATGAAATAATTTTAAGGATAAAATAGCATGATGAAAAATAAAACAGTTTTATATCAAAGTCAAGTTATATATTTCCCCTTTTCCAAAATTTGAAGACAATCCAGTTAAAAAATTTTCAAAGAAAAATTTTACATAATCTTTTATAAAAAACCAATTCATGTATATCAATGATAGAATAATACAAGATAGATCATAAGTGAATCATCTCAAGGATAAAAACTATCCAGGATATCAAATTACTCAAACTACATTCAATGACTAATGAGAACTCAAGTCCTATGAACATGGGCCTAGAGAGTAGAGGAAATCCCCATGAGTTAAACCACGCAATAATGTCAAAAAAAGTCCCTAGGATAATAGGTCTAGGAATTAGAGTAACACCACATAAGTGAACCCATAAAAAATAAAATGGATGATGGCCCTAAGAAACACCTTCCAACAATGTACCAAAGGGTTCCAAAGTGATGTATTTTCAAATCATTTCAAAAAGTGTTCCAAATTTGATAATAAATTCCAAAAAACCCTTTGTTGTATCAAAAACATTCTTTGAAAACCCATTTCTCGATCCATTTCAAAATTCATTAAAAGCATCCTTTTCTTTTACCAAAATAAGGAAAAACATTTTTATAACAAATTTATTTAGGCACAAAAAATAATAATACCTATTCATTTAAAAAATCATATAAACCAGAGCAATACAATTTATCCATTGTAGGATAGAGATAGAACCACCTACCTCAAACTTCGGTCAAAAACTACCCACAATGGGATCCACCAATACTGAAAGGAATGCTTAGGTAACAAGAGAGGCCTTAATATTGAATCCCACAACTATGAATCATAATCCAAAAAGGGGTTGTAAGAGTGCTTAGGTCACACATACCTCAAGAATCAAACATGTCTCACCACAAACAAATTGAAGAATATCGCATAGAAGAAGTTCACACAACTGGTCTGCAAGGATCAGACATGAAACAATATCACATAATCAACTTATCTAAAAAAACATCATAATGAAAAAAATTCATTAAAAGAAATTAATAAGAAGAAAGGTGTCTTACCCAGAGATAAGTGAAACATCCACCATGAATATCACCACTAAATATCTTCTGAAATGGGAAGAGATAGAAAAAAATTCCTTAAAGTTTTTAGGGTTTAAAGTAGGGAGACAAAAGATCAATGGATTGGGATTCAGTCTTATATCATATAAAAACTATTGTTAAAGAAGGGTTTATGTTGTAAACTAGGGTTTTATAGCATAGAATCCCCCTGATACATGTTGGATGAGAATGGCATCACCTCAGGTTTAAAAAATCACATTCGATATATTTATGATTTAAAAAACAAGGTTTATTGAATAAAGGGAATTAAGTCTCAAACCGTTTTCTTATCTTGTGACCCCTGATCCATTTATATTGTATATTAACCATTTATGTTTTAAATCTGACCTGCAGGTAGTTCCTATCCTAGGATTTACTAAGAAGCACCCAAAACATTCTTGATTCCCTCGAAACCCATGAAAGACACTGTAAACATAAAACAAGGTGTACCTTTTATCTTAAGTGAATTCATAATTTTAGAAAGCTCTAAATCCTGAGTGGGTTAATTATTTTCCGAAAGATGAAATTTTTTGAGCCATAAACCCTTTACTGGTAAGATTTATCAAAGGTGACGCCAAATTTAAAAAATCCTTAATGAACCAATTATAGTATCCATAAATACTATTGAATATTTGTATCTCAAAGATGTTTTTTGTCTCTTCCCATGATAATAAAACCTTTACCTTCTCATGTTTTTTCGATAATCCATGATTATAAATAAAATTCCCAAGAACATAAATTCTTGTATCCAAAAACAAAATTTCTAAATATTTCCATATAGATGGTTACTCATCCGTATTTGTAAAACAAAATTCGTATGGTACTCGTGCTTACACTCATACCTTGAATAAATCAAGATATAATCCATGAAAACTATGAAAAAGGTGTCAAGATACAGGTGAAATTTCTTGTTTGTAAGATCTATAAAAACTATAGGATCATTAATCATAACAAAAGGCTACACAAGATATTCATAATAGAAATACCAGATCTTAAAAAATATCTTCAGGATATGAGACTCTCGAACCCTGAGATGACGATAACCAGACTTAAGACCAATCTTCTAAAACCACTTATCCCCCTTAAAAAGATCAGAGAAGTAATCCACAGAGGGAAAATGGTACTTGTTCTTAACCATTACCTAGTTAAATCACTGATACTACACACATAATTGAAGTAAACCATCTTTTTTATTATAAATGTACATTTGGGATACCCATGAAGAAACACATGGGTGAACAAAAGCTTTATCTATTAGATCATCCAATGAAATCATGATCAAATTCATCCCAGTTTTTTCCAAATGATAAAGGGTATATATAATGGAACATACCTTTCATACATAGAAACTACATCTAAATAGAAAAATATTAATTATATAACATAAAAACCCACATGAGAACTATATTGGTTTAGTGTATTCAGAAACTTGGATACATAAACAACTAATTCATAAAAATCTACATTCTATCCAACTTATTCCTTTATATCTAGAAAACATTTTAACACATCTTAACATTCCTCATATCATGAGAGAAATAAAAATAATAAAGGGCGATCCCATATGCTCAGTAAGGGTAAATCAAGGAAGAAATATAAGCATGTTGGAATAAGACCATGAAAATTACTTTTGAAATTTATATTCTGTATATTATGGATCATGATATTATGTTATGTAATAAATCCTAGAAGTTCATAATACTTGAATTATAAAGAACATAATTCCTATGAGTATTAAATAGGACATGAAATTTTGGCATACACATAGATATAGAAAATCATTTTCATATTATTCAAGGCTCACTTCTTAGACCATCATAACAAAAAAGTAATTTACTGAACCAAGTTTACTCCTCGATCCATCCTTGTATTGCTAAATCGTTTTTACTTCCCATCCCAGTCATGTATTACTAAATTGGGTTCACTTCCCATTTAGATCTTATCTGTATCATTAGATATAAATATTTACCCAATGAATTAGAGGTATATATAGGTCTCACTCACCAAATAATGAAAACCATACATATGTGTGACACATGAAAATAAATCACCCATGAAAAGAAATCTGTTTCATATATGTTTCATCAAAAAATTACCCATGGAAAAGTAAAAAAACATAAGTATCAATTTATAAAAAATAGATACCATTTAGAAAAAAATAAGAAAGTATAATTAGATCATATCTCCAGTAAAACATAAGTAATATCAAATAACATTTTCCTATATGTAAAATGATTTTGAAAGATCACATGAAATAATTATTAATGAAAATATACTTTCCATTTTTATTTTTTTTATAGAAATGTAATTAACAATGTAACAATTTTATTAGTAATGATCCTTGTAATATCATAATGAAAGATTCAAGAAATTAATGAATCATAAAAGAGAATAAATTTTTTCATGTTGTATAAGTTAAAAAAACATTCATTTTTTACTTTTTTTGGAAAAAGTCACAAAAAACTTGTTTGAAAAATGATGAAAATATTCCTTCCAACCCATTTAGTAAAAATTAACACATTTGTAAAACTAAAATATTACAATTATAGAAGAATAGAAAAAATATTTTGGAAAAAAATTATATGAAACATGTATATATAAGAGAATATTCCAAAGTATATACTTATATATAAAAAATCTCAAATAATGATGAGATTTTTAAATTAACCCTTACCTTAGGTATGATTTCCTTCATACATAAATGAAAGTACTATATAATGGTTTAAATAATGTTATTAATATATACCAAAACCACATTTATATTTATCATATTATATATGATCCTATTATATCATCCTATCACCCATTTTTTAATAATATTTCATTATTACCCTTCTTTCGGGTGTTAACTGTTTCATTTTTTAAGCTTATTTTGTCGTATAAGTCCCAGTTATTGTGCATAGGATATAGTTCCATCATCTCCATAATTATAGTGAGGTAATATAAATCATATTTATTCATTATATAAAATTATATAATCAATATTTAATGGTGAACATGAAAAATCAATCACCTTGTGTCGTGGAGACGATAGGTCATACACACGCACGAGTGGTGATATCATTCCCTTAATGGTGAAATGGTAAGGAAGTGGATGGTATGTTAATTTTTTTCCAAGAATATATATAATATTATAATTAATAAATATATATATTACTTCCATAATTATACCCATCCAATAAAGTGGTGATGCAAAACTGATTACACCATAGTGTTGATGCAGTCAGCCATACGTACGCATGCGTGGTGCTTTTGTTTTTTGTAGGATGGATAAAAGGTGTAATATGGTTGTTCCATAATCATAATAACATATACGAATATATATTAATCTATATTTATTACTTTATAAAGGAAACAACACATAAAGAATAAGTAGAAGAAGAAATAAACTTGAAAGAGTTAGTAAAGACGATTACCTCTGCTTCGGTGGACTTCCTTTAGATATCCAATAAGAGACACTAGGGTTTGAATTTTGAGAATACCAGAACCTCTATAATGTGGATAGGGAATTTTATAAGATAAATTGGGAGGGTATTTTTTTCCTGAAGGCTCAATGTGATGTGAATAAATGAGGGAGGAGGTTTTATTTTATACATGAGGCGAGGGACACTTTTGGAAGTTCAAATAATATTAATTTATAATAAATTCTATATCAATAAAAATATCAAAAAAACCACATGAATTTGAAAATAATATGAGATAAATTTTTAATCTCACAAACCAATAGATTTTGGACATATTTTGTTATTATTTTAGACCTTATCTTTCTGATTAAACCTTAGTTAACCTATTTTAATTTTAACTAAGGTAAAAAAATCAATATTAAAAAGTTGTAATTTTTACTTACGTAATTAAAATTAGATCAAAATTTAAATTTTTTTAACATTTTATACTGCATTATAATTATTTTATAAAATATTTATTATGATTTTTATATAATTTAATAAAATAAAAAATCATTAGTGTCAAGTTTGACACTATTCATACCTGTACTTTTAAAAATATCAATATGACAACATAACCTACAAAAATATAGTTAATTATATCACTACGATTTCAAGGCAATTAATAAAATTCTTTGATAACATTAATTATCTCAAATATTATTTATTTTTATATTTTTAATAAAATTAATTTTATATTTCAATTAATTAAATAATTACCACATCAGTGTTTTATAATTAATTAATATACTTATTTATTCCCAAAAAATTAAAAATAAAACAACATGATAAATAAAAGTTTTCTATATTTAAGAATAATATTTATAGTTGAATATATATTGTGGCCAACCCTATGTTAAAAACTCTATATTATATAAAATATAAATGTGACATCAATAAATTTTTATTAAATAAAATATAATTTTATCTATGTTGCCCAAAAATTCAAAAATAAATTTATATAATGAAAATAAGTATATTAAGTTAAAAAGTTTCATTTATATTCATTCATAACATACCTTTTTTCCCATGTGAACATATAAGGGATATTTAAGACAATGAAAGTAACATTTTCTAACTTTCTTTGATTCATATATTATATAAATAATTTTTATGGAAAAGAGTCCATTGAACAACTTAATTTTGATCCTTAGTGTTAAGGGTCTAATTATCATAATCTAATAAAATGTGGGCATGTGTTAGGGTCATTTTATAGTCTTTATCATTTTATGTTCAACTTAAATTACTAAATTTACCCTTTATCATGGTTACAAAATTTACTAAAGATGATATTCTTCTTGGATAAAAATAAAAGGGCCCCTTTTACTCAATTTGGACCTTTTTAATTCAAAATTTCATCCAATTTTCAAAACTCAAAACACTGAAGTTTTATAATTGAAGATTTTATTAGAAAATAAAGGTAAACATCATATCGTGATCTGATACAATTGAATATGGTACTCTATGTAACCTTACAACTCCATTAATTAATATTCTAGACTGTTGATATACAGGTAAATCTTCTCTCATATCAATTAAGTGTGCTAACATTGTATGGTTATTGACTATAACCCATATATCATAATTTCCTTTTGATGTTTTGGGGAGTCCAATAAAAAATCCATGGGTTTGTTTTCCCATTTATTTTATAGTATGGGTAGTAGTTATAACTTACCATTAGACTTTTGTCTCTCAGCCTTAACATTCTGAAATAACAAGCACAAAGATACCCACACTTCAATATATCTCTTTATTCCTTCCTACCAGAAATGATCTTTTATATCTCTCTAAATCTTTTTACTTCTAGGATGAATTAAAAATAAATATCTATGAGATTCCTATAATGTATCTTTATTAAAATTCGGCATGGATGAGGTAATGACCCAATGGTTCATTAAAGGAAATCCCTCTTAATCTAATTAAATGTCTCTTTATGTTTATATAAAATGTCAACATCTTTGGTTGTTATGTTAATAATTTTGACCGTTGCTAATATAGCCGTTGAATAGTGATCACATGATTAGTATAAATATAGTGCTTTAACAAATCCAAATTTACTTAGACAAAGAGATGGCCTCATCCAGTAAAATTTCCCCATACAAATCCCATTTTTTGGAGCTTGGAAAATAGGTGGCATCCTTGGGCTTCATTCTTGACCAAGATCAAGCTGAGCTTCATCATGTCGAGCTCGAACGGGACCGTCTATTGGTGAAGTAGAAGTTGATAGAAATTACCACTCGAGTGATGTTATGCAAGCCAGCCCAAGAGTTTGTCACCATCGCCCACCTTACCCTTAGGTCTTAAGCATCTGTTTTAAGGGGTTATGTAACAAATAAATAGTACTATGTTCATGTACATTAATTTGTGTATATAATAATGAATATACTTTCTTGTCATTATTGACACATTGTAAATAGTTTTTAAAGTACAAATAATGTTTTTAGTTATTATTTAATTAAGAATTATATTTTATGAAAATAAGGGATTTATGAATTAAATAATATTTTAATAAAATATTGTTATTATTATTAAATTAATTTTTATTAAATATAAATGATCTTATAATTTTATGAAAGCAATTGTAATTGTTATTACAGTTTGAAAGCCATTTCTGTCAAAACTCGTGAATTTTCGAAAAATGTCGGTTTTTATTTTAAAAGTGAAAAATAACATATTTATAAAATTATTTAGATAAAATAAATGTTATTTCTGGAATCAGGACGTCAAAATTATCTAACGGTGATTTTTTCATAATTTTCTGAGAGACTCAAATTGTTGGGAAAAAATTAAATACCGTTTAAATATATTATGTGTTTTATGACATCATAATGACCCTATAGTGATGTAATAAACTACTATAAGCTTTATGTTCGGCCAATACATGTTTTACCATTAGAATAATGTGATTTTGGGTTTGTTTGACTTATGTTTCAAAGCATTAATGGACCCCACAAGACTTATTAAACACCTTGTCTTTTTAAATTGTTTTCCATAGGAGTGTGACTCAACTCCACATAAGCAACCCTATTATTTTAAGATGTTCGGAGTTTGACCTTATAAAATACTGTTTTCCTCTTCCCTTTTCCAAAAACCATGGGCAAAAACCATGGGATGGTTTGTGGTTTTGATTAATTTAATGTAAGGGGTCCCGAACCAAAATAATAAACAATTCCCTCACCTTTCCTATATAAACCCACCCAAGATCCCACTTCCTTCTCCCTATAAGGCTTTGGAGTTCATCCAACCTCTTACCTAATCTCTCTAGAATCATCCCAAGGTGCCCCAAGCTCCCAAGAATCCTCTCACAAGCCTCTCTCTAGCCATTGGAAGAACACTTCCAAGTAGGGGTTTTTCTTCCTTTCTCTTTTTTGTCCAGTTTTCTTTAAGTTGTTTTTCCCTTTTAATTACAATTATGAATGTTTGGGTATGCTTTTGAACCTCCCTCATACTTCACTCTTGATGTTCGAATGATGTGAGACCCCTTTCTCTCTCATTAAATTCCTCCCTTGTACACCCATTACTATGCTGAAATTTCGAAAGGAACTTCTCTGTCCTCATTTACATTCAAGAAATACTTGTGTATCATGAATCTAAATTCCATTAAAATTGTTGGGACATGTATCTATATGACCTCATTACTTTCCATTACATGTAAATATTATGAGGAACCCCTTTCTCTCTCATCATCCTTTTTTTTGAATTCTTATGTCACGCCGTTATGCTGCCGAAATCGCACCGACTTTATAAGCCAATGCTATTGTGTAGTGAATACAATTCCCATTTCTCCATCAAGGGTATTCACCTTTATGCACATTTTCTTATTGATTATAAATTTTCATGTATGAATTCAACATTCATTTATCGTGGAATAAATTATTATGTTTAATGAATCCATGTTTTATGATCCATGTGGCACACTTATGCATGAAATGAAATGTTTAAGAAGGGTGCACCCTTATAACTCTCCAATGCATTGGGTAAAGTATAGTATCATGATACGTCATGTGAAATGAGTGTTGAATCATTATAATTCAATTGAAATGAGGGTTTACTCCTACTTCATGTGCAATGAGTGTTTACTCATGCTCCATGTGCAATGAGCCTTTCCTCATGCTAATTCCATGTTAAGTGTTGTTGCAATATTTCCATGTTATGATTATCGTGCTTTATCATGCCTTTATGTTAATGTTTCTCTTATGCTCTATTGATATGCCTAATATCTAACATGTATTTTAATCCTCATGTTATTCCTTGTCTATTCCCTTACTGGGCTTTATATCTCACCCTTTTCTTATGCATGTCCTCTGGTTATCCCATTCAATGCTAAGTATGAAGGAATGTAGTGGTCATGTAAAGGAAGTTTTCAATATATATGTTGTATTTCATTTTTCAATTTTTTATGTAATGATCTTAATCCCCAAATACACTAAACCTATCGATCTTCTTTGTTGTATCAAGTGAAGTTTTATGTAATAAATCATGTTTAAATTTGTAATAAAATCAGGGTTGTCATAGTTGGTATCAGAGGATAGGTTTAGTTATTTTGGGGATTAGGATTAGAAAACCCTTGTAAATCCTTTGATATAAGATGAAGTACAATAAATACATCCCTAAGTTTTGGTTAGTATTGAGTAAGTGGGTTATCATGAAAATAAATCCCTCTCTGGATATGAGCAGGTAGAGGCGGCTCTGGCACAGATGCATCCTAGGGGTAAAACCCGAAAAAAACGCTTTGAGTTAGACTCGAATGGGAACTGGTGCACGACAATGGGCCTTTTTGTACTCTTGGTTATGACACTCTTGGGGGATATTCTTTGGTAAATTCACAAGCTTAGTATGAACCCTTATTAAGGGAATTAAATAAAATTCCCCTAAGAATATATGTTAGAAATTAGATCATGAAAAGCCTAGATTGAAGCCTATAGACTCATGAGTTAAGGAAAAAAATGTTTATTTTTAAGTCATAAACATTTGTCTTTGGATTATCCTTTATGTGTTACCCCCAAAATTTCTTTTATTCCAGCCAATGGCTGGTAATAGGATGACTCAGGCTAACAACCATTGTGAAGATCAGTGCGATAACTGTACTAATGAGATGCCCAATCCAATTGGAGCGGGAGTCGCGAACTATGTCATGCTTCTCTCTCAGCTAACTCAAGTTTTGAATAGAAACACGGGTCAAGAGGAATGTTCAACCCCCCCCCCCCCCACCCCCCTAAGAATGTACTAGTCTTTATCGAGAGCTTCATGAGACAAAGGCCTCCTACTTTTAGTGGATCATCCGATCCCACGATCGCTGAACAATGGATCAACTCCATTGAAAAGATCTTCTCCATCCTTAAATGTTCTGAACAAGAGAAGTTTCTCCTAGATGCTTATCGTGTGGAGGGTGAATCTGATCCATGGTAGACGTTGATCAAAAATACGAAGCCTGAGGAGGAGATCGAGGCATTGGAATGGAAGGATTTCAGGAAGATGTTTTTCAATAAAAATTTTCCGCGCACCCTCCGGCTTAAGATTGAAAGGGGCTCCATTTCCCTTATGAGAAAAGACAAAGAATGTTTTGGAGAATATGAGGAAAACTTCACAAGGCTTGCACGATACGTTTCCAGCTTTGTCGTTACCCCAGAATGCAATGTTGACCAATTCTTTGGTGGGTTGAAGCCTAGCCTATGAAAATCATTAGCAATCTGTGACTTCGACAGCTATGAGGAAATTGTCTGATGTGCCCTCAAGGTCGAAATAGAGATCGGAGAATCACAAGGGTATAATGGGGATAATAAGAATAAGGTGGACTTCAATGATGGGGGTCTGAGGGATAAATCCAATGGTGCTAAGAAGATCCAGCACCCCACTTGCCAAAAGTGCATAAAGACGCACCCTGGAAATTTCCTTAAGGGGTAGTGGAAATGCTTCAAGTGTGGAAGAGATGGGAACCTAGCTATTAACTGTCAGCAAGAAAGACCCGCGGCTGTGACAGAGGAGAGGAACGCTCCGTTCAAACCTCAACACATTGTTCATTGCAACAAGTGCAAAGAACCGGGTCATTTTTCAAATCAGTTCCCTAATACAAGGGTTTTTGGAGGCAACCAACATCCTCCAAGGAAGAAAGGAAGAGATTTTTCCATCACTTTTGCTGAACTGAACCCCGACAATGAAGTGGTCACAGGTATGCTAGTTATTCATTCAAGAATAGGGAATGTAATTTTTGAATCAGATTCTAAGCATTCTTTTATATCTAGAAAGTTTAGTAGAACAATCCCATCACCACCACAAATCATGGAAGTGAAGATGTCGGTGATTACAGCAAATGGGACAATCATTGCATCCCATGAAAATAATTCCTCCCCTATTATAATATTTGGATTGAATTTCCCGGCGAACTTCGTCATACTTATACTCGTGGAATTTGATGCAATTCATGGCATGGATTGGCTTTCCTTACATTGAGCCAACATAAATTGTCAGGAGAGTGAAATCACACTCTATATGGAGAATCGACCCCCGATTCATTACAAGTTTAAGGAGGAAGATGAATCTCCTTTAGCTCCATCATCTCAAGCGTGGATATTACTGCCTTATGAGAATGCGTATCTGGCTCAGATGATTGAGTCCAAGGAAGAAATCATCCTTGAAGAAATTCCTATTGTGAGGGAATTTGCCGAAGTGTTTCCTGAGGAACTGTCTGGTCTTCCTCCTAGAAGAGATGTTGAATTCTCAATTACACTTATACCCGGGGCTTTACCAATATACAAGACTCCACATTGAATGGTTGTTGAAGAGATTGAAGAGCTGAATAAACAACTATAGGAGAATCTGGATAAATGGTTTACACACCAAAGTGCTTCACCATGGGGTGCACTAGTCCTCTTCGTCAAGAAGAAGGATGGGTCAATGCGGCTTTGCATCGATTATCGTGAACTTAACAAAATCACGATAAAGAACAAGTATCCTCTCCTAAGAATTTATGAATTGTTCGATCAACTGCGGGGAGAAGAATACTTCTCCATGGTGGGCTTGCGGTCGGGATATTATCAAGTAAGGGTGAAGAAAGAAGATATCCCCAAAACTTCTTTTCGCAGAAGATACGGGCACTATGAATTCATAGTAATGCATTATGGACTCACTAATGATCAATCAATCTTCATGTACATAATGAATAGAGTCTGTAGAGATTACCTAGAAAATTTTTTGGTATTCTTTATAGATAATATTATAATATACTCCTAAACCAAGGAGGATCATGAAGAGAATTTAGAAACTGTACTTGAGACTTTGCGCAAGGAGAAACTCTATGAAAAGTACAGCAAGTGTGAGTTCTGGTTGAATTAAGTCTCATTATTGGGCCATATCATCACAAGAAATGGGATATCTGCGGATCCATCCAAAACAAATGCAATTGAGGGATGGATGAGGCCAACATCGGTAACAGATATCTATAGATTCTTGGGTTTAACTAGATATTATCGACGATTTGTGAGAAATTTCTCATGATTGTCCAACCCTCATACCAAGATAACTCGAATGGGAGTAATGTTTTCTTGGAGTGATTAATGTGAAGAAAGCTTCAAGGAGTTGAAAAAGAGGCGTATCACTACGCCCATGCTCACTTTACCCACAAGTGGGGATATTTTCTATTGTTTTCAGTGATGCTTCAAAGAAGGTCTTAGGCTGTGTGAAGATGTAGAATGATAAATTTATATCATATTCCTAAAGGTAGTTGAAAATACATGAGCAAAAATATCCAACGCATTATCTATAGTTGGCAGCGGTGATCTTTGCCTTGAAAATCTGGCAGCATTATCTCTATGGAGAGAAATTTTAGATATATACTGACTACAAGAGTCTTAAATATATATTCACACAGAAAGGGATTAATATGAACCAGAGAAGATGGATAGAGCTCATCAAGGATTATAACTGTTCAATCCATTACCACCCTAGAAAAGCGAACATGATGGCAGATTCCCTAAGTAGAAAGGATCCAGTGATTCTATCAATGATGAGAATTGGGAAGGTTCCAATATTCATAGACATGATGAAGATGGTCATGGGAATCATAGAGAAGGGAACATAATCAATCCTTTCACAAATTATTGCTCCACCATCTCTTTTGGAAAGGTTAAAGGATTCTCAAAAGGACGATGTGGGAATTCAAGAAAAAGTGGAAGCTATAAAAAAAGGGAAATCCACGGAGTTTAATGTTAATGAAGAAGGAATTGTGCAGTTTGGGAAAAGACTATTTGTTTCATCAAGTCTGGAGCTGAAGAAGGAACTTTTGGATAACGCACATAGTTCAAATTTCTCCATTCACCTAGGGAGCACAAAGATGTATCGAGATCTATAAGAAAACATTTGGTGGGATAATATGAAGAAGGAGATCTCTGAATATACATCAAAGTGCCTAGTGTGTCAGCAAGTGAAGGCAGAGAGGTAGAAGTCTAAGGGGATCATGCAACTATTGCCCATACCAAAATGTAAATGGGAGAACATCACCATGGACTTTGTCACTGGAATTCCAAGGAAATCCAAAGGCAACAATGAAATCTGCGTTGTTGTGGATCATCTGACAATGACTGCACACTTCATTGCTATTTGGAAAGATTTCTCATTGGATAAACTGGCATAGATATATATCAGGGAAGTGGTAAGTTTTCATGGAGTACCACTAACTATTGTATCTGACCGAGATCCAAGATTCACCTATACGTTTTGGAAGAGTCTTCAGCATGCTCTGAATACTGAATTGAACTTCAATACGGCCTATCATCCACAAACTTATGGCCAATCTGAGAAGACTATCCAAACACATGAGGATATGTTGAGAGCGTTCTCAATGGACTTTAAAGAAGGATGGGATCAACATCTTCCTCTGGTTGAGTTCTCTTATAATAACAGTTTCCACTCAAGCATCCAAATGGCTCCATATGAAGCCCTGTATGGGAAAAGGTGTAGAACACTAGCATGTTGGGATGAGGTCGGTGAACATAAGATGCTTGGACAAGAAATGGTCGAGGAAATGGTGGAGAAGGTGAAAACCATGAAGCAGCATATCATGGCAGACCAGAGTCGACAGAAGAGTTATGTAGATAATCGTCGACGAGATCTTGAGTTTAAAGTTGGAGACGTGGTTTTCTATGCATATCTCCATGGAAGAAGGTCATGAGGATTGGAAAGAAAGGGATATTAATTCCAAGGTACATCGGCCCCTTCGAGATTCTTGATCGCGTCGGGGTTGTGGCCTATCGACTAGCACTTCCACCTACTATGGCCAAAGTACATGATGTCTTTCATGTATCCCTCTTAAGGAAGTACATACCGGACCATTGACATGTACTCTCTTATGAGGTGGTACAATTGGAAGATGATATTTCTTATGAGGAGCAACCAGTTAAGATCAAATATTGTAGAGAAAAAGTTCTACGAAATTAGACAATGCCTCTCGTCGAGGTGTTGTGGAGAAACCGCAAGTTTGAAGAAGAGACTTGGGAATCGGAGGAAATGATGAAGCTGAGTTACCAACATCTATTTTAGTGTGGGAAAAAGAAAATTTCTAGGGCAAAATTTCTTAAGGGGAAATATTGTAATGACCCAAAGTTTCATTAATAGAGATACCTTTTGATCTAATTAAATGTCTCTCTATGATTATATAAAATGTCAACTTCTTTGGTTTTATGTTATGAATTTTGACCATTGATAATATAGTCATTGAATAGTGATCACATGATTACTATAAATATAGGGCTATAACCAATTCAAATTTACTCAGACAAAGGAATCAATAGCCTCATCCAGTAGAATTTCCCCATACAAAGCCCATTTTAAGGATCTTGGAAAAAAGGTGGCATCCTTGGGCTTCGCTCTTGACCAAGCCCAAGCTGAGCTTCATGATGTCAAGATCGAATGGGACCGTCTATGGGAGAAGTGGAAGTTGATAGAAATTATCACTCGAGCGCTGTTATCCGAGCCACCCCAAGAGTCTGTCACCATCGAACACCATACCCTTAGGTCTTATGCGGATGTTTTAAGGGGTTATGTAACAAATAAATTGTAACACCCCAGATAAATAAAGAATATGTCATTTTTATATTTATCCATATTTGTGAGTAGAATATTAATATTACATTAAAGGGGATGCTATGCTCGATGGCGTACCCAATACGCAACAATGAGTTTCTTGGGAATCTTACGTTGCACTCTAATAATAAAATAATATTATTTTAAATGGTAGTTAATGCCTAGACGTTGTAATGGCGGGAATGAACAGAACTAACTACAAAATTATTATATAAGTTTTTAAAATATTTTTACTCTTTACAATAAATGATATAGGATTAAAAATGCGAATGAATCCAATTTTAAGCGTAGACAGTCTAATATTCTTTAAAAGGTCGATTAACCGCCTTTTGAAGGCGAACCTCTTTTAAATCCAATTTTTGAAAATTTTATGTGTTATATTTGACAAAATAAAAATCTTCTTTATTATCAGGACATAAAAATTTACTTTGTGTAAATATTTGATATTTTTCCGAAAAAGTTCAATTTTTAATGAATAGTGAAAAATGTTGTATTTTAATTCAAAACCTCATTTTAATATAATTTATTTATATTATTAGATTATCTTTTTAATTGGTTTTAAAGTGTAAATAGAATATATTTTTACCATTTAATCCAATGGTGGTCATTGAAATTAATATCACTTTAAGATTGGACATAAACAAGTGTCAGTCTTTTGAAAGACATTGTTTCATAAAAACTCGCTATTTGTTTTAACAGCAGGATTTAATTATAAAATTAATTAATGCAAATTCTATGTTATGAATTTGGTAAAATAGACATCATTTTTGAATTCAGAATATAAAATATAGCTTAGGGTGAATTTTTGGTATTTTTCTGAAAAACATCAATTTTTGATGAATATTGAAACCACAAAGTGGTGGTTACAAAATTTGATTTTTCGTTTAAATGGGACTTTACCACTTCTATGATTTGAATTTAAAAAATCCAATTTAAATGATTTTAATGTTTAAGTAAAATGTGGTTCTATGGGATGAAAATAATTTTTGATGAAAAGTAACTTTTAAGTTTTATTAATCACGATTAAGGGTAATTAGTGTGATTTAAGGTAAAAATGATTTTATAATAAAATAAAAGTATCTTGAAAGTTGTCCTAACACTATTGGATGAGTTATGGCCGCCCAAGACAACCCATGGGTCGATATTTGGTACCCAATGGTGCCACATGGGTTTGATAATGACATTTATGCCTTTTATTTAAAGTTAAAATAAAAATGTCACAAACATGATTTGTTTTACTAAAACAATTTTTACATGTGGTTATACAAGTTAAAATTTTGACTATAAATAGTCATTGGAAAGATAAAAATATTTCCTACATCATAGTTTTTTTTTTTATTCATAGACATTAAATAAATTAAATGCCTTATGACATCATGATGATGCAGCGATGACCTCATTATTTAATGATTTAAATAAAATGGAAAGATAATGAAAAATATAGGACCTACACATGTTAAAAACCTATTATATGGGTATATTTCGAACCATTATCACCTTATCCTTGAAAAACATCAATGTGGGACCATTGAAATCCGAAAACCATTTGAAAATAAAGTAACATTTTATACTTTTCCAAGAGTGCCCCTCCTCTCCTCTTATAAAAGGCCTCCAACACTACCACCTTACCCACACCTCTCAAGCCTTTGGTTCGGCCAATATCTAATAATTTTGCCTTTCCACATCCCTTCTCATTCTAGAAGCCTTAAATTAGGCAGGAAGCTCTTCAAGAAACCCTTTTGGTTCAAACCAATGGGAGTTACCCAATTTTAAGGTAACGTCCTCACTTGTGCTCTTTTGTTTTATTTTTCTTCTCCAACCACCTAAAATATTTTTATTAGTTTCTTTTGTAAAAAATCCAGTATCTTACATACACTAGGATGTTTTTATAATAATTATTTGAGATACACTTACACACACATTCATCTAATGGTTAAAGAACATACAGTTTCTGTGGATGGCGAATTTCTGCCTCACGAAACGATGATTGTTAAACACTCATATAACACCTTCAAAGGTGGCCATTAAGATGTAAATATGTTTATATATGATATATAATTTTTTTATGTTTTACTTAAGATTCTGTATTTTTCATTTGTGGCATAACTTTGTGGATTCCATTATGGGTATACCCGATATCTTCATTTTAGGAAGTGCGGACTACCACCCTCTCAAAGTGATTTGATTCGCTAATGCCATATGTGGGATGTATAAAGGATGGATTTAAAGTTATTATATATGATGTTATACTGGAATTATAATATACCTTTATATCATTATTGTTTTCTTTCCATTAAAGTATGAGATAGAAATGAAAGTAGTGTTCATGCGTACGTACGACTTACCATCTCCATGAACGGTGCATTTCATTTCTTATCCTCAAATATAATGTACTATTATAAGTACATATAATGGATATATATGATGTATAACACATATAAAGGATGAATATAATTCTGGAATTAAGAATATACACATCTCTCATTTAGTTTTAATTCCATTAATATGACATAGAAATGAAATTAGCGTTCATGCGTACATACGGCTTACCGTCTCCGTGAACGGTGCATTTCATTTCATACCTCTAAATGATTATGTAATATTATATATACATGTATATTATGGATATATATGACATATATGATATCAAATCAGTAATTTCATTCTGTATATAAAGAACCTTTGACCGCACGAACAACATGTAATTGTTAGAAGTCCACTTTTGACTTAAGAACCAAATATCGACAAAACAAACATTATTAACTTAAATGATTACATAATGTTTATAACATGTAAATAATTGATATAAAAGGAATAATGAACTTGAAAAATGTTCTTAAGAAAGTAGAAATTAACTCATGTTTATTATTCAGGATGTTAAAGAACGATCGAGTCAAGTCACACCCGAGGTAAGGGATCCTACTCCTCTCTTTCTTTTAAATACGTTCTTTTATGTAATTTCTTTTAAAGATCATCATTATTGGGATGTTATTTTATATTACTCTTACTGTAATTTTTTTATGTTAATATGATGAGAGACCCTATTCTCTCTCATCAATCCAGTTTGGATGTTTTGAGTGGCGCTGTTAGGCTGCCGAATTTTCATAAGAGATCTGACCTCTCTCTTTTTTAAGTACTCTCCTTTATGTCAGTTCTTTTAAGCTTCTCTTTGTTATGTTGGGGGATGTTCTTTTATATTCTTCTTTCTGTAAACTTTATTTTAATATGATTAGAGACCCTATTTGACCTCATCAATCCATTTTTGTAAGTTCTATGTGGCGCCGTTAGGCTGCCGAGTTTTCGTAAGGGATTTTTCATCTCACTATTATTCCCATGGGATTTATGCTACATTTTCCACAATTTCCTTTGAGTGGTGTATGTACTTCCAATTATTTTACTCATTGTGTATTATAAATTCATTTATGAGTATTTACATTAATTATGTATTGTTTTTCTTTCACTGGGTGTATGTTTCGAAAGATACCCATGTCGGTAAGGGAACCTTTCACCCTCCTCTTTTTAAAAGACTTATTTTGTCATGTTTTTTAATTCACATTCTATTATGTTGGGATATGTTCTTTTATATAATTATTGATTTAAATTTTATTTCCATGTGATGAGATACCCTTTTTATCTCTCATCAACTCATTTTCTGAATTTTTTATTGACACCATTTGGCTGTCAAATTTTTGCAAGGGAACTTTTTAAACCAAATATGATTATTTGGGATAAACTTATACTCCGTGAATATGTCGTTCTGTGAATATGTGTGAATAACCTCTGATTGTTTTACACAAAATAGCCACTTATATTTTGTGTATTCGTGTTTGGACCAAAAGGGGCCTATATACCCTGAGAGGGGGGGGGGTGAATCAGGGTATGTATATTTTTTTTCAAAGTTCTTCCTACCCCAATGGATCTTGACCTCTTTTTTACAAGGGTCAATTTGTTTTATCTTGTGTGTAAACTATGATCAATTCTTTACTTCTTTATCTAATAATGATTCTTTGAATGCAATGTGGTGAAGCAAACAGGCAGACATAGAGATTTTACATGGTTCACCCTCACTGGGCTACGTCCAAGGAGCATACGCCAACAAGTTTCCGGTCGTACCAAATTCCATTATTATTCACTAGATGTGGATACATAGTTCGGGCTAGATCACTTCTATGACCAGGCTCACTACCTTTACAAAGTTTAGGGTCAGCTCACTTCTTTCCCAAGGGTCACTCCCTATTTCTCTCTCTCTGGCTCACTACCAGTGGAGAGGGCCGCCTTCTTCATCTTCCTAAGCTCACTGCTCTGTGAAGGGATTCACTCACAGTTTATAGACCTGTAGGTCTCTTAATTTCCATTAAGGAATGCATCTTTCTCTGTATGTAGATGCTCTGTTGAATTTCAACTTTCATCCACTGATGAATACCTCTTTGCCTCTAAACACTGGGCAATGCACTTTGGAAACACCTTTGCGAAGCAGCCTACTTCACTAGGCTCCCAATTTCGCAAAGCTCAAACAAGCCTTCGCGAAGCTCCTGCCTTTTCGCAAAGCTCTATCGCGAATCTCTCTCGGGAAGAACTCCCGCGAAACTCAACTCATTGCAAATAAACTTCTCTCGCGAAGCTCACTGAGGCAACACATATCACACAACTTTCGCGGAGCTACAATAGCCGCCGCGAAGCTCTTCTTTCGCGAAGAACACTTGCTCCGCGAACTACCTTCGCAAAACGAGATCAAATGATGTTCTCTGAAAAATCTCTCTACTTCGCTCGAAGGGTTCAGGCTCTATTTATAGGTGATTCCACCGACCCTTTTCCCTTCCACGCAAAATGAACACCACGTCATCTCAAATCACTAAGCTACAAAGATTCCACCGGAATTCTGTCCAAATCACGAAGCACCACGGCACTTTGAAGTTCGTGAAGCTTGACGTAGTCGCGAAGAATCACCATCAACATAACTTCGTGCATTCTCCGCGAAGCTCCCTCGCGATGCCCTTCTCCGCCATGATGCACTTCAGCCTCTGCCGTTCGCGAAGCCTGACGTAGTCACGAAGACTCACCACCTCCATTCTTCTGATCTTCGCTATTTCCAAACCATGAATCCTATCTTCGCGAAATTCATGCCTTTTCCATATTAAATTATGCTCTTCATGGAAATCCTATTTTCGCGATGCTCACCAAATTCAAGATTTTGGACCCCAAAAATTTTTCAAACACTGGTAAACGGCGCCACCTTGTACTGCTCTTTTGTATCGCCTCCAGATCGTCCTTTCCTTTGTTATCGTTCTTTGTCAACAAGTATTGTCAAC
This sequence comes from Viscum album, assembly GCA_963277665.1. Lineage (NCBI taxonomy): Eukaryota > Viridiplantae > Streptophyta > Magnoliopsida > Santalales > Viscaceae > Viscum > Viscum album. Next base: position 596,318,335 of record OY728122.1, read on the forward strand.
AACTTCTTGGGAACTCGACAAATATCCATGGAGACCTACTTTGTCAACAAACACAACCAACCCAAAAATACTTCAATGTTACCTTGAGGTATTTTTTCCCAAAAATTCATTTGTCACACATAATTATGTAATTGATTTATCCTTAAACCAAGAATACCGTCTTTTTAAGGGACTTCGTCTCCATCTCCTTTCATTAGGGAATATTTTGTTTTATACACAACTTTCTTTTATACAGTGTATATACCCCTTTGACTTTTACTTTTATACAAAAGGAATCTTTTTCTATAAAGTGTTTTACTAAAAGACAAAAAGGAATGTTTCTTTTAACGTACGTGGTGACAACGACCTTTTCTGCCACCGCGAGTATTATTTGATCTTTGGCTTCCTCAACAAGCCGTAATGTTTTTAAAATAAAATAAATACCATATACTCTTTTATGTATTTTGGTATTGACAATGGTTTTGATAAATGATTCTATTAGGTCAATATATTTAAATGATATATTGTGATTGAAATGTGGAAATGTTATCATTCCTTTATATTGGTTTTATGTGTTATAATTTTATAATGTTACTTGGACATTTTACGGGTGGTTACGTGATAAACCATATGATGGGTGGTGCCGTGAATACCAGGACGGGTGGTTACGTTATAACCCCCAATGCATTGGGTATGGAAGTCAGCCGTATGGATATTCTATTAAGTATGTATGGAAGTTGGCCGAATGGCTATTCCATTAAGTGATATGTGTAGAAGTTGACCTTCTGGTCATTCCACATAAGTATGTTTATGTCCCAATTTACCATTATATGTTATGTGATCATTATATGGGTTTTATGGTAATCTTTTGGTTACATAAGGGTATGTAATGAACTTTTATTCAGTGAAGAGTTTTTACCACTTCGAAAAGATGAAAAGTATTACTTTGATAATGTATACATGGTTTACTTGTTGTTTTGAAAAACTAACAGTTTTCATTCTTTGTGTATCCCTTACTTAGCTTTTTATGCTCATCCCATGTTTTTGAAATGTTTTTCACAGGACTTAACGTGGAATAGGGTCAAGGATGGGATCAAGGGAAAGTCATGCAACCTAAAACATGGAACTGGACATGTTTCTTTTTAAGAGTTTTTATTTTATGGAAACTTAGTAAAAGTTTATACTTTTTAATCTTTTTAGATGTAATAGTTATGTCCTAATTCTCTAAAACTATATACCTGAAAAGAACCTCAATGTGAATTATTCATTTAAATCAATATTAAGTAAGGTTTAAGGCTAGGGCCTTATAGTTTGTATCAAAGGTCGGTTTAGATAACTTCAGAGGTTAGGGTATTCTCTAAGCATAAGTGACATTACCATAATGGTTTGGATTTCAGAAAGAGTCCTAGTTTTAGATAAAGTGAATGAGTAAGTATATATTAGTGTTTACCTTCCTCATTAGCACATGATGGTTTTGTTGATATACTCACACTGACATTTCTATTTTTAGTGAATCGATGGATCTAGCAGGCACTAAAGAGACAACAGGTTTGAAGGAAATTGTGGTGGTTCTCTGATTAAGATACTAGATAAAATGGGGGATTCAATGAGGAAACTCGTGGTTGTTCTAAACCAACTATCATGGATTCATGATCAACCACTTGAACTTTGGTATGTTCTGTAATGCATCATGTACGAGATGACCAATCGATGTGGAAGTTCAGGTAATAATTATAAAGGTAACCATTAGAGTTTATATGATCCTTACTTTTGAGGTAATTATGGGTTATTATATGTTATGATGGAAAATTAATGGCATGAGATAAACATGAGGTTAAAATATGTTATGATTATTTTTGAAGATTTTATCTCTTTTTGGGGAATGTTTTAAGAATTATATAGTTTGGAAAAAGGACAACATGCAGACCGTGTGACAACCCATCGCGTCAGACAAAGCTGCGGGAATCGAACCCACAACCAAAGTGCGACTGGTATTTATCGCCTACCACTGGAGTACGTGAAGTCCCTAGTTAGTTTGAATAATTCTTTTTAGTTAGATGATTTTAGGAATCAATAGTATGTTTATTTTGGGTTATCTATGGAAATGATTAACCTATCATGGAGGATATGTGATTAGGTTAATTACGTTTCAATATGAGAATTTAAGAGCAACTGATGTTATTTGGAGATAAATGTTAATTTGTACCTTGGAAGACTATGTGTTTAAATCCTTCAAATATTTGGGTTTCAATCATAGTTTGGTATAATTTGATGAATTTTATGGACAATTGTTCATCGAATTGTCTTCGTTGAACTTTGGGTTTTTTGGAAAATTTTGGAGATTAAGAATAGATTTTATTTTTATAAAGGATTATACTTTTCTGGATTATCTGATCTTGTACCAAAAATTTTGGTTTTGGTTTGGGTTAATGTCTAATGACATGGTAATTATATAGTTCTCTTTTGTGGATTAGGTGATTCTCTAGAAATTGATTATAGTACTCTTAATGTGAACAAGTCTTCTAAATACTCGTCTTTTGGGGAAAATATGAGTTTGTGTAAGGAATCTAATAAAAGTTGAAAGTCAACATGATAAGTGATTATGTTTCCTTATGAATAAATTCCTCAAAAAAAAAGTTACTTAAAACAAAAATGTTTTCTATTAAATTTTCCTACTGGGGAATCGAATACCATTTAACCCATCACAAGTTTGTGATTTTCTTGTGGTTAACATTCTCCTAAAAATGTTTTCTATCACTCTCCATAAGAACATGACCCTATGTTTTCTCTTCCATGTCCATGTTTTCCTACATGTAATCCTAGTATGGGTTAACTTGGGTGACCTCTGTACTTATCATTCTTTATTTTAAAGTGATTGTTTTACCGACTCTTGTTCCGATGTGGGACTTTCAAGGATATTTCCAAGCCCAATTTTAAAATTGCGAGGACGCAATTCCCAAAAGGGGGAAGGATGTAACACCCCAGGTAAATAAAGAATATGACATTTTTATATTTATCCATATTTGTGAATAAAATATAAATATTACTTTAAAGGGGATTCTATGCTCGATGGCGTACCCAATACGCAACAACGAGTTTCTTGGGAATCTTACGTTGCACTCTAATAATAAAATAATATTATTTTAAATGGTAGTTAACACCTAGCCATTGTAATGGCGGGAAAGAACAGAACTAACTACAAAATCATTATATATTTTTTTCAAATATTTTTACTCTTTACAATAAATGATAGAGGATTAAAAATGCGAATGAATCCAATTTTAAGCGTAGGCAGTCTAATATTCTTTAAAAGGTCGATTAACTGCCTTTTGAAGGCGAACCTCTTTTAAATCCACATTTTGACAATTTTATGTGTTATATTTGACAAAATAAAATTCTTCTTTATAATAGGGACATCAAAATTTATTTTGTGTAAATTTTTGATATTTTTCCGAAAAAGTTCAATTTTTAATGAATATTGAAAAATGTTGTATTTTAATTCAAAACCTCATTTTAATATAATTTATTTATATGATTAGATAATCTTTTTAATTGGTTTTAAAGTGTAAATATAATATATTTTTACCATATAATACAATGGTGGTCATTTTAATTAATATCACTTTAATATTGGACATAAATGAGTGCTAATCTTTTGAAAGATATTGTTTCATAAAAACACGCTATTTGTTTTAATAGCGGGATATAATTATAAAATTAATTAATGCAACTTCTATGTTATGAATTTGGTAAAATAGAAATCATTTTTGAATTCGGAATATCAAATATATCTTAGGGTGGATTTTTGGTATTTTTCTAAAAAACATCAATTTTTGATGAATAGTGAAACCACAAAGTGGTGGTTACGAAATTTGATTTTTCGTTTAAATGGGACTTTACCACTTCTGTGATTTGAATTTCAAAAATCCAATTTAAATTATTTTAATTTTTAAGTAAAATGTGGTTCAATGGGATGAAAATAATTGTTGATGAAAAGTAACTTTTATGTTTTATTAATCACGATTAAAGGTAATTAGTGTGATTTAAGGTAAAAATTATATTATAATAAAATGAAAATATCTTGACACTTGTCCTAACCCTATTGGATGAGTTATGGCCGACCAATACAACCCATGGGTCTATCTTTGGTACCCCATGGAGCCACTTGGGTTTGATAATGACATTTATGCCTTTTATTTAAAGTTAAAATAAAAATGTCACAAACATGATTTGTTTTACTAAAACAATTTTTTACATGTGGTAATACAAGTCAGAATTTTGACTATAAATAGTCATTGGAAAGATAAAAATATTTCCTACATAATAGTATTTTTTTTATAATTCATATACATTAAATAAATTATATTCTTTATGACATCATGATGATGCAGCGATGACCTCATTATTTAAATATTTAAATAAAATGGAAAGATAATGCAAAATATAGGACTTACACATGTCAAAAACCTATTGGATGGGTGGATTTCGAACCCTTATCACCTTACCCTTGAAAAATATCAATGTGGGACCATTGAAATCCGAAAACCATTTGAAAATAAAGTAACATTTTATACTTTTCCAAGAGTGCCCCTCCTCTCCTCTTATAAAAGGCCTCCACCTCTACCACCTTACCCACACCTCTCAAGCCTTTGGATCAGCCACGCCTTGAACATTTTATCTCTCCACATCCCTCTACTCATCCTAGAAGCCTTAACTTAGGCATTAAGCTCTTCAAGAAACCCTTTTGGTTCAAACCAAAGGGAGTTACCCAATTTTAAGGTAACGTCTTCACTTGTGCTCTTTTGTTTTATTTTGCTTCTCCAAACCCCTAAACTCTTTTTATTAATTTATTTTGTAACAACTCCAGTATCTTCAATATACTAGGAATTTTTTATAACAATTATTTGATCTACACTTACACACACATTCATCTAATGATTAAAGAACATACAGTTTCAGTGGATGGAGAATTTCTGCCTCACGAAACGATGATTGTTCAACACTCATATAACACCTTCAAAGGTGGCCATTAATATTTCACTATAATTATATATGATATATAATATTTTTATGTTTTACTTAAGCTTCAGTATTTTACATTTGTGGCATACCTTTATGGCTTCCATTATTGGTATACACGATATCTTCATTTTAGGAAGTGCGGACTACCGCCCCCTCAAAGTGATTTGATTCGTTAATGCCATATGTGGGATGTATAAAGGATGGATTTAAAGATATTATATATGATTTTATACTGGAATTATAATATAACTTTATATCATTATTGTTTTCTTTCCATTAAAATATGAGATAGAAATGAAAGTAGCGTTCATGCGAACGTACGACTTACCGTCTCCATGAACGGTGCATTTCATTTCATATCCTCAAATGTAATGTACTATTATAAGTACATATAATGGATATATATGATGTATCATACATCTAAACGATGAATATAATTCGGGAATTAAAAATATACACATCTCTCATTAAGTTTTAATTCCATTAATATGACATAGAAATGAAAGTAGCGTTCTTGCGTACGTACGGCTTACCGTCTCCATTAACGGTGCATTTCATTTCTTGCCTCTAAATGATTATGTAATATTATAAATACATGTATATTATGGATATATATTATAAATATGATATCCAAATCAGGAATTTCATTCTGGATATAAAGAACCTTTGACCACACCAACAACATGTAATTGTAAGAAGTCCACTTTTGACTTAAGAACCAAATATCGACAAAACAAACATTATTAACTTAAATGATTACATAATTTTTATAACATGTAAATAAATTATATAAAAGGAATAATGAACTTGAAAAAGGTTCTTAAGCAAGTATAAATTAACTCATGTTTATTATTCAGGACGTTAAAGAACGATCGAGTCATGTCGGACCCGAAGTAAGGGATCCTACTCCTCTCTTTTTTTTAAATACGCTCTTTTATGTCATTCCTTTTAAAGATCATCTTTATTGTTATTGGGATGTTATTTTATATTAATCTTACTATAATTTGTTTATGTTAATATGATGAGAGACCCTATTCTCTCTCATCAATCCATTCTGGATGTTTTGAGTGGTGCCGTTAGGCTGCCAAATTTTCGTAAGAGATCTAACCTCTCTCTTTTTTAAGTACTCTCCTTTATGTCACTTCTTTTAAGCATCTATTTGTTATGTTGGGGGATGTTATTTTATATTCCTCTTTCCGTAAACATTATGTTAATATGATTAGAGACCCTATTTGATCTCATCAATCCATTTTTGTAAGTTCTAAGTGGCGTTGTTAGGCTGCCGAGTTTTCGTAAGGGATTTTTCATCTCACTTTTATTCTTGTGGGATTTATGCTACATTTTCCACAATTTTATTTGAGTGGTGTATGTTCTGCCCATTATTTTACTCTTTGTGTATTATACGTTCATTTATGAGTATTTACATCAATGTAGTATTGTCCTTCATTCACTGGGTGTATGTTTTGAAAGATACCCATGTCGGTAAGGGAACCTTTCAACCTCCTCTTTTTAAAAGACTTCATTTGTCATGTCTTTTAATTCACATACTATTATGTTGGGATATGTTCCTCTATATCCTTATTGATTTAAATTTTATTTCCATGTGATGAGATACCCTTTTTATCTCTCATCAACTCATTTTCTGAATTTTGTAGTGACGCCATTAGGCTGTCAAATTTTAGTAAGGGAACTTCTTAACCCAAATTTGATTCTTTGGGATAAACTTATACTCCTTGAATATGTTGTTCTATGAATATGTGTGAATAACCTCTGATTGTTTTACACTTAATAGCCACTTATATTTGGTGTAGTCGTTTGTCACACATAATTATGTAATTTATTTATCCTTAAACCAGGGATACCGTCTTTGTAAGGGACTTCGTCTCAATCTCCTTTCATTGAGGCATATTTCGTTTTATACACATCTTTCTTTTATACAGTGTATAAACCCCTTTTACTTTTACTTTTTAAAAAAAAAGAATCTTTTTCTACAAAGCGTTTTACTAAACGACAAAAAATAATGTTTCTATTAACGTACGCGGTGAAAACGACCTTTTCCGCCGCCATGAGTATTATTTGATCTTTGGCTTCCTGAACAAGTCGTAATGTTTTTAAAATAAAATAAATACCATATAATCTTTTATGTATTTTGGTATTGAAAATGGTTTTGATAAATGATTCTATTATTTCAATATATTGAAATGATATATTGTGATTGAAATGTGGAAATGTTATCATTCCTTTATGTTGGTTTTATGTGTTATAATTTTATAATGGTACTTGGAAATTTTACGGGTGGTTACGTGATAAACCATATGATGGGTGGTGTCGTGAATACTAGGACGGGTGGTTACTTTATAACCTCCAATGCATTGGGTATGGAAGTCGGCCGTATGGCTATTACATTAAGTATGTATTGAAGTTGGCCGAATGGCTATTCCATTTAGTGATATGTGTTGAAGTCGACCTTATGGTCATTCCACTTAAGTATGTTTATGTCCCATGGTACCATTATATGTTATGTGATCTTTATATGGGTTTTATGTGAATCTTTTGGTTACATAAGGGTAAGTAATGAAATTTTATTCAGTGAAGAGTTTTTACTACTTCGGAATGGTGAAAAGTATTACTTTGATAAAGTATACATGGTTTACTTGTTTTTTGGAAAAACTAATAGTTTTCATTCTTTGTGTATCCCTTACTGAGCTTTTTATGCTCATCCCATGTTTTTGAAATGTTTTTCACAGGACTTAATGTGAAATAGGGTCAAGGATGGGATCAAGGGAAATTAATGCAACCTAAAACATGGATGTAGACATGTTTTTTTTAAGAGTTTTTATTTTATGGAAACTTAGTAAAAGTTTCTACTTTGTAATCTTTTGAGATGTAATAGTTATGTCCTAATTCTCTAAAACTCTAAACCTGAAAAGATCCTCAATGTGAATTATTCATTTAATTCAATATCATGTAAGGTTTAAGGCCATGGCCTTATATAAAAAGTACTATGTTCATGTACATTATTATTTTTATATAATAATGATTTTAATTTATTTTCATTATTGAAACATTGTAAATAGTTTTTAAATTACAAATAATGTTTTTAGTTATTATTTAATTAAGAATTATATTTTATTAAAATAAGGTATTTTTGAATTAAATAATAATTTAATAAATTATTATTATTATTATTAAATTGATTTTTATTAAATATAAATGATCTTATAATTTTATGATTGAAATTGTAATTTTTATTAAGGTTTGAAAGAGATTTTTATCAAAACCTGTGAATTTTCGATAAATATCGGTTTTTATTTTAAAAGTGAAAATTAACATATTTAGAAAATTATTTTGATAAAATAAATGTTATTTCTAGAATCAGGATGTCGAAATTATCCAACGGTGAATTTTTCATAATTTTCTGAGATAGTCAAATTTTTGGGTAAAAATTAAATACCGTTTAAATATATAATGTGTTTTATGACATCATAATGACCCAATAGTGATGTAATAAAATACAATAAGACTTATTTTCGGCCAATATATGTTTTACCATTAAAATAATGTGATTTTGGGTTTTTTTGACTTACTTTTCAACACATTAATGGACCCCTAAAGTCTTATTAAACACTTTGTATTTTTAAATTGTTTTTCATGGGAGTGTGACTCACCTCCACATAAGCAACCCTATTATTTTAAGAATTTCGGACATTGGTCTTATAAAATATTTCTTTTCACTTCCCTATTACAAAATACATGGGAAAAAAACAATGGTATGGTTTTTGGTTTGGAATAATTTAATGTAAGGGGTCCCAAACCTAAATAATAAAGAATTCCCTCACCATTCCTATATAAACCCACCCAAGATCCCACTTCCTCCTCACTCAATGCCTTTGGAGTTCGTCCAACCTCTGAAATAATCTATCTTAATCCTCCCAAGGTTCCCCAAGCACCCAATAAGCCTCTCAGAAGCTTCTCTCTAGCCTTTGGAAGCACACTTCCAAGTAAGGGGTTTTCTTCCTTTCTCTTTTTTGTCCAATTTTCATTATGTTGTTTTTCCATTTTAGTTTCAATTATGAATGTTGGGGTATGGTTTAGAACCTCCCTCATACTGCCCTCTTGATTATTTAATGATGTGAGAACACTTTATCTCTCATTAAATTCCTCCCATGTACACCCATTACTATGCCGAAATTCCGAAAGGAACTTCTCTCTCCTCATTTACATGCAAGCAATACTTTTGTATCATGAATCTAAATTACATGAATTTTTTTGGGAAATGTATCTATATGACCTACTTACTGTCTAATACATGTAAATATTATGAGGAACCCCTTTCTCTCTCATCAACCTTTTTTATGAATTCTTATGTCACGTCGTTATGTTGTCGAAATCGCATCGACTTTCTAAGCTAATGCCATTGTGTAGTGAATACCATGACCATTTCTGCATTAAGGGTATTCACCTTTATGCACATTTACTTATTGATTATAATGTATCATGTATTAATTCCACATTCCTTTATCGTGGAATAAATGATTATGTTTAATGAATCTATGTTTTATGATCCATTCGACATACTTATGCATGAAATGAAATGTTTAAGAAGGGTGTGCCCTTATAGCGCTCCAATGCATTTTGTAAAGTATAGTATCATGATACGTCATGTGCAATGATTGTTGACTCATTCTAATTCAAGTTAAATGAGGGTTTACTCGTGATTCATGTTCAATGAGGGTTTACTCATGCTCCATGTGCAATGAGCCTTGGCTCATGCTAATTCCATGTTAAGTGTTGCTGCCACATTTCCTTGTTATGATTATCATTCTTTATCATGCCTTTATGTTCATGTTTCTATTATTCTCTATTGATATTCATAATGTCTAACTTGTATTTTACTCCTCATGTTATTCCATTTGTATTCCCTTACTGGGCTTTATAGGTCACCCTTTTCTTATGCATGTCCTCAGGTTATCCAATGCAATGCTATGTACGAAGGAATGTAGTGGTCATGTAAAGGTAGTTTTCAATAAAGATGTTGTATTTAATGTTTCATGTTTATATGTAATGATCCTAATCCCCAAAGACACTAAACCTCTCGATCTTTTTTGTTGTATCAAGTGATGTTTTATGTAATAAATCATGTTTAAGTTTGTAATAAAAGCAGGGTTGTCATAGATGAAACACATACAAGGAGCTTAATCCTGTTCATTCCATCATGATCATGGTTAATATTATGAACATTTCTTACATTAATTTTCAGCACAAAATCATCCTCCAACATCTCCTTTATTATCACAAGGATATACGGTTGAACACTTATTTTATAATGAAAATATGCATCCCCTTCCTTCAAGATTTTATGATCTATCCATTGAAAATCCATAAATACAAGATATTTTTCGATCCTCAACCTATATAAGATAGTATGATCATTTTGACTCAAAGCATAGACCAAATTGATCTATTTCCCAAGGTTGTAATGTATTTAGTAGTTGTGATCATTAATCAGCTCTGGCCATCATATTTTGCATATATTCCACTCCTTCTATGTGAATGTATACTTCAAAATTTTACGATCTGTATATATATCAAACTTTTCTATATAAAGATAATGTATTCATATCAATAATTAAAAAATTTCCATAGTTAAATACATATCATTATTGGGGTAAGTTTTCTCATGAACCTTCAATTATAATGAGGCATAAACTATAACCATTTCATTTTTCAAGATAAAACATCATAATCCCTTCTTGGATTCATCGGTATAGATTAAAAACACTTATCCACTATAGGGTAATATAATTACAAGTACACTAACTAATCTCCTCTTCAGTTTCTTAAAATATCAATCACATTCATCTGTCCAAAGGAACATGGATCCCTTCTGAGTTATCATGGTGAAGGGATTATATATCCATGATAAATATTCCATAAACCATTGATAATATCCATATAAACCAAGAAAACTATGGATCTCATTCATCATAGTTAGTCTAGTCCAGCATTCTATAGCCTCTATCATTGATGGATCTACCGATATACCCTCTCTTTAGATTATATGAACCAAAAATGAAATATTTTGTAGCCAAAATTCACACATCATAAATATCTCATAAAATTTCTCCTTCTATAGGGTATTTCATAAAACTATCAAGTGATCTTCATGCTCTTCCTTTATCTTTAAATAAATGAGTATATAATCTATAAATACTACCAAAAACTGAATAAGGTAATATCTTAAAAATCTATTAATTAAATCCATCAATATAGTGGGGGAATCTATAATACCCAACAGAATCACTATATACTCAATGTGTACATACAATTTATGGAATGTTGTATTGGGTATATTATCCTTATTGGCCATCAATTGATGATATCGAGGATGAATCCCAATCTTAGAAATGTATTAAGATATATGAATTTATTAAAAAAATCATCAATATAGGGTACATGAAATTTTTACATGATCATTATATTATTATTATCCTGATAATCAATATAGAGTCGCATCTCTCCATATTTATTTTTATAAAATAGAATAGGTGAATCCTAAGGTCACAGACTTGGATGAATGAATCCATTTTCAAGGTTCTCCTAGAGTTTCTTATTCAATTATTAAAAATCAATCAAGGAAATATTACAGGGAGTCTTTGAAGTATGTGTGTAACTATGTATGAGTTATATTGATAAATTAAATTCACATCTCCATGGAAGAATTGGTAACTATTCCAAAAAAACATTAAAAAACTCATGTATAATAAACATGTCATTAATGCCGATTTTATCCCCAACCATATGAAATCAAAACACCTATTGAATAGGAATCAAAAACCATACAATGGATTTTATTTCCATTATAATTTTATATTTAGCATCACATTGATAGACTATCCTAGGTAGGTTTGGAATATCAAACGTGACATCTCTTCCTCAAAAATTGATTGGGATTTATATAGTGAAATCCAATACATTCCTGTAATGCCTCGTGGTTTTGTGAACTATTTTTTTTTGACTAAATTAATTTTCATTTAGGAATTTTATTGCACTAATTTAATCATTCCATTAACATGACACCAATTTGGCATGTCCTACACAACACCTACTTGGATTCCATTACGCGCAACAACAACTTGGTGTATCTTACACGCAACCCCAAGTGTAAAAAGGGAATATAATAACCCAATACTTCAAAATATATTTACTATATAAAATAAATATAATATATAACATGGATTTTAATAAAAACCACTCTTAATTATCTTGTGTTACATGCAATAGATACTTTCTTTGGTAGCTTACACTATACACAGTACTAAATGTTACAAGATAATGATATATTATTAAATCATTATTAAATAATATAATAAGAAATAACCTAGCCATTAAATTAGTTTTTATGAATAGTATAATCTAACTTATGAAAGGTTTTGGTCTATATAAACATAAAATGGATTCATTGATTACCAATTAATTATAAATAAAACTAAGAACTAAATGACTATAAAAATAAATATTATTATTATTTTCATGCTTACAAATGGGGTTTTTATTGATAAACTAAATTAATCACAATTAGTGATTTTAATGAAATATATATGTTACATATTAAATAAAATATTTTCTATATTCATCCTTTAGTTTTGATATTCATAATATAATGACAAACCCAATTTTACACATAAAAAACCAATATTTTATAAAGGCAATTTTACCGGCTTTTAATGGAGAACACATTTTTAATAACATTTTGAATATTTTATTAATTTAACATGTACATATATACTTAATATTTGTAATCTATAAATAAAAATTATCTTAGGGTGAATTTTTTGTATTTTTCTATGAAGATTCATTTTTAATGAATAGTGAAAAATACTGAATTTTAGATCAAGACTGATTTTCAAATAATTTATTTGTTAGATTAAATTATGTTTTGTATTGGTTTTAATGATTTACTAGAAAATATTATTATTAATTAATAAATTTCGGTCATTTTGATCAATTTAAAATATAAATTGACTACAAAAATATTGCAAACTTGCGAATATTTTTACTTTAAAAACTCGCATTGTTGTCCTACATTTGAGATGAATATTAAATTAATTTTTGAATATTATGTGATTGAAATTTAAAAAAATGGATTCCATTTTTGGAATAATCCTATTTTATAATGGTTAATAATACAATATTTGTTTTTTAACAAAAATATTAATGAAAGTGATTAAAATGATTTACAATAATAAGTGTTTAATTAAGAATAATAAGGGAATAACCTTAACCTTGATGTCCGAAACGTCCAATAAAACTGTCCAAGAGATATTTTATGACAATATTTAGACCCTATCCTCCCATGAATCAAATATTTTCCATTATTGGAGCCAATTTCAAAGTGAAAAATATGTATGGAATTTTTTTTTCAATATATTACATGAGTGAAACTCCTCCCCCACTATAATAGGACACCACTTCTCCCACCACCTCAATCCTCTCAAACCACATAGGTTTGGAAAATCTCTACTCAAGTAGCATCCAAAAATTCCTCCTATATACCTTTAAGCCCCCATTTAGGGATAAATCCTTCTCCGAAATCCCTTTTCTATAAACTAAAAGGAGTTGTCCAATTTGTAGGTAACATTTTGCAAGGATCTCTTTTCTTTCATTTGTTTCTACACTCACATTAATATACATATTCAATTATTACATAAAAAACCATTATCCTGAATATAGTAGGTTTTTTTATGTTATTATTTCTATATAAACTTATACACACTTCCATATAATGGGAAACAAACATATTGTTTCTATGTATGGCGAACTATTAGCTCATGAAATGATGATTGTTCATTTTTCCTCTACCGCCTCTCAAGGTGGCCATTATGATGGACACTATATTTATATATTAAATATATGATATTTATAACTTATTCAGTATTATATAATTTATATTTATAATATACCTTTACGCATTCCATCTTCTTTAAATATGATAATTTCGTTTGAGGAAATGTGGACTATCTCCCCCTCAATGAGATGTGAATCATTCATTCCAAACATGGAATGTAAAAAAGATGGTATTAATAACCCAATGTAACATATATATCATAGATATGATTTTATAATTAAAATATACATATATTATTAAATTTTAATTATTTTTATTCATTAAATAAATAAAAGTAGTGTCCATGTGTAACTACGACCTCTCGTCTCCATGAATAGTACATTTCATTTCTTAACTCCAAAATTTATAAGTTATTATAAATACATATGTACTAAATATATAAGATAATTAATTTGTTGTTTACATTCTTAATATGATTAAATTGTGATCTAAATAATATGATAATGAAATAAAAATTCAAAACCAACTTGAGAAAACTAGGCAATTAACACACAAAATAGTGAAAATAATGAAAGAATGTTAACAAATGGGTAATAAGATTTTATAATAAGATGATATAAATAAAATTATTAACATTAGTATGGTTCTATTATAAGTTAGTAACATATTTTAAACCACTGTATAAGAGGATAAATACCACACAACAAAATGATGATTTAGGTAAGGTAATTTCCTCTCACTTTTTATATCTATGAGATACATGTCATGTTCACCACTTTCTCTCTTTTGTGGTATATATAATTCCTATGAATGTATTATATTATTATTATTATTGATTTTATTGGTATTTAAATATCAATTCTATTACCTTTCACTCATGGGGTTTAGGTTTCAAATGTTACTAAATCAGTAAGATAGTTTTGTCTCAATTTACCTACTTTGAGACACATGCCATGTTATGAACTAATATTTGTATGTGAGATATAAAAACTGAATTTGACATGTAATTTAATTAATATACTTAATATAATGATATTTTATGTTTCATTCAGTTTTATTTTATTACATGGTGAGTATGGTTCAAATTTACTAAGTGATAAGAGTTTATTGAAACAATCTCATCTCTTTTCGAGATTGTTTATGATTATGTTTCCTTTATTGAAATCCTATAATCCATATCTCAAGAAAATTCAGTAATTTTTTTATCCTCTAGTTATTAATGATATATTCATG
This sequence comes from Viscum album, assembly GCA_963277665.1. NCBI lineage: Eukaryota > Viridiplantae > Streptophyta > Magnoliopsida > Santalales > Viscaceae > Viscum > Viscum album. The sequence continues at coordinate 596,333,417 of OY728122.1, forward strand.
TATTGGTACTAGTTGTATACTCCTAGTTACATGAGATAGTTAAGAAAGTGCTTTTATAAAAGGCTAATTTTACCCTCTCTTTAGTCCGAATTTTGTATTCCTTCAAAACAATGTTTTCTAAAAATTGTTTCCAAGAATGTTGTACTATTATCCTATAATATTTAATTCAAATTATTGGTATTTTTATATTTTACCTATTTTTTTAAAGGAATATTTTTATCTCTTTATTAACAAGGAATTTTTCTAACTTTCTATCATGAAAATGAATGTTCTTCTTACCTCATAAAACATGTACGGATTTTCACACCATCATTTCTGTAAAGCCTCCTTTACATGTTTAAAATATTTTTTTTTAGAAAACGTTTTTAAAAATAATTTTCAGAGAAATTGTTTTCATAACATTCTAATTATTTCTTTATAATTTTTCAATGTATTTTGATTGGTTTTTAATATTTTTAATATAATTATAAGGAAATTAATTTTAATTTTTTTTTCAAGCATCTTTTATAACTTTTCATGGAATTTGTTTTCAAAATTATTTAAATATTATTTTATATTTTTTAAAGTAAAATGGGTTTCAAAATGATTTCAATCCTTATTTATAATTTTGAAAAAAAAAATCAATGAAATTGTTTATAAAAAATTCAATCTCATTTTATATGTTTTCAAGGAAAATTGTTTTCAAAATGTTTTCAAGGTCTATTTATATATTTTCCACGAAACAGGTTTTCAAATATTTCTTTATAATATTTCAAATTTATTTTTATGTAAATGGTTTTCAAAAGGTTTTTATGTTTTAAATAGACCTTTTCCAAAGAATAAGTGATATTTTATTTATGAAATTTTTTCAAAATATTCTTCCAAATTATTTTCCATGTAAGATGAAATTATTTGATTTTACTCATTCCCTTATAAGAAATAATCAAATGTTACATTAATATTATTTCTTGAATGTTTTATGTTTTGATGAAATGATTCTTATGACACTCTTTTCGCTTTCACAGGTTATATGATTTTGAATCCTACTTCTTTTCACGAGTTATTCTTATGATGAAATTATTATAAAACCTATATCTTTTAACATAAGTTAATGTATGATTACATATTTATGATAACAATTTAATTTCATGGGTTTTGAGATGATTTTTTATGATTTAGTGGAACATTTATGTATGATTTCATTATGATATGGTTGGGACCTGTATCTCACACTAAGGCACTGGGTAAAGATTTATAAATCATTGGATAGAATATTATGGTTTTGTGAATAAACCATGACAACAAAGATGGTCATGGGAGTGAACCATGACTACCAAGATGGTATGATGAGTTAACTCATGCTACTGATATGATCATGGGAGTGAACCATCACTACGAAGATGGTATGGGGATTGAACCCATACTACCAAGATGGTCATAGCAGCGATGCCTTGGATACTGTATAAATCATATTATATGATTTTGTGTCTACCACAATTACATGTTTTATTATTATTTTATTCTTTCATTAATTATGATCTTAATTCTATTATGATCCATATCTTATGAACTAACAATCTTTTTTATGATCTATAATATGTAGGGTATGATCTTCAAATGTTATGCTCAAGTTTCTTACCCTTTGTTCATGTTATGATTATGAATTTATTTTATTTATCCTTTCTAAGAATATGAGATCAACCCTTATAATGTTTCCTTTTCCCAGGTTATGAATAACGGTATTAGGTATAAGTACTAAAGGTTGAGATCTTTATGGGAGATGTTGAAGATCATTCACCAGGATAGAATATTTTGATTTAAAGTTTCCAATGACACTAAACTATTATGGTCCTCGGGCATGTAATTTTTTTAATATACTAAATATTAATCTAAAATGATGTAATATTTATTTATTTTAAGCTTTTCACTCTATAGTTTGTTTCAAATGAATGGTTTAGTCATCCTTTTGAAACTAGTATTAGAAATATTTATTGAGATCCCTATGGGTATTTATAATAATTTTTCTAGGGATGTCTCCAAGTGTCACATACATGAGTCATTTTAAATGTATTTTTCATTTAACATCCATTCTTGATTTGTTTTAGTGGATTCCCATTTATTTTTTGAGGAAATGCTGAGTTTTCAGGATTTGAGCCAAACCGTCATCCTATATATAGATCTAAAAACCAAATTTTTCTTTTATAACTCATTCATTTTTCAAAATTTTACACCCATTACTCTTCCAACATGGCCTCTAATAACCTATTAACACCACCATTAAACATTTACCCTCTAGTAATCCATAATCAAGGTGGATTTGGGTTTTTATTTAAGGAATTGGGATATCCTGTAATCACATTTCCATTTTTAAAAAACTAATTCTTTATTTAATATCTTATTAATTATTCAATATTTTTTTTTGATTACACCTCCCATTTTAATCAAATAACCCTTCGTGTGCCCCCATATTTACCTCTCCCTCTTTGGAGAACATTTCCGTTGCGTATTTGGGAAAACATTCTAAAGATTTCTCAAATCATCCATATTTGAAGAGGTAATTTGATTCCTTCATAACTGCTTCATTTTTCACTCTTTTCCCCCATTCAAGTTCATTCCTAACATCCTAAGCCTTATTAGAACCTCAATTAAATTTTTTGATGCTTGTAAATTCAAATACTAGTGTATTTGGGTCGTTTAATTCAATATATATAATGTAAGTGGGTTTCCTCTCCTATTCCTCTGATTTTCATAGAGTTACTTACACTTTTCTTGAGGTTCTAAAATGTCCAGAAGCTACAGTTCGTACCTATGGTTTGATTTTTTTTTCTTTTTGGGTAAATCAAGTGGATTTGGACTTGATTTCACTTCCTTGTGGTGCGACAGTGATGCAATTGAAGTTTCCCACAATGATTTAGATATTTTGGCACAAATGGTAGGAGATTCCATGTGTAAGAATTATTGGATGAGTTAGTTTTTTTTGCTTATATTTTTACCATGAGTCACTTCCATTGTGTTTAGTTTGAAATTTATATTTGGTTTTATTTTTTATGTGGTTGGTTTTTAAGTGGCATTTTTGTGCAAAAATGAATATTTTTTGTGGGTATTCAATGATGTGTTCTGTGGGACTGTTTTATGATTCAGGTAATATTTTTATTAAATGATGTTATGGCTATATATTCTGGTTTTATGTGGTATTGGTATGATTTTTGTCTTAAAATATAGTTTTTAGATGGATATTATGAGTAAAACATTGTTACACAACTTGGATTTGTTTTGTGATGGTTTTAAATGTTTTCTTGATTTATGTAAGAGGTGAAACTATGTTGCCAATTTATTTCGGTATGAGTGTACATTTGAAATTGTCTATTTTATTGTGAAAGGGTTTTTATGTGATGTGTACAATGTTGGAAATCTTTTGTAAAATTGTTTAAAGGATTTTTTGAAGTGAGAAAGGGAGATGAAACATGTCGTGGGATATTTTGGTGTGAGTATGATTTCCAAAATGAATTTGAATGAAAAATGGGATGTTGTGACATGTGTGTATTCAGTTTAGTATGTGTGTGTGACTTGGAATTGGTATTTTAATGTTCAGATCGTATTTCATGGATTGTGAAACTTTTTTGAGAACAAGAGGGAATACCCGGGTATCTAGGTGGGTGGACGTCTACTAGTATGCTAGTGATCCTGTGGGGTTTCACCAATGTTTCACATAGCAAGTTTGGAGATGAAAAAAACAACTAAACTATGTTGATGATGATGTTTTGGGACCACTAGGTTATGGGTATGATCCCTACTTGTAGTTCATGTATAAGAGAATGAATATTTTTATGGTTACTTACACTGAGTATGAGGTACCTGGGACCCATAACAAGCTAGGGCCAATGGTTGTTATCCCATTTCTAGTGATAATTTGATATTTAATAATTACCATAAATATAAGGTATATTTGGATGGAGAAATTAAATAGATTTTTCATTCTATTTAAAAGTGTTGATTTCTTTTAATGTATCCCACTTGAAAGCTGTTTTTATTTAAAGTTTAATCTTTTAGAAATTGTAACTAGCATTTCTTATTTAAAATACTTATAATTATTTTTTATTATAATCATAATCACATAGAATATTTTTGTAGTGGAATCCTATTGGGATTTGGATCACACCCTACTTACACCCTTGGGTATAAGTAGACATCATTATATTTTCACTGGTTTGGGTAAAGCTTTTAGTGCCAGTGGTTCGGTTTTCTAGTAGTCCTTCTTGGTGTAGTGTCATGGAGATGGCCTGAGGGAAGTGGACCTTTCCATGAGGGGGTTCTTGGGAAGTCCTTTCTGACATTTTTCTTTTGTTATAGTCATTGAGTTTTATTCTATATTATGTAATTCAATAATGAATTTCTGTAAATGATGCTTTTGTTTGAAAAGTCCATATTTTGTTTATTGGATTTTTTTGTTGTTTTATGTTTATAAAATCCGGTAAATAATTACCAAATTTATTTTTTTGATACACAGGAACTTGTGCCAGCCTGTTGGGATTGGTAATGCCCTTCGAGACTTTCCACGTGTCGGGTTGAGTGCTGGTTTTGATGGAAACCAGATTCTGTTCATGAAAAAATGGTATCAAATGGTGTAAGGTTCTCTCTCTTTAGTCATGTTATTTAGGGAAGAGTCGGGATAGTCCAGAGCTAGGGTTTTTTGGGACTTGACATTCCGAATATGATTAGGGTGCCTAGACAGCACACCTTGTGATGGGATTAATGTCACCAGGGGAAGTCAGGTTTTATCAGAGTCATTTTTCTTTCATGGGTCATCGATGATTGGGGAAATGAAAAGAGTGTTGGGTAAATGGTCTCAGTCATCTCACATAGCCTAGAAATCCATGTGGAGCAAGGAATATTGTCCTATAACACTCTCTGTGATTGTGATGTGATTGTCATATATCCGCCAACCATATGTCCAAGTCACCCACCAAAACTAGTTTCCTATTTCATTATTTTGTGTCTATTTGTGGTTGAATCTAGGAAAATTGGTTTTAAAATAATAAATATGACATGAATTAAGAAATGTGAACTTTTATGAAATGATTTTTCCATAAAGTGGAAGTGTCTTGATTTCTAAAAAGGTGGGAATAAATTTTCAGAACAATTTTGAAACTGTAAATTGTTTGTTAACACCTCATTTGAAAGAATGAATTATGTTATAGTGGGTTTTGAAAATCTATTCCAATTAGACATTGCTGAATTACTGACAAGTGTTTTTAGTTGAATGATGTATTTTAGGAATTTATGTTTGGGGTTTCATGATAAATTTTCATTTGGTAACTAGTAATCATTTGAAAATTTTTATGAAACATTGGAATCATGGTTAATTAAGAAGATATTGGGTTTTAAATGGATGTGTTTTGATGAAAGAGTGTTTTTTCCATAAAACTAGGAGTGTTTTGAAACAAGATGAAGTGTTTTGAAATTAAAGTTTGGCTTGAAAGTGAGTTTTTATTTGAATGATTTTGGGTTTTTGAAATATTTTGTAAGATGTAAATTACGTTTTTATTCTGTGGTTAACAGTTTTGAGAAAAAGGGAAGTGTCAGTGGAAAGTTTTGGTTTTGAAAAGTGGAAGGAATTTATGTTTTAACCGTTGGTATTTTCGTGAGCCACCATATGTGTGGGGTTATATGGGTTGATGGATGGTTAATGGCAGGAATGGATGAGTGTCAGGATGGATATGAGGAGGGTTCCAAATGTGGCATCGAAACATGCACGTGTGGGGCCCATAGGATACCATTGGTGGGTATGCTAACCCCTAACCTATTTATTTTTAATGAGGTTACTTATTTTAAAGGAAAACATGATGTCCGGATGATCATTTTGGGTGGTGTGTCTTATTTTTTTTTGGAAATTTTGTTGTTGTCAGATGTTTCAATTTCAAGAACCCCTCTTGTTTGAATGATGTTTTGGGTTTGTGTTTGGTCGGTATGTTTGGTTGAAGGGCTGGTTAGTAGCCTGTAACACCCCGAGATTTTATGAGATATATTCTTTTTAATTTCTTTGATGTCTTCTATTGTATACTACACCATGATTAGCTTGTAATACACGCCACACCGTATTAGCTTGCAGTATATGCAACATTATTCTTGACTCATGTTACACACATTTTCAGGTTCATTTTTTAAATATTATTCTACGCAACATTAATTATAGATTTTGTTTAATTTATAAAGGAAATATGTTTTTATTATGTTATACACAACACCAAAGGGCACTTTCACTACAAGAAACCCTAACTTGGCTTGCATTACACACAATCACAACGTTCCCCGATAACGTGTGTTGTACGCAATACCGAGTTTAACTAAACAACGATATGTTATTAAAATATTATATAAACTAGCCATTATGAATAGTAGTACCCACTTTTTGAAATTTTATAAATTTTATCATTCAATATGGACTTCATTTTTGGAATTGGAATATCGAACTTAGACTAGGGTGAATTTTTGGTATTTTTCTGAAAACATTCAATTTTTGATGAATAGTGAAAACACTGAGTTATTGGTCAAAACTGACTTTTCATTTAAATAATCATTTATTTTATTTAAAATTATTTTAGGTCAAAATAGATACATAATACCTATATAAGTTCGATGTAATTCATTGGAGTCATTTTATAAAAATTTTAGATATATAAAAATTTTATTGAACTTTTTACCATCTTTTACCCACCTCTTAGGTGAATTTGAAAATTTACATAAAACATAATTTTTCCACTTCTGTGACTGGATTTTCAAAAATCTGAGAGATACGGTTGATACCAGTAACTAAAATGTGGTTTAATAAGATAAAAATAATTTTTTTGTGAATAATACCTTTTTACTTTTATTTACCACGGTTAAAAGTATATAGGGTAATTAAGGGTAAAAATGATATTATTATTACCCTAACACATGTCATAATTCTATTGGATAAGTGTAATTCGACCAAAAACAACCTTAGGAATAAAATATGAACCTCTTTGGTCCACATGGTTTAGATTTGGACACTTATTATTATTTTATTTAAAGAAGAGTTAAAATAGTTAAAATAATTGTTTAATAACTAAAACAATTTTAATATATGGTTATACATAAGATAAATTAGACTATAAATATTCATTATAAAGATAAAATTATTTCTTACATAATGTTATTTTATTTATATTTTTTTAGACATTAAATAAGTTAATTTATTTATGACACAATGATGATGTAGTAATTAACTTGTTAATTAAATATTAAAATAATTGATATTATAAATACCCAAATAAATGTAATTTGATACTTTTTATGAATTAAACTAATTTTATAGGTTAATATAACATATTAGGGTTGGTTATATGAATTTTTTCGAAGTAATAATGTTGTTATAAATTTAGAGAATACAAAAGTCCAAATAGTGTCAAAATTGACATAAAAGTGTTTTTAAAACAAATATTATATTATTAATTGATATAATGGTACTAAAAATATAAGGTTCGGCCAAGAGACATATATAAAAATATATATGTCATTAATGAACTAATTGGGGTTCGATTGGCAGTTTATACTAAGCTTATTAACCATATACTGTAAGAATACAAGAGGACATGATAAAAGATAAATTATTTAACTTAGCATTAAATATAAATGATAAGGTAAAAATGGTAACATAAAGTTGTCTAAAACCTATTGGTTGAGAGGAATGCGACCCATACCCACCCTAGCCTCGAAATAAGTAACATTGGTAGCATTATAAACCTAATATGAATTTATTATAAAATAATATTTTAAGTTTTTTCTAAGGTGACCCTCTCCTCCCTTATAAAAGGGCACCTCCTCCCTCTACTCCGCACACCACATTGAGCCTTCATGTTCGGACAAACCATACCCATTTTTCTTCTACACTTCCATAGGAACATACTAGAGGTCCTGGTATTCATCAAATACCATATTTAGTTCCCTAAGAGGAGGTTTATAAGAGGCACAACGAAGAAGAGTAATATCCTTTACCGATTCTTTCAAGATCATTTCTTCTTCCACATCCTCTTACTTTTTTGTTTCATAATAAAGTAATAACATAAATATCACTAATATACTCATATGTTATTATAAATATGAACTAACCTAATTTCACTTTCTATCCATCTTACGGAAAAGGAAATCAAAGCGCGTGCGTACGTACAGAATACCGTCTCCACGTCGTGGTGTCATATGTTTTTCCACCACCACCTTACATGGATGAGTATAATGGTGTAATGAATAAATATATATGGTTATTATAACATGATAATAATTTTGATATATTATATCATTCACTAAAATTCCATTAAATAATTATGGGAACAATATCATCGCTTGTGCATATGCATGGATTACCGTCTCCACGATGTGATGAGATTCATTCTCCATGTTAACCATTAAAGAATGATTATAAAGTATATATATAATGATAATAATGAAATATATGTCATAATAAAGCTACTAGATTTATGTATATATATATATGAAATCTACTTACATCAAATTCAAGTCAGTAAGGAATGGAAAACTGCGTTCATGCGTACGTACGACCTACCGTCTCCATGAACGGTGTATTTTATTTCATTAATCTATCTATTATATATATATAATAAATATATCTGATATATAAATCATGATTTAAATTTTGGATGTAATTAAATCTTGATACAAGTAATAATAATATCAATAAACACCATTTCCAAACACGTGTGATAGATGAAACGATTTTACCCAAAAGACTGCTTTAACATGGAATTGAAAAACAAAAAATTAATTAAAAGTAATAAGTGAATCATAAATGATATAATAAATGTTATTACGATTATATTACAAGATAATAATATGTTTAAACCCACTATACAAGAGTCTCAGACACATATAGAAAATATTGGACATAAGGTAAGGGATAAGTATTCCAATCTCTTTCTTATCCGAGATTGTTTATTCGTAAGTATTTACTGGGGTTGTTGTTATCATCCATGTCTATGTTTTCTAAATTTTTTCGTGTTTGATTAAAGTCATTTTGAACCATTTTATTACTTTTACTACATAGTATGGAAGGAGTCTTTCTTTTGTTTACCGTACGAGGTACTATTTGACTTTCTGACAAAAGTAGGAGAAGAATGTTTTTTAACTTATACACCATGAAACGATTTTTACGGTTTCATAAAGACTATTTAAATGAAGATTTCTATACCAAATTTCATGATTATTTTCAAAAAAATATTTTTCTTTTTAAATTTCATTGTATTATAAGGAAAGAAAATAATATTGAAGAAGATTGGATATTTTTCTCAAGAATTCATTTCAAGTAATTTATCAAAATTATTTTCCATCTTAGATAAGATTATTTATTATGTTTATGTTTCATGTATAATTTCTCTATTATTTTTATGGTTTGATTTTTCTTATGATGATATTCTATCCATTTATTTTATATGGATTATGTTATGATGGGATGATGTTTATGAAACCCATTTTATTCGTTGAGTTATTATAAATGATGTAGGTTTATTTTGTGGCACACGAAAGAATGATTTCATTATGAGATGGGTGGGACCTATATCTCCATCCAATGCATTGGGTAATGATTTATATCACATGACATAGACATAGTTAGAATGGAAAGTTAATCTGGTTCAGTGATACATGACTAGAACGAGTGAACATGATTCAGTAAGGGACTTTGTCTACTATGATGGTCTTGGAAGCATTTCCTTCGATAATATGGAAATAATATCTTGTGATTAATGGTTTTCCACAATTACATGTTTTATTACCATGCTATTGTTTCATTATTGATGTTCCATTATGATCTATGCCTTCTGTACTTCCAAGATTCATGTCATTGTGCATGATTTTGTTGTATTATGTTCATGTTTTTACGTTCAAATGTTTATGGATTTTTTTATATGTTCTCGATGTTTACCCTTACGGAGCATTTGAGCTCTCCTTTTTTATGTTTTCTTTTCCCTAGGATATAAAAAAAGGTTTTAGGTAAGAAAATAAACGGGGGAGATCATTATGGGGGATATTGAAGATCTTTCACCATGATTAGAAGATTATGTTCCGTGTTTCCAAAGACACTAAACTAATATAGTGTTTGGGCATCTGTTTTTGTTATGTATTAAGTATTCCGCAAAAGTAATGAAATGTCCATGTACATCAAGTATGTGTCTCTACAGTTGGTATTATAGCGAATGTTTAGTAAACCATTGGAAACTAGGATGCAAAAACTTTAGATCCCTAGAGATATTTCTAAGGTATGTCTAGGGATGTCCCTATGGTTATGCATAAGTATAGGTTATAGTCCTAGAATTACGGTTAAGATCATAGAACTAAACTTAATATATTAGATATTTAATGTACAACCCCTTTATTATGTTGTTTTCCTTGCATGACTTTTCCCTTTGACACCATCCTTTTTGGGTTTTAGAAAATGGATGGATACAGGAAGATTCATGTTAATAGAGAATATGATGGACAATGGAATGATATTATTCATGAGATACCAAATAAAATGATATTTGGAAGGAGAAACATCGTTATTATGCCCAATCAGGAATCTCATAATATGATCAATAATCTCAACATTGGTAAGATTCCTAACTCATCTATTAAGAGAAAGATGGATTTTCATGATGGTCATAGAGGAATGAAAGTTCAATTTCCCTCATATAAGACTTGTGGGAAGAGGAATCAAGGAGAATGCTTCAATGGAACTGAAAGATGCCTTGGGTGTGGAATAGAAGGACACAAATCTAGTAATTGCAAAGGAAAAGGATCAGTTAACACAATGGACAAGGATAATGGTATTTATAAAACTTCAACCAAGGTTAAATGTTTTAAATGTGTAATTTAAGGGCATTATACAAACCAATTCCCTAAGGGAAAATCTCATGAAGAGAATCCTAATGGACGTATGGTTATTATTTATATTGATGATGATGAAGAGAATACAAATGATATATGAGATGAAAGATGTTTTGAGTAATAAAATAAAGAAGCTCAGTAAATGGTTTACGTATCTAGTGGAATGATTGCATTTTTATCAAAAATAATGTATGGTACTATTGAATAGAGAAAAATCTAAGGATTGTTACACTATTTTTTTTCCTTGTGTATTTGAAATTATATGTTGAATGGTACTAGTAACCATGAAAAGTGATTGAAATATTTTTGGAATGCAGATGATATGCGCATAATGAAGGGATAAAGAGATAATGAAATGTTTGATAGTATTAATGATCTCATATAAGGACAATGTTATATCATGGTTTGAGTATATAAAAATTTTCTTATTTTGATATGTGGAAAGAGTTTAATTTTGACAGAAATAATGTCTTCACAAAGATTCTATGGTAATTCATGTTGCAAGAGAATACAATATTTAGTTATACACATGTTTGGAATGCGATCAACAAGATATATCTTATGATATATTGGGGATAAATGATGTTATTCATGTGCTTGTTATGTGACATTTCAAGTAATAATTTTCATTATACTATGAGATTGGAAAGATGTATTTTGGATAAGTCTAATGAATGGAATGGATTATGTTGGACATTAGACAGTATTGTTTATGGCTATAACTTGTTTTCGATATTATTTCTAGAATGTTATAATAGTGCAGTTTTAGAAAAAGGAAAACCTGTAGGATGAGTGACAACCCATCACATCAGACAAGGTTGTGGGAATCGAACCCATAACTGAAGTGCGACATGCCTTTATCGCCTACCACTGGCCAACAGGAAGTCCCCAGTTAGTAGAAACTAATTTTATTTCATTAAGAGGTATGATAGATGAAGTATAAGTCCATTTTTGGAACCATATACGATTATTCTCAGAATATATGGCCTTATGTATATTTAATAATTTTTGATAACCTTTTGTTTGTGAAAAATGGAATGACGCATCATTATATAACATGATCTGCTAACACTTCATGAATGACATATTCAACTTCATTTCATTAATATATGAAGTAGAAATTGTTCATGGAGTTCCCAACGATGATATTACACTAAAATCAAGTAAGTATTTATCCTTATGAAAAAATTCATCAACTTTAGGGAAATGATCTTGAAAACCAAAACTGTTGTCCTAGTGACTTCATATTTGATGAATTAGATGGTACCTTAGATCATAAAAATTAAATGGCTTTGTGATTGTTGGATTTTACATAGCTATTTCCTCAACCACTCTTCATTAGAAGCTGATGGTGATATCTTTCTTCCATATTCATAATTTCACCCTTGTTCTCTTATGTGGAAACCTAGTGATGAGTTAATTTGGGTAACCATTACATTTATTACTTCACTTTTTAAAATTTAGTTTTATTATTCTTTTTTACGATGTGGGTTTCTATGAAAGAAACTTTCAAGTAGTAAACGATTCATAACCCTGACGAATTTCGTGGGGGAAATTCATTTTAAAGGGGGTATAATGTAACACCCCAAGATTTTATGAGATATATTCTTTTAAATTTATTTGATGTATTCTATTGTACACTACACCAAGATTATCTTGTACTATACGCAACATCGTATTAGCTTGCAGTATACACAACACTACTCATGACTCATGTTACACATAATTTAATGTTCGTTTTGTAGAAATTATTATAAGCAACATTACGTATAGATTTTGTTTAATATATAAATGAAACAAGTATTGATTATGTTATATAAAACACCAAATGGAGCATCCATTACATACAACCCTGACTTGGCTTGCATTACACACAATCACAACCTTCCCTGATAACGTGTGTTGAACGCAAAACCGAGTTTCACTAAACAACGATATGTTATTAAAATATTATATAATCTAGCCTTTATGAATAGTAATACAAAATTTTTGAAATTTTATTAATTTTATCTTTCAATATGGATTTCATTTTTGGATTCAGAATATCAAAATTAGACTAGGGTGAATTTTTGGTATTTTTATGAAAACTTTCAATTTTTGATGAATAGTGAAAACATTGAGTTATTGGTTAAAACCAGATTTTTTTAAATAATAATTTAATTTATTTTATTTTCTTTTATGTCAAAATAGATACGTAATACCTATATAAGTTCGATTTAAATCATTGGAGTCATTTTATAATAATTTTAAAAATATAAAAATTTTATTGAAGTTATTACCGTCTTTAACCCACCTCCTAAGAGAATTTGAAAATTTACATAAAACTCAATTTTACCACTTATGTGAGTGGAATTTCAAAATCCTGAGAGACACAGTTGATATCAGTAAGTAAAATGTGGTTCAATAAGATAAAAATAATTTTTGATGAATAATAACTTTTTACTTTTATTGACCACGGTTAAAAGTAAATATGGTAATTAAGGGTAAAAATGATATTATTATTACACTAACACATGTCCTAATTCTATCGGATAAGAGTAATTCTCCAAAAAAAACCTTATGAATAAAATATGAACCTCTTTGGTCTACTTGGATTAGATTAGGACACTTATTATTATTTTATTTAGAGTTAAAATAGTTAAAATCATAGTTTAATAACTAAAACATTTTTAATATAGGGTTATACATATGATAAATTCGACTATAAATATTCATTAGAAATATAAAACGATTTCCTAAATAATGGTATTTTATTTATATTTTTTAGACATTAAATAATTTAATTTATTTATGACAGAATGATGATTCAAAAATTAACTTGTTAATGAAATATTAACATAATTGATATTATAATTACCCAAATAAATGTAATTTGATACTTTTTATGAATTAAACTAATTTTATAGGTAAATATAAAATATTAGGGTTGGTTAGATCAATTTTTTTCGAAGTAATAATGATGTTATGAATATAGAGAAAACAAAATACCAAATATTGTCAAAACTGACATAAAAGAGTTTTTAAAACAAATATTATATTAGTAATTGTTATAATGGTACTAAAAATCTAAGGATCGTCCAAAAGACTTATATAATAATATATATAATATTTATGAACCAATTAGGGTTTCATTGGAAGTTTATAGTATTTTTATTGACCATATAGTGTAAGAATACAAGAGGACACGATAAAAGTTAAATTATTTAACTTAGAGTTAAATCTAAATGATTAGGTTAAAATGGTAACATAAACTTGTCTAAAACCTATTGGTTGAGTGTATTTCTACCCATACACACCGTATCCTAGAAATAAGTCACTTTGGTTCCAATATAAACCGAATATTAATTTATTATAAAATAATATTTTAAGTTTTTCATAAGGTGCCCCTCTCCTCCCTTGTAAAAAGGCACCTCCTCCCTCTCCTCCGCACACCACATTGAGAGATCATGCTTTGGAAAACCCTTATAATTTCTCATCTCCTATTCCCTAGGAACAAACTAGTGGTCTAGGTGTTCTTCAAAGACCATCTGCAGTGCCCTTAGAGGAGGTTTAGAAGAGGCGCATCGAAGAAGAGGTAATATCCTTTACCGATTCTTTCTTGTTCACTTCTTCCACTTCCTCTTATTTTTTTTGTTTCATAATAATGTAATAACATAAATATAACTCATATACTGATATGTTATTATAAATATTAACTATCCTTATTTCACCTTCTATCTATCCAACAGAAAACTAATTATCGCGCATGCGTACGTACAGAATACCCTCTCCACGCTGTGGTGTAATCTGTTTTTCCACCACCACCTTACATGGATGGGTATAATGGTGTAAAGAATAACTATATATGGTTATTATAACATGATAATAATTCTAAGATATTATATCATCCACTCCAATTCCATTCAATAATTATGGGAACAATATCATCGCTTGTGCGTACACATGGATTACCGTCTCCACGACGCGATGAGATTCATTCTCCATGATAACCATTCAAAAGTGATTACAAAGTATATATAATGAATAATAATAAAATATATGACATAATAAAGATACTGTATTTATGTTTATATATATATATATATGAAATCTACATACTTCCATTTAAGTCAATAAGGAATGGAAAACTGCGTTCAAGCGTATGTACAGCCTACCGTCTCCCTGAACGGTGTATTTCCTTTCATTTATCTATCTATTATATATATATACTGAATATATATGATATATAAATCATTATTTACATTATTTAATTAGGTAAATCATGATATAAGTAATAAATATATTAATAAACAACAATTCCAAACACGTAAGATAAATGAAACGATTTTACCCAAAACACTACTTTAACATGGAATTGACAAACAAACGGTTAATATAAAGTCATAAGTGAATCATATATGATATAATAAATATTATTATGATTCTGTTACAAGATAATAATATGTTTAAACCCACTATACAAGAGTCTCAGACAAATACAAAAAATATTGGACATAAGGCAAGGGATAATTATTCAAATCTTATTCTTATCCGAGATTGTTTATTCGTATGTATTTATTGGGGTTATTGTTATAATCCATGTCTATGTTTTCTAAAAATGTTTTCATGTTTGATTAAAGTCTTTTTTAACCATTTTTTTACTTTTACTACGTAGTATGGAAGGAATCTTTCTTATTTTTATCGTACGAGGTACTTTTTGACTTTCTGACAAAAGTACGCGAAGAATTTTTTTTACTTATATGGCGTGAAGGGTTTTTTACGGTTTCATAACGACTATTTCAATGAAGCTTCCTCTATAATATTTCCTGATTATTTTGAACAAAATAATTTTCTTTTAAAATTTCATTTTATATTGAGAAAAGAAAATTATTTTGAAGAAGAAAGGATATTTTCCTCTAGAATTAACTTCAAGTGTTTTATCAGAAAAAATTTCTATCTAAGATGAAATTAATTATTATGTTTATGTTTCAAGTATAATGTCACTATTATTTACAAAGTTTGATTTTTTAATATGATGAAATGATATCCATTTATTTTATATGGATTATGTTATGATGGGATGATGTTTATGAAACCCATTTTATTTGTCGGTTTATTATGAATGATGTGTGTTTATTTTGTGGCACACGAAAAAATGATTTAATTATGAGATGGGTGGGACCTATATCTCACTCCAATGCATTGGGTATGGATTTATATCTCATGATAGAGACATGTCTGGAATGGAAAGTTAATCTGGTTCAGTGATACATGACCAGAATGTGGAGTGAACTCGATTCAGTAAGGGACTTTGTCTACTATGAGGGTCTTGGAAGAAATGCCTTGAATAATATGGAAATCATATCATGTGCTTAATGTTTTTCCACAATTAAATGTTTTATTACCATGATAGTGTATCATTATTGATGTTCCATTATGATCTATGCCTTATGTACTTCCAATATTCATGTCATTTCTCAATATTTTGATGTATTATGTTCATGTTTTTACGTTCAAATGTTTATGGATTGTTTATATGTTCTCAATGTTTACACTTTCTGAGCATTTGAGCTCACCCATTTTATGTTTTCTTTTCCCCCGGATATAAAGAAATGTTTTAGGTAAGATAAAAAATGGGGAGATTTTTATGGGAGATGTTGAAGATCTTTCACCATGATTAGAAGACTATGTTTCGTGTTTCCAAAGAAACTAAACTAATATAGTCTTTGGGCGTCTGTTTTTGTTATGTATTAAGTATTCATCAATAGTAATGAAATGTCCATGCACATCAAGTATGGGTCTCTATAGTTGGTATCACAGTGAAGGTTTAGTTAAACACTGGAATCTAGGATGCGAAAACTTTAGATCCCTAGAGATATTTCTATGGAATGTCTAGGGATGTCCCTAAGGTTAAGTAAATGTATAGGTTATAGTACTAGAATTACGGAAAAGATCATAGAATTAAACATAATGAAATAGATATTTAAGGTAAACCCCCTTTATTATGTTGTTTTCATAGAATGAATTTTCCCACTCACACTATTTTTTTTGGGTTTTAGAAAATGGTTGGAAACAGGAAGATTCATGTTAATAGATAATCTGATAGACAATGGAAAGATATTATTCATGAGATACCAAATGAAAAAGTATTTGGAAGGTGAAACATCGTTATTATGCCTAATCATAAATCTCATAATATGATCAATAATTTCAACTTTGGTAAGATTCGTAACTCAGATAATATGAGAAATATGGAGTTTCATGATGGTCATAGTGGAAAGAAAGATCAATTTCCCTCATGTAGGTCATGTGGGAAGAGGCATCAAGGAGAATTCTTCAAAGGAACTGAAAGATGATTTGGGTGTGGAAAATAAGGATACAAAGATAGTAATTGCAAAGGAAATGGTTCAGTTAACACAATGGACAAGGATGATGGTATTGCTAAAAATCAACCAAAGTTAAACGTGTTAAATTTGGAATGTACAGGCATTATACAAACCAATTCTCTAAGGGAAAATCCCATGAAGAGAATTATCATGGTCCTATGGGTAGTATTTATGTTGATGATGATGAAGAGACTTCAAACGATATATGAGATGAAAGAAGTGTTGAGGAATAAAATGAAGAAGCTCAGTCAATGGTTTAAGAGTCTAGTGGAATGATTTCATCTTTATCAAAAATAATGTATGGTACTATTGAATAAAGAGAACTCTAAGGATTGTTACACTATTGTTTTTCCTTGAGTATTTGAATGTATATGATTAATGGTACCGGTAGCTATGAAAATTGATTGAAATATTATTGGAAAGCAGATGATATGCGCATAATGAAGGGAAAAAGAGATAATGAAATGTTTGATAGTATTAATGAGCTCATATAAGGACAAAGTGATATCATAGGTTTAGTATATATAAATTTTGGGATTTTAGTATGTGGAAAGAGTTGAATTTTGACAGCAATCATGTCTTCACAAAGATTCTATGGTAATTCATGTTTCAAGAGAATACAAGATTAAGGTATTCACATGTTTGGAATGAGATCAACAAGATATATCTTATTATATATGGGGGATAAATGATGGTATTCATGTGCTTGTTATGTGACCTTTCAAATAATCATTTTGTTTATACTATTAGATTGGAAAAATGTATTTTGGTTAAGCCTTATGAATGAAATGGATTATGTTGGACATCAGATAGTATTGTTTAAGGCTAGAACATTTTTTTCGATATTATTTCTGGAATGTTATAATAATGTAGTTTTAGAAAAAGGACAACCTGCAGGACGGGTGAAAACCAATCACGTCGGACAAGGTTGTGGGAATCGAACCCACAACCGAAGTGCGACGAGCCTTTATCACCTACCATTGGCCAACAAGAAGTCCCCAGTTAGTAGAAAAAAAATTTATTTCATTAAGAGGTATGATAGATGAAATATAAGTCCATTTATTGAACCATATATGATTAGTCTCACCTTAGATGGACTTATTTATATTTAATAATTTTTGATAACCTTTTGTTTGAGACAAATGGAATGACCCATCATTCTATAACATGATCTGCTAACACTTCATGAATGAAAAATTCAACTTCATTTCTTTAAGATATGAAGTGAAAATTGTTCATGGAGTTACCAATGATGATACTACATAGAAATCAAGTAAGTATTTATCCTTACGAGAAAATTCATCAACTTTTGGGAAATGATCTTGAAAACCAACAATGTTATCCTAGTGCCCTCATATCTGATGAATCAGATGGTACCTTAGATCCTAACCAATTTATGGCTTTGTGATTGTTGTATTTTTCATAGCCATGTACTCCACCACTCTACATTAGAAGTTGATGGTTATATTTTTCTTCCATATCCATATTTTCAACTATGTTCTTTTATGTGCAAACCCAGTGAGGAGTTAATTTGGGTAACTGTAACGTTTATTACTTCACTTTTAAAAATTAAGTTTTCGTATTCATTTTTGCAATGTGAGTTTATATGGAGGAAACTTTCAAGTAGTAAATGATTTATAACCCCGACGAATTTCGTGGGCAAAATTAATTTTAAGGGGCGTAGAATGTTACACCCCGAGATTTAATGAGATATATTCTTGTTAATTTAGTTGATTTCATCTATTGTACACTACACCAATATTAGCTTGTACTATACACAACACCGTATTAGCTTGCAGTATACAGAACACTATTGTTGACTCATGTTACACACAATTTAAAGTTCGGTTTGTATAAATTATTATACGCAACATTAAGTATAGATTTTTTTTAATATATAAATGAAATAAGTTTTCATTAAGTTATACGTAACACCAAATGGAGCATGCACTACATGAAACCCTGACTAGGGTTACATTTCATGCAATCTCAACCTTCCCCGATAAGGTGTGTTGTACGCAATACCGAGTTTCACTAACCTACGATATGTTATTAAAATATTATATAAACTAGACGTTATGAATAGAAATACCCACTTATTGAAATTTTATCTTTCAAAATAGACTTCATTTTTGGATTAGGAATATCTAAATTAGCCTCGGGTGAATTTCTGGTTTTTTTTTGAAAACATTCAATTTTTGATGAATAATGAAAACACTGAGTTAATAGTAAAAATCGACTTTTTTTTAAATTATCATTTATTTTATTTAAATTTAATTTAGGTCAAAATAGATACATAATACCTATATAAGTTAAATTTAATTCATTGGATTTATTTTATAATAATTTTAGATGAATAAAAATTTTGTTGACCTTTTTACCGTCTTTTACCCACCTCCTAGGAGATTTTACCAATTTACATAAAACGTAATTTTACCGATTCTATGAGTGGGTTTTCAAAAATCCAAGAGGCAGGGTTTATACTAGTAAATAAAATGTGGTTTAATAAGATAAAAATAATTTTTGGTGAATAGTGACTTTTTACTTTAATTTCCCACGGTTAAAAATAAATAGGGTAATTAAGGGAAAAAATGATATTATTATTACCCTAACACATGTCCTAATTCTATTGGATAAGTGTAATTCGACCAAAAACAACCTTAGAAATAAAATATGAACCCCTTTGGTCCACTTTTATTAGATTGGGACACTTAATAATATTTTATTTAAAGAAGAGTTAAAATAGTCAAAATCAATGTTTAATAACTAAAACATTTTTAATATAGGGTTATACATAATATAAATTCGACTATAAATATTTATTAGAAAGATAAAAATATTTCCTACATAATGGTATTTTATATATATTTTTTTAGAAAATAAATTATTTAATTTATTTATGACAAAATGATGATGCATTAATTACCTTATTAATGAAATATTAACATAATTGATATTATAAAAACCCAAATAAATGAAATTTGATACATTTTATGAATTAAACTAATTTTATAGGTTAATATAACATATTAGGGTTTGTTATATTAAATTTATAGATGTTATAATACTGTTATCAATTTAGAGAAAACAAAATACCAAATAGTGTCAAAATTGATATAAAAGGGTTTTTAAAAAAAATTTATAATATTAATTGATATAATGGTACTAAAAATATACGGTTCGGCCAAAACACTTATATAATAATATATATGAAATTAATGAACCAATTGGGGTTCGATTGGAAGATTATAATAAGTTTATTAACCATATAGTGTAATAATAGAAGAAGACACTATAAAAGTTAAATTATTTAACTTAGTGTTCAATCTAAATGATAAGGTTAAATGGTAACATAAACTTGTCCAAAACCTATTGGTTGAGAGTATTTAGACCAAATAGTGTCAAAATTGTCATAAAAGTGGTTTTTAATAAATATTATATTATTAATTGAAATAATTGTTATGAAAATATAAAGTCCAGCCAAAAGACTTATATAATAATATATATGACAGTAATGAACCAATTGGGGTTCGATTGGAAGTTTATAGTAAGTTTATTAACCATATAGTGTAAGAATACAAGAATACATAGTAAAAGATAAATTCTTTAACTTAGATTTCAATCTATATGATAAGGTTAAAATTGTAACCTAAACTTGTCTAAAACCTATTTGTTGAGAGTATTGAGACCATCCCCACCCTATCCTCGAAATAAGTCACTTTGGTTCCATTATAAAATCAATATGAATTTATTACAAAATAATATTTTAAGTTTTTCCTAAGGTTCCCCTCTCTTCCCTTATAAAATGGTACCTCCTCCCTCTCCACCACACACCACTTTGAGCCTTCAAGCTCGGCCAAACCCTACCCAGTTCTCTTCTCCACTTCCCTAGAAACATACTAGAGGTCTGGGTCTTCTTCAATGACCAACTTTAGTGCCCTATGTGGAGGTTTAGAAGAGGCACATTTCTTCCACTTCCTCTTCTATTGTTGTTTAATAATAAATAAATAACATCAGTACCAATAATATACTGATATGTTATTATAAATATTAACCAACCCTATTTCACCTTCTATCCATCCTACGGAAAATGAAATTAACGTGTGCGCGTACGTATGGGATACCATCTCCACGCCGTGGTGTAATCTGTTTTTCCACCACCACCTTAATGGGATGGGAATAATGGTGTATATAATGACTATATATGGTTATTATAACATGATACTAATTCTGAGATTTTATATCATCCACTCCAATCCCATTCAATAATTATGGGAACGATATCATCGCTCGTGCGTATGCACGAATTGCCGTCTCCATGGCACGATGAGATTCATTCTCCATGTTAACCATTCAAAAATGATTATAATGTATATATAATGAATGATAATGAAATATAAGATAAAATAAAGATACTATATTTATGTATATATATATGTCATCTACTTACTTCCTTTCAAGTCAATAAGGAAAGGAATACAACATTCATGTGTACGTACAACCTACCGTCTCCATGAATCGTGTATTTCATTTCATTTATCTATCTATTATATATATATACTGAATATATATGATATATAAATCATTATGTACATTCTGTAAGTAAGTAAATCATGATATAATTAATAATAATATCAAGAAACACCAAGTCCAAACACGTACGATAACTGAAACGATTTTACCCAAAACACTGCTTTAACATGGAATTGTTAAATAAACGGTTAATATAAAGTCATAAGTGAATAATATATGATAACATAAATATTATTATGATTATTTTACAAGATAATAATATGTTTAAACCCACCATACAAGAGTCTCAGTCACATATGGATGAAATTGGACATAAGATAAGGGATTAATATTCCAATCTCATTCTTATCCGAGATTGTTTATACGTAAGTATTTTCTGGGGTTATTATTATCATCCATATCCATGTTTTCTAAAAAAATTAATTTATGATTAAAGTATTTTTTACTCATTTTTTTACTTTTACTCAGTAGTACTGAATGAATCATTCTTTTGTTTACCATATGAGGTACTTTTTGACTTTCTGACTAATGTACGAGAAGAATGTTTTTTTAACTTATACGGCATGAATGGATTTTTACAGTGTCATAATGACTATTTCAATGAAGCTTCCTCTACAAAATTTCCGGATTATTTTCATCAAAATCATTTTCTTTTAAAATTTCATCGTATTTTGAGAAAAGAAAATGATTTTGAAGAAGAAAGGATATTTTCTTCCAGAATTCATTTCAAGTGTTTTACCAAAACTATTTTCCATCTTAGATGACATTATTTAGTATGTTTATGTTTCAAGTATAATGTCTCTATTATTTATATTGTTTTATTTTTCTTATGATGAAATGATATCCATTTTTTATAAGGATTATGTTATGATGGGATGATGTTTATAAAACCCATTTTATTCGTTGGGTTATTATGAATGATGTATGATTATTTTGTGGCACACCAAAAGAATGATTTCATTATGAGATGGGTGGGACCTATATCTCCCTCCAATGAATTGGGTAAAGATTTATATCTCATGAGGTAGACATGGTTGGAATGAAAAGTTAATCTGGTTCAGTGATACAAGACTGGAACGAGTAGTGAACTCTACTCCGTAAGGGAATTTTTCCACTATGATGGTCTTGGCAGCAATGCCTTGGGTACTATGGAAATCATATCATGTTCTTAATGGTTTACCATGATTACATGTTTTATTACCAATCTATTTTATCATTATTGATGTTTTATTATGATCTATGCCTTTTGTACTGCCAAGATTCATGTCATTGCTCATGATTTTGATGTATTATGTTCATGTTTTTTACATTCAAATGTTTATGGATTGTTTATATCTTCTCAATGTTTACCCTTTCTGATAATTTGATCTCACCCTTTTTATTTTTTCTTTTCCCCATGATATAATGAATGTTTTTAGGTAAGAAAAAAAATTGGCGATCTTTATGGGAGATGTTGAAGATTTTTCACCATGATTAGAAGATTATGTTCTGTGTTTCCAATGATGCTAAACAAATATGGTCTTTGGGCTTCTGTTTTTGTTATGTGTTAAGTATTCCGCAAAAGTAATGAAATGTCCATGTATTCCAATTATCAGTCTCTACATGGCCTCTTCTAAGAAAAGCTCATGAGGCCCCTGTGGTGGCTCCCTTCAAGTGTTCAGTTCAGACTGGTGATATTTTTTACCAATGGACATGCTTGGTTGTGTCCTTGGGTTCTCTCATTATATAGGGTGTTCCTTGATAAATATTTAATGCAGGAATGAAGTGAAAACCATATTTCTTCTCCATTGTAATATCCTCCAATTTATCAATGCAAGGAGTCCTTTTCTTGAGATTTTTAGGTTGAGTCCACACCATTTGATTTCTTGGTTTTTTTGACCATTTTTAGTGGGAGAGTGGTCAAGGAAGGTTTAAAGAGACATTAGTTCCATAAGTTACCTATGTTTTTAAATGATGCAGTGGTCTGGGGTTTTTGGTGTAAAATTCTGTCTAAGAGGGCCTCTGGGTATGTCATTAGTCTCTCTGAAAATAGGTTTCATGTTAAACAACCAGTGTGGGAAATATGGTCAAGAGAGGTTGATATGGCCGTTTTGTAGAAATCGTGTTCTATTTGGGACTCAATATAAGGTGCATATCCATATATTGTTTGTATAAATATCAAGGTTTATGTTCGGTGACACCTTAATATTTAGTTATTTCATTTGATTACAAAAGTGAAGGTCGTTAAACATCTGAGAGTCTCTGTTTTGTCATAAGTGTTCCTCCCTTCAGAAAATTTTAACATCCTCTATTTTGAGGAAGGTGTTTTCATATGTCCCTTACTCATTTTTTTTCATCAAATGAAAAAAGGGGTGATGTTTGTGCATATTTTAAGATCTTGTATAGGGAAAATGTCAGGTTTTGGAATGAGATTTTGGAATGTGTTGTGTCTCGTTGAACCCATCTTGGATAATAGTGTAGTTGTTTGTGGAACGGAAAGAAGAAGTTCCATTTAGGGGTTTCCCAATGCATGAATATGAGAATGATGATGCTTCAGTCATCTGAACTCCATCCATAGGTCCTATATTGAATCTGTCACGCAGTCAGGGAAATCCTAGGGTCGTTAAAAAAATTGTTGTTATAATTCCCATTATCGGTATGAAAGATGGGATCAGTTTAAACCTATCTTATTGTTGTCTTTCCTAGGTTGTTCTCATTCGATGGAAAGTGGTGGGGTGATCCCATTCCCCTTTTATCATCTATGTTCATTCCTTTCTCCCATTAGATTACTTTAATTTTTTAGTGAAATGTATGAAATTTGGGCTTGGAAGATGGTAGCGCATAGTTTGCGGATAATTTGTAGTAATCATGCACCAACATAGGAAACAATATGATAAGAGAAAATAGCTATCACATAGTCTCTACATGGCCATTCTTTTTGTCCCATGTAACCATGAAAAGTTTCCCCTTTGGACAGAATGATCTGAATGGTTAGCCCATGGTTTCCCAAACTGTGTGGACTAACCATGTTGTCGTGCCAACACTTTAAATTTCAGGGTCTTTTCATGTCAGTCCGTGCTAGTCGGTTAAGATGGTTTCATATAATGGTGGGGAGACCAACTATGGGTTCTTTTATGTAATTTTGGAAAAGTATAACGAATGTCTACCCCTTATGTCAGGGATTCCATTCGTGCCTCCCTCTGTTAGTGTCTCCATTTTGTCTCAGGAAAATTTAAGCTATCACATAAAGTGGGGATCCCAATTATGTCTCAACATATCTATAACTCAGATTTTTTCCTTTTTCTTGTATTGTAAAGAGTTTGTCTCATTCAGATCTATATAACCTCAAAATTCCTCATTCGTTAAGCATTGGGATTGGATTTCACCCAATGGTTTTGTAGAAGTGGGACTTTGGTAACCTTGTTCGATGTTGTTGTTTGATTGGGTAAAATGAATAAGTCTTTTTCAGATAGTGTTTGTGGTGTTTTGTTTTGGGATGATGTTTAAATGTGCATGATTGTTTCATGAAAGTGGTGTATGTTTTGTTTGTTGAGAATATCCCTTCCTTTATTGATCAAATATAGATATCTTAGTGTTTTGGGGGCGGGTGAAACATGGAAAAGGAGTCTATTTTGGCCTATAAGTTGGGTTTGGTTTTTGATTTTGGGCTGGTTGTGACTTTTCGAGGGTAGAAAGATTTATGGTGGGGATAATTCTCAAATACATGACTTATTTTAAAGGTATTTGTCATTCAATTTCCAATATTTCTTTGTTGTGGTGGTTTACCATACATTTATGAAGGAAGGGGTGAGTTTTCCTGATTTGGGCCAAACCGTGAGCCCATTTCATGGTTTTAAAACCAATTTTTTTCTTTTATAATTATTTTTCAACGTTTTTCACCTATTATACTTACAAAAAGGAATCCCCTAACCTATTAGCACCGCCTTATCAATTTGGACCCTCTATGAATCTATAATCATGTTGGATTTGGGTTTTTATTTTTAAGGAATTAGGTCATCCCGTACGCCCAATTCCAGTTTTGTTTTTAAATATTTATTATCATATTCATTATTTACACTTTTTTAGTGACTCCACCTCCCACTAGAATCCAACAGCCTGAGTCACGCCCCCATTTTCATTTATCCCACATTGGAGCTCATTTAAATCAAATATTAGTGTGAAACTTCTCAAGCTTTCTCAAATTGTCCATAATTGCAGAGGTAATATGTTTCCTTCATAAATCCTTTATATTTGAATATTTTGTCCCCATTATAGTTCCTAAATGACATATTAGGTCTTATTCAAACCTCACTTTCATTTTATTTTGTTTTTAAATTTCTCTACTAGTGTATTTGGTGCATTTTATTCAAGATATCTCAAGTAAATGGATTTCCTCTCATGTTCCACCCATTTTCTTAGAGGTTCTTCCACATTTCTTGAGGTTCTAAAATATCCAGAATTTAGGGTTAATATCTAGGATTTAATTTTCTAAATTTTTTGTGAAATATTTTATATTATGTCATGATTTCACTTCCTTGTGGTTCGGTGGTGGTGTGATTGAAGTTTCACACAACAGTTTGGAGTTTTTTTTCACAAATGGTATGTGATTCTATGTGTAAGAATTATTAGATGAGTTAGTTTTGATTGATTTATATTTTTAGCATGATTCTCATCCATTTTTTTGGTGTGAAAATTATATTTTTTAGAATTTTTAAAGTTGTTGGTTTTTAATTGTCATTTTTGTGAAAAAATGAATATTTTTTGTTTTTATTCCATGTTGTGTTCATTGGGGGTTTTTACGATTCATGGAATAGTTTTATTAAATGATTCTATGGCATAAAATTCTAGTTTGAGGTGATATTCGTTTTCTATTTGTGTTTAAGGAGTGTTTTTATAAGGGTTTTATGTGCAAACCATGGTTACACTCCTTGGATTTGTCTTTTGAAGGTTTTAAATGGTTTCTTGATTTATGTAAGAGGTGAAACTATGTTGCCAAATTGTTTTGGTAGGAGTGTACTTTTGAAATGGTATATTTTAATGTGAAATAGGTGTTATGCAATTTTTACTATCTTGGAAAGGTTTTGTAAAATTGTTTAAAGTATCTTTTGAAGTGATAAAGAGAGGTGAAACGTGTTGTGGGCTGTTTTGGTGTGAGTATGATTTCGAAAATGAATTTTAATGAAAAATGGGATCATATGAAATGTGTATGGGATGTTTAGTGTGTGTGTGACTTGGATGTCGTATTTTCATGTGTGAATTGTATTTTATGGATTGTTTAACTTGTTTGATAACGAAAGGAAAAACGCATGTATCAAAGAGAGTGGACGTGTACAAGTATGCTTGTGATCTTGTGGGGTTTGTCCCATGTTTCATGTAGCAAGTTTGATGAAGACAACACTAACTAAACAATGATGATGTTGTTGAGTGACCACTATGTTATGGGTATGATCCCTACTAATGGATCGATTGCACGAGAACATATATTTTTATGGTTACTTTCACAAAGTACGAGGCACATGGGACCCACAATGAGCAAGTGCCTGTGGTTATTTTTCTATTTATAGCTCTCATTAGATATTTTATACATACCATAGGCGTACAGTATGTTTTTCTGGAGATATTCAATAGCTTATTCATTTTATTTAAAATTATTTATTTCTTTTAAAGTAGCTAACTTGAAAGCTATTTTTATTTAAAGTTTCATCTTTTTGAAATTGTTACTAGCATTTCTTGTTTACAAAACTTACAAGTTTTTTGTATTATAATGGTTATCACTTGTAAAATTTTTGTGGTGGAATCCTACTTGACTTTGGATCACACCATACATACACCCTTTGGTGTAAGTAGATTTGGTTATTTTGTTGCATGTTTGAGTAATGATTTTAGTGCCAGTGGTTTGGGCTTATAGCAGTCCTTCTCGGCATAGTGTCATGGAGGTGGCTTAAGGGTGGTGCCACTTTCCATGAGGATTTTCTTCGGCTATCCTTTTTGATATTGTTCTTTTCTTATAGTCTTTGAGTTGTTTTCTTGATTATGTAATTCAATTATGAATTTTTATAAAAGATTTTTTGGTTTGAAATATCCAGATTTGGTTTATTAGATTCTTTTGATGTTTTATGTTTATAAACTTAGGTAAATCGTTACAATTTTTTTTTTTATAATTTAGAACTTGTGCATGCTCATGGGGATCAGGAACACACTTCGATCCTTGGCACAGGCCAGGCGGGTGCCGGTGTTGAGGGCGAACTGATTATATTCTTGACAAAATGGTATCAAAGGGGGCCAGGTTCGCTCTCTTAGGACATGTTATATGGGGAAGAGATGTGATAGTCCTGAGATAGGGTTTTTGGGACTAAACATTCCAATTACGAGTAGGGTTCCTGGAAACTACACACCTCAGGGTGGGATTCAAGTCACCTTGAGAAATATGGTTTTATCTAAGTCCTTTTGTTTTCATGGGTCATTGATGATTGGGGAAATTAAAAGAGTGTTGGGTCAGAGGTCATAGTGAGATCACATGGCCTGGAAAGCCATGTGGATCTGTGGATATTGTCCTTTTACACTTTCTATGATGGTAAAGTTATGGGCGTATGGCCTCCAACCATATGTCCAAGTCACCCACCAAAACTAGTTTCCCCTATCATTGTCTTGTGTCCTTTTTTAGAATATTTGAAGCTTGGTTTTAAAATTATAAATAAGAAAGGATTTAACCCACCTCCTATAAGAATTTGAAAATTTACATAAAACTCAATTTTTCTACTTCTGTGAGTGGAATTTTAAAAACATGAGAGACACGGTTGATATCAGTAAGTAAAATGTGGTTCAATAAGATAACAATATTTTTTGGTGAATAATAACTTTTTACATTTATTGACCACGGTTAAAAGTAAATATGGTAATTAAGGGTAAAAATGATATTATTATTACACTAACACATGTCCAAATTCTATTGGATAAGATTAATTCGACTGAAAGAAACCTTATGAATAAAATATGAACCTCTTTGGTCTACTTGGATTAGATTAGAACACTTATTATTATTTTATTTAAAGAAGAGTTAAAATAGTTAAAATCAAAGTTTAATAACTAAAACATTATTAATATAGGGTTATAAATAAGATAAATTCGACTATAAATAATCATTAGAAAGATAAAACTATTTACTACATAATGGTATTTTATTTATATTTTTTAGACCTTAAATATTTTAATTTATTTCTGACACAATGAGGATTCATAAATTAACTAATTAATGAAATATTAACATAATTGATATTATAATTACCCAAATAAATGTAATTTGATACTTTTTATGAAATAAACTAATTTTATAGGTTAATATAAAATATTAGGGTCAGTTAGATCAATTGTTTTCGAAGTAATAATGATTTTATGAATATAGAGAAAACAAAACACCAAATATTGTCAAAATTGACATAAAAGAGTTTATAAAACAAATATTATATTATGAATTGATATAATGGTAATAAAAATCTAAGGATAGTCCAAAAGACTTATATAATAATATATATGACATTAATGAACCAATTGGGGTTTTATTGGCAGTTTATAGTATGTTTATTAACCATATAGTGTAATAATACAAGAGGACACGATAAAAGTTAAATTATTTAACTTAGAGTTAAATCTAAATGATTAGGTTAAAATGGTCACATAAACTTGTCTAAAACCTATTAGTTTAGGGTATTTAGACCCATAAACACCCTATCCTCGAAATAAGTCACTTTGATTCCAATATAAACCGAATATTAATTTATTATAAAATAATATTTTATGTTTTTTCATAAGGTGCCCCTCTCCTCCCTTATAAAAAGGCACCTCCTCCCTCTCCTCCACACACCACATTGAGAGATCATGCCCGGAAAAACCCTTCTCATTTCTCCTCTCCTATTCCCTAGGAACATAATAGAGGTCTAGGTATTCTTCAAAGACCATGTTAAGTGCCGTAAGAGGAGGTTTATAAGAGGCGCATCGAAGAAGAGGTAATATCCTTTACTGATTCTTTCTTGTTCATTTCTTCTTCCACTTCCTCTTATTTTTTTTGTTTCATAACAATGTAATTAAATCAGTATCAATAATATCCTGATATGTTATTATAAATATGAAACAATGTTATTTCACCTTCTATCTATCTTATGGAAAATGAAATTATCGCGCATGCGTACGTACAGAATACCCTCTTCACGCTGTTGTGTAATCTCTTTTTCCACCACCACCATACATGGATAAGTATAATGGTGTAAAGAATAAATATATGTGGTTATTATAACATGATAATAATTCTGAGATATTATATCATCCACTCCAATTCCATTCAATAATTATGGGAACAATATCATCGCTTGTGCGTACGCACGGATTACTTTCTCCATGACGCGATGATATTCATTCTCCATGTTAACCATTCAAAAATGATTATAAAGTATATATAATGAATAATAATGAAATATATGACATAATAGAGATACTGAATTTATGTATATATATATATGTGAAATCTACATACTTCCACTGAAGTCAATAAGGAATGGAAAACTGCGTTCAAGCGTATGTACGACCTACCGTCTCCATGAACAGTGTATTTCCTTTCATTTATCTATATATTACATATATATATATACTGAATATGTATGATATATAAATAATGATTTACATTATCGAAGTAAGTAAATTATTATATAAGTAGTAATAATATTAATAAAAAACAATTCCAAACACGTATGATAAATGAAACGATTTTACCCAAAACACTACTTTAACATGGAGTTGACAAACAAATGGTTCATAAAAAGCCATAAGTGAATCATATATGATATCATAAATATTATTATGATTATGTTACAGGATAATAATATTTTTAAACCCACTATACAAGAGTCTCAGACACATATAGAAAATATTGGACATAAGGCAAGGGATAACTATTCCAATATCATTCTTATCTAAGATTGTTTATTCGTAAGTATTTATTGGGGTTATTGTTATAATCCATGTCTATGTTTTCTTAAAATGTTTTCATGTTTTATTACAGTTTTTTAAACCATTTTTTTACTTTTACTACGTAGTATGGAAGGAATCTTTCTTATTTTTATCGTACGAGATACTTTTTGACTTTTTGACAAAAGTACGAGAAAAATGTTTTTTTAACTTATATGGTGTGAATGGATTTTTACGGTTTTGTAAAGACTATTTCAATGAATATTCCTCTACAAAATTTCCTGATTATTTTCAAAAAAATACATTTCTTTTAAAATCTCATTTTATTTTGAGAAAAGAAAAATATTTTGAAGAAGAAAGTATATTTTCCTCAAGAATTCATTTCAAGTGTTTTATCAAAACAATTTTCTATCTAAGATGAAATTATTTTGTATGTTTATGTTTCATGTATAAGGTCACTGTTATTTACAAAGTTTTATTTTTATTATGATGAAATGATATCCATTTATTTTATATGGATTATGTTATGATGGGATGATGTTTATGAAACCCATTTTATTTGTCGAGTTATTATGAATGATGTATGTTTATTTTGTGGGACACAAAAAAATGATATAATTATGAGATGGGTGGGACCTATATCTCCTTCCAATGCATTGGGTAAGGATTTATATCACATGAGATAGACATGGCTGGAAAGGAATGTTAATCCGGTTCAGTGATATAGGACCAGAATGAGGAGTGAACTCGATTCAGTAAGGGACTTTGTCTACTATGATGGTCTTGGAAGAAATGCCTTGGATACTATGGAAATCATATCATGTGATTAATGTTTTTCCACCATTACATGTTTAATTACCATGTAATTGTATCATTATTGATGTTCCATTATGATCTTTTCCTTATGTACTACCAATATTCATGTCATTGGTCAAGATTTTGATGTATTATGTTCATGTTTTTACGTTCAAATTTTTATGCATAGTTTATATGTTCTCAATGTTTACCCTTACTGAGCATTTGCGCTCACCCTTTTTATGTTTTATTTTCCCATGGATATAAATAAATGTTTTAGGTAAGAAAAGAAAATGGGGAGATCTTTATGGGAGATGTTGAAGATCTTTCACCATGATTAGAAGATTATGTTTCGTGTTTCCAAAGAAACTAAACTAATATAGTCTTTGGGCGTCTATTTTTTTTATGTATTAAGTATTCTGCAATAGTAATGAAATTTCCATACACGTCAAGTATGGGTCTCTATAGTTGGTATCAGAGCGAAGGTTTAGTTACCCTTTGGAAACTAGGATATGAAATCTTTAGATCCCTAGAGATATTTCTATGGAATTTCTAGGGATGCCCCTACGGATAATTATATGTATAGGTTATAGTCCTAGAATTACGGTAAAGATCATAGAATTAATCTTAACATAATAGATATTTAAGGTACACCCCCTTTATTATGTTTTTTAAATAGCATGATTTTTCCCTCTCACACTATTCTTTTTGGGTTTTAGAAAATGGCTGGAAACCGGAAGATTCATGTTAATAGATCATGTGATGGACACTGGAATGATATTCTTCATGAGATACCAAATGAAACAGTATTTGGAAGGCGAAACATCGTTATTATTACTAATTAGCAATCTCATAATATGATCAATAATCTCATCTTTGGTAAGATTTATAACTCAGCTAATACGAGAAAGATGGAGTTTCATTATCGTCATAGTGGAAAGAAAGTTCAATTTCCCTCATGTAAGTCATATGGGAAGAGGCATCAAGGAGAATTCTTCAAAGGAACGGAAAGATGATTTGGGTGTGGAAAATAAGGACACAAAGCTAGTAATTGCAAAGGAAAAGGTTCAGTTAACACAATGGACAACGATGATGGTACTGCTAAAACATCAACAAATGATAAATGTTTTAATTTTAGAATGTATGGGCATTATACAAACCAATTCCCTAAGTTAATATCCCATGAAGAGAATCAGCATGGTCGTATGGGTAGTATTTATATTGATGATGATGAAGAGACTACAAACGATATATGAGATGAAAGAAGTGTTGAGGAATAAAATGATGAAGCTCAGTTAATGGTTTAATAATCTAGTGGAATGATTTCATTTTTATCAAGAATAATGTATGGTACTATTGAATAAAGATAACTCTAAGGATTGTTACACTATTTTTTTCCTTGAGTATTTGAAAGTATATGTTGAATGGTACCGATAACCATGAAAATTGATTGATATATTTTTGGAAAGCAGATGATATGCACATAATGAAGGGAAAAAGAGATAATGAAATGTTTGATAGTATTAATAATATCATATATGGACAAAGTGATATCATGGTTTGAGTATATAGAAATTTTTGGATTTTGGTATGTGGAAAGAGTTGAATTTTGACAGAAATCATGTCTTCACAAAGATTATATGGTAATTCATGTTGCAAGAGAATACAAGATTAAGGTATTCACATGTTTGGAATGCGATCAACAAGATATATCTTATGATATATGGGGGACAAATGAATGTATTCACGTTATTGTTATGTGAACTTTCAAGGAATCGTTTTCTTTATACTATGAAATTGGACAAATGTATTCTGGATAATCCTAATGAATGGAATGGATTATGATGGACATCAGATAGTATTGTTTAAGTCTAGAACTTTTTTTTCGATATTATTTCTGGAATGTTATAATAATGTAATTTTAGAAAAAGGACAACCTATAGGATGGGTGAAAACCCGTCACGTCGGACAAGGTTGCGGGAATCGAACCCACAACCGAAGTGAGACTGGCCTTTGGCGCCTACCACTGGCCAACAGGAAGTCCCCAGTTAGTAGAAAAAAAATTTATTTCAGTAAGTGGTTTGATAGATGAAGTATAAGTCCATTTTTGGAACCATATACGATTAATCTCACCTTATATGGACTTATTTATATTTAATAACTTTTGATAACCTTTTGTTTGAGACAAATGGAATGACCCATCATTCTGTAACATGATCTGCTAACACTTAATGAATGAAAAATTCAACTTCATTTCTTTAAGATATGAAGTGAAAATTGTTCATGGAGTGACCAACGATGATATTACACAGAAATCAAGTAAGTATTTATCCTTACAGAAAAATTAATCAACTTTTGGGAAATTATCTTGAAAACCAAAAATGTTGTCTTAGTGCCCTCATATCTGATGAATCAGATGGTACCTTAGATCATAAAAAATTTATGTCTTTGTGATTGTTGGCTTTTTCATATCCATGTCCTCTAGCACTATTCATTAGAAGTTGATGGTTATATTTTTCTTCCATATCCATATTTTCAACTATGTTATTTTATGTTCAAACCCAGTGATGAGTTAATTTGGGTAACTGTAACGTTTATTACTTCACTTTTAATAATTGATTTTTATTATTCCTTTTTGTGATGTGGGTTTCTATGAAGGAAACATTCAAATAGTAAACGATTTATAACCCCGATAAATTTCGTGGGTGAAATTCATTTTACGGGGGGTAGAATGTAACACCCCGATGTTTAATGAGATATATTCTTGTTAATTTATTTAATTTCTTCTATTTTACACTACACTAAGATTATCTTGTACTATACGCAACATCGTATTAGCTTGCAGTATATGGAACACTATTGTTGACTCATGTTACACACAATTTAATGTTCGGTTTGTATAAATTATTATACGCAATATTATGTATAGATTTTGTTTAATATATAAATGAAATAAGTATTGATTATGTTATATGCAACACCAAATGGAGCATGCACTACATGAAACCCTGACTAGGATTGCATTTCATGCAATCACAACCTTCCCTGATAACGTGTGTTGTATGCAATACCGAGTTTCACTAAACTACGATATGTTATTAAAATATTATATAAACTAGCCGTTATGAATAGAAATACCCCCTTTTTGAAATTTTATAAATTTTATCTTTCAAAATAGACTTCATTTTATGATTAGGAATATCTAAATTATCCTAGGGTGAATTTTTGGTATTTTTTTGAAAACATTCAATTTTTGATGAGTAGTGAAAACACTGAGTTATTGGTAAAAACTGACTTTTTATTTAAATTATCATTTATTTTATATAAATTTATTTTTGGTCAAAATAGATACATAATACCTATATAAGTTCAATTTAATTCATTGGAGTCATTTTATAATAATTATATATATATATATAAAATTTATTGAACTTTTTACCATCTTTTACCCACCTCCTAGGGGAATTTACCAATTTACATAAAACGTAATTTTATCTCTTCTATGAATGGGATTTAAAAAATCCAAGAGACAGGGTTTATATTAGTAAATAAAATGTGATTCAATAAGATAAAAATAATTTTTGGTGAATAGTAACTTTTTACTTTTATTTTCCACGGTTAAAAAAAATAGGGTAATTAAGGGTAAAAATGATATTATTATTACCCTAGCACATGTCCTAATTCTGTTGGATAAGTGTAATTAGACAAAAAAACCGTAGCAATAAAATATGAACCTCTTTGGTTCACTTTTATTAGATTGGGACACTTAATAATATTTTATTTAAAGAAGAGTTAAAATAGTCCAAATCAATGTTTAATAACTAAATTTTTTTTAATATAGGGTTATACATAAGATAGATTAGACTATAAATATTAATTATAAAGATAAAAATATTTCCTACATAATGGTATTTTATTTATATTTTTTATACAATAAATTATTTAATTTATTTTTGAAAAAATGATGACGCATTAATTTCCATATTAATGAAATATTAACATAATTGATATTATAAATACCCAAATAAATGTAATTTGAGACATTTTATGAATTAAATTAATTTTATAGGTTAACATAACATATTAGGGTTGGTTAGATGAAATTTTTTAGATGTTATAATGCTGTTAAAAATTTAGAGAAAACAAAATACCAAATAGTTTCTAAATTGACATAAAAGAGTTTTTTAAAAAATATTATATTATTAATTTATATAATGGTACTAAAAATATAAGGTTAATCCAAAAGACTTATATAATAATATATATGACTGTAATGAACCAATTGGGGTTCGATTGGGAGTTTATAATAAGTTTATTAACCATATAGTGTAATAATAGAAGAAGACACTGTAAAAGTTAAATTATTTAACTTAGAGTTCAATAGAAATGATAAGGTTAAAATGGTAACCTAAACTTGTCTAAAACCTATTAGTTGAGAGAATATAGACCAAATAGTGTCAAAATTGACAAAAAAGTGTTTTTTAAATAAATATTATATTATTAATTGAAATAATGGTACTAAAAATCTAAGGTTCAGCCAAAAGACTTATATAATAATATATATGACATTTATGAACCAATTGGGGTTCGATTGGCAGTTTATAGTAAGTTTATTAACCATATAGTGTTAGAATACAAGAAGATACAATAAAAGTTAAATTTTTTAACTTAGAGTTCAATATATATGATAATGTTAACATGGTAACATAAACTTGCCTAAAATTTATTGGTTGAGAGTATTGTGACCATCCCCACCCTATCCTCGAAATATGTCACTTTGGTTCCATTATAAAACGAATATGAATTTCTTATAAAATAATATTTTATGTTTTTTCTAAGGTTCCCCTCTCCTCCCTTATAAAAGGGTACCTCCTCCCTCTCCACCACACACCACTTTGACCCTTCAAGCTTGGCCAACCCCTACCCAGTTCTCTTCGCCACTTCCCTAGAAACATACTAGAGGTATGGGTCTTCTTCAATGTCCAACTTTAGTGCCCTATGTGGAGGTTTAGAAGAGGCGCATCGAAGAAGCGGTAATATCCTTTACTGATTCATTCAAGTTCATTTCTTCTTCCACTTCCTCTTCTATTGTTGTTTCACAATAAATTAATAACATCAGTATCATTAATATACTGATATGTTATTATAAATATTAACCAACCCTATTTCACCCTCTATCCATCCTATGGAAAATGAAATCACCGTGCGCGCGTACGTAGGAAATACCGTCTCCACACCATGGTGTAATCTGTTTTTCCACCACCACCTTTCTTGGATGGGTATAATGGTGTAATGAATAACTATATAGGGTTATTATAACATGATACAAATTCTGAGATATTATTTCATCCACTCCAATCCCATTCAATAATTATGGGAACGATATCATCGCTTGTGCGTACGCATGGATTATCGTCTCCATGGCGCGATGAGATTCATTCTCCATGTTAACCATTCAAGAATGATTATAAAGTATATATAATTAATGATAATGAAATATAAGACAAAATAAATATACTATATTTATGTATATATATATATATGTCATCTACTTACTTCCATTCAAGTCAATAAGGAAAGGAAAACAACATTAATGCGTACGTACAACCTACCGTCTCCATGAATGGTGTTTTTCATTTCATTTATCTATCTATTATATATATATGTATATACTGAATATATATTATATAAAAATCATTATGTACATTCTGTAAGTAAGTAAATCATGATATAAGTAATAATAATATCCAGAAACAACAAGTCCAAACACGTACGATAACTGAAACGATTTTACCCAAAACACTACTTTAACATGGAATTGAAAAATGAACGATTAATACAAAGTAATAAGTGAATCATATATGATAACATAAATATTATTATGATTCCTTTACAAGTTGATAATATGTTTAAACCCACCATACAATAGTCTCAGACACATATGGAAGAAATTGGACATAAGGTAAGGGATTCCAATTCCAATCTCATTCTTATCCGAGAATGTTTATTCGTAAGTATTTACTAGGGTTATTATTATCATCCATGTCCATGTTTTATATAAATGTTTTCATTTATAATTAAAGTCCATTTTACCCATTTTTTACTTTTACTCCGTAGTATTGAATGCATTTTTCTTTTGTTTACCATATGAGGTACTTTTTGTCTTTCTGACAAAAGTACGAGAAGAATGTTTTTTTAACTTATACATCGTAAATGGATTTTTATAGTTTCATAACAATTATTTCATTGAAGCTTCCTCTACAAAATTTCTGGACTATTTTCAAGAAAATAATTTTCTTTTAAAATTTCATTATATTTTGAGAAAATAAAATTATTTTGAAGAAGAAAGGATATTTTCCTCAAGAATTCATTTCAAGTGTTTTATCAAAACTATTTTCCATCTAAGATGACACTATTTAGTAGGTTTATGGTTCAAATATAATTTATCTATTATTTACATTGTTTGATTTTTCTTATGATAAAATGATATCCATTTTTTTATAAGGATTATGTTTTGATGGGACGATGTTTATGAAACCCATTTTATTCGTCAGGTTATTATGAATGATGTATGTTTATTTTGTGGAACACAAAATAAAGATTTCATTATGAGATGGGTGGGACCTATATCTCCCTCAAATTCATTGGGAAAAGATTTATATCACATGAGATAGACATGGATGGAATGAAAAGTTAATCTGTTTTAGTGATACATGACTGGAACGAGTAGTGAACTCTTCTCAGTAAGGGACTTTGTCCACTGGGATGGTCTTGGAAGTAATGCCTTGGGTACTATGGAGATCATATCATGTGCTTAATGGGTTTCCACAATTACATGTTTTATTACCAATCTATTTTATCTTTATTGATGTTCCATTATGATCTATGCCTTATGTACTGCCATGATTCATGTCATTGCTCAAGATTTTGATGTATTATGTTCATGTTTTTTACATTCAAATGTTTATGGATTGTTTATATCTTCTCAATGTTTACCCTTTCTGATCATTTGAGATCACCCTTTTTATGTTTTGTTTTCCACAGGATATAATGAAAGGTTTTAGGTAAGAAAACAAAGTTGGAGATATTTATGAGAGATGTTGAAGATCTTTCACCATGATTAGAAGATTGTGTTCCGTGTTTCCAAAGATGCTAAACTAATATGGTCTTCGAGCATCTATTTTTGTTATGTGTTAAGTATTTTGCAAAATTAATGAAATGTCCATGTACTCCATGTTTCGATCTCTACATTGTCTCTTCTGAGAAAAGCTCATGAGGCCCTTGTGGTGGTTCCCCTCAAGTGTTCACCTGCTGACTAGTGATATTGTTTTACCAACGGACATGCTTGGTTGGGTCCTTGGGTTCTCTCATTAGATAGTGTGTTCCTTGATAAACATTTAACGCACGAATTAAGTGAAATCCATAATTCTTCTCCATTGTAATATCCTCCAATTGATCAATGAAAGGAGTCCTTTTCTTGATATTTGGAGGTTGAGTACCCACCATTTACTTTCTTGGTTTTTTGGACCTTTTTTAGTGGGAGACTGGTCAAGGAAGGTCGAAAGAGACATTAGTTCCCTAAGTTACCTAAGTTTCTAAAGGATTGAGTGGTCTGGGGTTTTTGGTGTATAATTTTGTCTAAGAGGGCCTCTGGGTATGTCATTAGTCTCTCTGAAAATAGGTTTCATGTTAAACCACCAGTGTGGGGAATATGGTCAAGAGAGGTTGATATGGCCATTTTTTAGAAATCGTGTACTATTTGGGACTCAATATAAGGTGAATATCCATATATTGTTTCTATAAATATCAAGGTTTATGTTCGGTGACACATTATTATTTAATGTGCTCATTTGATTACAAATGTGAAGGTTGTGAAACTTATGAGAGTCTCTGTTTTGTCATAAGTATTCCTCCCTTCAGAAAATTTTAACATCCTCTATTTTGAGGAAGGTATTTTCATATGTTCCTTCCAATTTTTTTTCATCCAATGAAAAAAGGGGTGATGTGTGTGCATATTTTAATATCTTTTAATTGAAACATTTCACGTTTTGGAATGATATTTTGGAGTGTGTTGTGCCTCGTTGAACCCATCTAGGATAACTGTGTAGTTGTTTGTGGAATCGAAAGAAGATGTTCCATGTAGGGGTTTCCCAAGGAATGAATATGAGAATGATGATGCTTTAGTCATCTGACCTCCATCCATAGGTCTTGGATTAAAGCTGTCACGCAGTCAGGGAAATCCTGGGGTCGTTAAAAAATTGTTGGTCTAATTCCCATCATCGGTATCAAATATGGGATCAGTTTAAACCTCTCTTATTGTCGTCTTTCTCAGGTTGTTCTCATTTGATGGAAAGTGGTGGGGTGATCCCATTCCACTGTTATCTTCTATGTTCATTATTTTCTCCCTTTAGATTCCTTTGATTTTTTAGAGAAATGTATGAAATTTGGGCTTGGAAG
Organism: Viscum album; assembly: GCA_963277665.1. Lineage (NCBI taxonomy): Eukaryota > Viridiplantae > Streptophyta > Magnoliopsida > Santalales > Viscaceae > Viscum > Viscum album. The sequence goes on from OY728122.1 coordinate 596,373,382, forward strand.
ATGGTAGCACACAGTTTGCGCACAATTAGTAGTAATCATGCACCAACCTAGGAAACAATATGATAAGATAAAATAGCTATCACACAGTCGCTTCATGACCATGATTTTTGTCCCATGTAACCATGAAAGGTTTTCCCTTTGGATAGAATGATCTGCATGGTTAGCCCACGGTATCCCAAACTGTGTGGACTAACAATGCGGTCGTGCCAACACTTTAAATTTTAGGGTCTTTTCATGTCAGTCTGTGCTAGTCGGTTAATATGGTTTCTTATTATGGTGTGGAGACCAACTATGGGTTTCATTTATGTAGTTTTGGAAAATTATAACGCATGTCTACCCCTTATGTCAGGGAGTCCATTCGGGCCTCCCCCTGTTAGTGTCTCCATTTTGTCTCAGGAAAATTTAAGCTATCACTTAAAGTGGGGATCCCAATTATGTCTCCATATATCTGTAACTTGGATTTTTCCTTTTTCTTGTCTTGTAAATAGGTTGTATCGTTCAGAGCTATATAACTGCAAAATTCCTCATTCTGTAAATGTTTGTATTGGATTGCACCCAATGGTTTTGTTGAAGTGGGACTGGGGTAACCTTGTTCGATGTTGTGGTTTGTTTGGGTAAAATTCATAAGTCTTGTTCGAATAGTGTTTGTGGTGTTTTATTTTGGTATTGAGTTTCAATATGATTGATTGTTTCATGAATGTGGTCTATGTTTTGTTTGTTGAGAATATCCCATCCTTGATTGATCAAATATAGATATCTTAGTGTTTTGGGGGCAGGTGAAACATGGAAAAGGAGTCCATTTTGGCCTATCAGTTGGGTTTAGTTTTTGATTTTGGGATTGATGTGACTTTTCGAGGGTAGAAAGATTTATGTTGGGGATAATTGTCACATACATGACTTATTTTAAAGGTATTTTTCATTCAATTTCAAATTTTTCCTTGTTGTGGTGGTTTCCCATTCATTTTTGGTGGAAGGGGTGAGTTTTCCTGATTTGGGCCAAACGGTGAGCCCATTTCAAGGTTTTAAAAACAATTTTTTTTTCTTTTATAATTATTTTTCAACATTTTTCCCTTATTACACTTACAAAAAGGAATCCCCTAACCTATTAACATCACCTTATCAATTTTGAACCTCTATGAATCCATAATCATGTTGAATATGGGTATTTATTTTTAAGTAATTCGGTCATCCCATAAGCCCAATTCTAGTTTTGTTTTTAAATATTTATTATCATATTCATTAATTACACTTTTTTAGTGATTACACCTCCCACTAGAATCCAACAGCCTGAGTCACGCCCCCATTTTCATTTATCCCTCATTGGAGATCATTTTAATCGCATATTAGTGTGAAACTTCTCAAGCTTTCTCAAATCATCCAGAATTGCAGAGGTAATTTGTTTCCCTCATAACTCCTTTATATTACAATATTTTGTCCCCATTATAGTTCCTAAATGACCTATTAGGTCTTATTCAAACCTCACTTTCATTTTGTTTTGTTTTTAAATTTCTCTACTGGTGTATTTGTTGCATTTTATTCAAGATATCTCATGTAAATGGATTTCCTCTCTTGTACCACCCATTTTCTTAGGGGTTCTTCCAAATTTCATGAGGTTATAAAATATCCAGAATTTAGGGTTAATATCTAGGATTTGATTTTCTAAATTTTTTGAAATATTTTATATTAGATCATGATTTCACTTCCTTGTGGTTCGGTGGTGGTGTGATTGAAGTTTCACACAACAGTTTGGAGTGTTTTTTTTGCAGAAATGGTATGTGATTTTATGTGTAAGAATTTTTAGATGAGTTAGTTTTGATTTATTTATATTTTTAGCATGATTCTAATCCATTTTCTTGGAGTGAAAATTATATTTGTTAGAATTTTTAAAGTGGTTGGTTTTTAAGTGACATTTTTGTGAAAAAATTAATATTTTTTTTGTTTTTATTCCATGTTGTGTTCATTGGGGGGTTTTTACGATTCATGAAATAGTTTTATTAAATGATTTTATGGATTAAAATTCTATTATGAGGTGATATTAGTTTTCTGTTTGTCTTTAAAGAGTGTTTTTAGAAGGGTTTTATGTGCATAACAAGGTTACACTCCTTGGATTTGTCTTATGAAGGTTTTAAATGGTTTCTTGATTTATGTAAGAGGTGAAACTATTTATCCAAATTGTTTTGGTAGGTGTGTACTTTTGGAATGGTATATTTCAATGTGAAAGATGTGTTATGTGATTTTTACTATCATGGAAATGTTTTTTAAAATTTTTTAAAGTATTTTTTGAAGTGATAAAGAGAGGTGAATCCTATTGTGGGATGTTTTGGTGTGAGTATGATTTCGAAAATGAATTTGAATGAAAAATGGGATCATATGATATGTGTGTGGGATGTTTAGTGTGTGTGTGACTTGGAAGTGGTATTTTCATGTGTGAATTGTATTTTATGGATTGTTTAACTTGTTTGATAATGAAAGGAAAAACGCATATATCAAAGAAGGTGGACGTGTAAATGTATGCTAGTGATCTTGTGGGGTTTGTCCCATGTTTCACGTAACAAGTTTGATGAAGACACCACTAACTAAACTATGATGATTATGTTGAGGGACCACTAAGTTATGGGTATGATCCCTACTAATGGCTCGATTGCATGAGAATAGATATTTTTATGGTTACTTTCACTGAGTACGAGGCACATGGGACCCACAGTGAGCATGTTCCTGTGGTTATTTTTCTATTTATAGTGCTCATTAGATATTTTATACGTACCATAGGCGTCCATTATGTTTTCATGGAGACATTGAATAGATTTTTCATTTTATTTAAAATTATTTATTTCTTTTAAAGCAGCTAACTTGAAAGTTGTTTTTATTTAAAGTTGCATCTTTTAGAAATTGTTACTAGCATTTCTTGTTTACAAAACTTACCAAATTTTTGTATTATAATGATTATCACGTGTAAATTTTTTTTGGTGGAATCCTACTTGCCTTTGGATCACACCATAAAAACACCCTTTGGTGTAAGTAGAGTTGGTTATTTTGTCGCATGTTTGAGTAATGATTTTAGTGCCAGTGGTTTGGGCTTTTAGCATTCCTTCTCGGCGCAGTGTCATGGAGGTGGATTAAGGGTGGTGCCACTTTCCATGAGTATGTTCTTCGGCTATCCTTTTTGACATTGTTTTTTTGTTATTGTCTTTTTTTTCTATATTATGTATTTCAATTATGAATTTTTATAAAAGATTTTTTGGTTTTAAAAATCCAGATTTGGATTATTAGATTCTTTTGTTGTTATTTGTTTATAAAAATAAGTAAATAGTTCCCAAATATATTTTATTGATACCTAGGAACTTGTGCAAGATCATGGGGATTAGGGGCAAAATTCGGTCCTTGACATGGGACTGGCGGGTGCCAGTGTTGATGGCGAACTGATTCTATTCTTGAAAAAATGGTATCAAAGGGGGCCAGGTTTGCTCTCTTAGCACATGTTATATGGGGATGAGTTGTGATAGTCCGGAGATAGGGTTTTCGGGACTTAACATTCCAATTATGAGTAGGGTTCCTGGAAACTACACACCTTAGGGTGGGATTCAAGTCACCTTGGAAAATAAGGTTTTATCTATGTCCTTTTGTTTTCAGGGGTCATTGATGATTGGGGAAATTAAAAGAGTGTTGGGTCAACGGTCTTAGTTAGCTCATAGGGCCTAGAAATCCATGTGGATCTGTGTATATTGTCCTTTTACACTTTCTATGACGGTGAAGTTATTAGCGTATGGCCTCCAAACATATGTCCAAGTCACACACCGAAACCAGTTTCCATTCTCATTGTCTTGTGTCCTTTTTTTTGAATATTTGAAGCTTGGTTTTAAAATTATAAATAAGTAATTATTTAATCAATTTTGAATTTTTATGAAATTATCTTTCTGTAAAGTGGAAGTGGCATGAATCTAAAATGGTGGACTTGAGTTTTAGATCTATTTTTAAATGGTAAGTGGTGTGTTTACACCCCATTTTAAAGTATGAATTATGCAAGAGTTGGTTTTAAAAATCTATTCCAAATAGTCTTTTCTACATTATTGACAATTGATTTGAGTTGAAATAAGTTTTTTGGGAATTTATGATTGGGGTTTTAAGATAAATTATGATTCGGTAACGAGTATTAATTTGAAAATTTTTATGAATCATTGTAATCATATATAAATAAGAAAATCCAGGGTTTTAAATGGTTGGGGGTTGATGAAAGATAATTTTTTTCATAAAAAAGGGAGTGTTTTGAAATATAATGAAATGTTTTGAAATTAATGAATGGCTTGAGCATGAGTTTTTAATTGAATTATTGGGGATTTTTGAAATGTTTTGTAAGTTTTAAATAAGGATTTTATTCTCTGGTTAGAAATTTTGAGAAAAAGGGAAGTGTCGGTTGAATGTTTTGGTTTTGAAAAGTGGAAGGAATTTTTGTTTTAACCTCTGGTAATTCTATGAGAGACCACATGAATGGTGTTATATGGGATGATGGATGGTTAATGGAATAAATGGATGAGTGCTGGGATGGATATGAGGAGAGAGCATAGTGTTGCAAAGAAACATGCATGTGTGAGGCCCATAGGATACCATTGGAGGGTACGCTAACCACCGAACAATTTATTTTCCATGAAGTGACTTCTTTTAAAGATAAACATAATGTATTGATGACTTGTTTGGGTGGAGTTTCTTATGTGTTTTTTGGAAATATTTTGGTTGTCAGATTTTTTGTTTTCATTAACCCCTCTTATTTTAATTATGTATTGGGTTTGTGTTTGGTCGGTATGTTGGTTTGAAGGGCTGGTTAGTGGTCTCTTTTGAGAAATTTTTAGGAGGCCCTTGTTGTGGTTCCCCTCATGTGCTAGGTTTTTACTAGTGATTTTCATGACCAATGTACCAAATTGGTTAGGTCCATAGGTTCTATCGTTATATAGGGTTATCCCCCAAAAATATTTAATGCATGATGGGATTGATGCCCAGAATGCTTCTCCATTGGAAAGTCCTATAGTTGATCAATGAAATGAGACATTTTCTCAAGATTTGGAGGATGAGTCCACAACATTTCTTTTCATGGTTTTTTGGATACTCTTGTTGTGGGAGAGTGGTCATGGAAGTTTGAAAGAGACCCTAGTTCCTTAAGTTACCAACTTCGCCAAAGGTTGGAGTGGTCTAGGGTTATTAGCGTAAAATGTTGTCTAAGTGGGCCTCTGGGTCTTTCATCAGTCTCTCTGAAATGCGGGTTCATGTTAAAACACTAGTGTGGTGAATATGGTCAAGAGAGGATGATATGACCATTTGTAAGAAATTGTGTGTGGTATGGGACTCAGCCTAAGGTCTCTATCCTTATATTGTTTCTATCAGTGACACGGTTTGTGTTCGGTGACACTATGCGATATCATGTGCTTGTTTGATTGAAAATGTGAAGGATGTGCAGTATTCTTAAAGTCTCTATTTTTTAGAAAGTGCTCCCCACTTAAAAAAATATTGAAATCTTTTTTTTACATGAAGGTGTTTGCATCTTCCCTTTTCTCGTTCCATTTTTAATCTAAAGAAACAAGGGGTGATGTGTTTACATCTTCTAAGTTATTATTTCGGAAAAATGTTGGCCTTTGATAAGGTGAGTTTGGAGTGTGTTGTGTCTTTTTGAACCCATCTGGTATCACAATGTAGTTATTTGTATAATGGAAATAATATGTTTTTTGGGGTTTCCAAAGGACTGACTGTGGGGAAGAAGATACTTCGATCATCTGAGCTCTTGCCATACGTCCATGAGTGAAGTTGGAACGTAGTTAGTGAAATCCTAGTCTTGTTTTAAAAAAATTGGCCTAATTATCATCCTTAATATGTAATATGGGAATATTTTAATACTCCTGTATTTTCGTCTTTCTCCAGTTGTTTTCCTTTAGTAAAAAGAGGTGGGGGAATCTCGTTCCCATGTAACCCCCTAAGTTCATGCTTTCCCCCTTTGGGTTCCTTTTATTTTTTAGAGAAAAGTATGAAATTTGGGCTTGGGATATGGTAGGGCAAAGTTTTTTCACTGTTAGTACGAACCATACACAAACCTAGGAAACAATGCGATAAGAGACAGTAGATACCACATTGTCTCTGCATGGACATGCACCTTGGCCCAGGTAACCGTGATATGTTTTCCATTTTAATAGAATTCTCTGCATGGTTAGCCCATGGTTTCCCGAACTGTGTAGACTAACTGTGCATTCATTCCCAACCTTTAAATTTTGGGGTCGTTTAATTTCAGCTCATGCTAGCCGGTTAAGATGGTTGGTTATTTTTGTTGGGAGACCCAAAATGGGTCTAACATATGTTTTTTTGGAAAAGTATAATGGAATTATTCCCCTTATGTTAGGGAGTCTGTTCAGGCCTCCCCATGTTAGTTTCCCAATTCTGTTTTGGAATATTTAAGTTGTCTCTTATGGTGGGGAGCCCATTTGTGTCTCCCCATATCAGTAACTTGGTTTTTTCCTTGGTCTTTTATTGGAAATTGGTTGTCTCGTTTGGAGATATTTAACCAAAAACATACTCCTGGGGTAAAACTTGGGATTGGATTTAACCTAATATTTTTGTTGAAGTGAGACTATGGTAACCCTGTTCAATGTTGTTGTTCGTACATGTAAATTGATTGAGTCTTGTTCCGATAGTGTTTGAGGTGTTTTATTTTGGGATGAAGTTTGAATGTTCTTGATCGTTTCATGAATGAGGTGTATGTTTTGGTTGGTGAGAGTATCCCTACCTTTATTGATCAACTGGATATATCTTAGCATTTTGGGGATGGGCGAAACTTGGAAAAGGTGTCCATTTTGGCATATTGGTTGGGTTTGTTTTTGATTTTGTCCTTATTGTGGCTTTTTGAGGGAGGAAAGATTTATGGTGGGGAGAATTTTCAAATCCATGACTTATTTTAAAGTTATATTTCATTAAATTTCCATTATTTCGTTGTTGTGGGGGTTTCCCATACATTTTTGGAAGAAAGGTTGAGTTTTCATGATTTGTGCCAAACTGTGAGCCCATTTCCAAATTTAAAAACCAATTTTTCTTATTTTATAACTCTCTAATTTTTCAAAAAAATTCACCCATTCCCATTTCAATATGGCCTCCCCAAACCTATTATCCCCAAAATATCAATTTGAACCCTCTAGGAATCCATGATCCTCTGGATTTTGGTTTTTATTTAAGGAATTGCGTCTGCCTGTATGCCTATTTCAAGCTTTAAAACAATATAATTTAAAATCATATTCATTTATTAAATTTTTTTGATGATTCCACCTCCCACTTGGATCCAAAATCCCTAGGAGTGGCACCATCTTGGTGTCCCCGTATTTGGAGCTCATTTCCTTCATAGATTAGGCAAAAATTCTCAAGCTTTCTAAAATCGTCCAGATTTCAGGAGGTAATTTTTTTCCATCATAACTCCTTCATTTTTAACTATTTTTCACCAATTATAGTTCTAAAATTACCTCATTAGACTTATTAAAACATCACTTGCATTTTTGGTTTTTTTTAAATTCAGATAATGGTGTATTTAGGGCATTTTATTCATGATATCTCAAGTTAGTGGGTCTCCTCTCAAGTTCCTCCCATTTTATTTGGCTTTCATCCACATTTCATGAGGTTCTAAAATCTGCATAAGCTAGGGTTTATACCTTGGGATTCATTTCTTTTTCATTTTGGTGAATTCGTGTGTATTAGGGATTGAATTCAGTTCCTTGTGGTGCAGCGGTAGTGCGATTGATGTTTCGCACAATGGTCTGGATTTTTTTGCACAAATGGTTGGTGATTCCTTGTGTAGTCATTATTGGATGGGTTGGGTTTTCCTGATTTATATTTTTAGCATGACTATATTATATTGTTTTTGGTGCGAATATTATATTTGGTATCATTTTTTAAGCGGTTGGTTTTTAAGTGGCATTTTTTTGTTAAAATGGATATTTTTTATGTATATTCCATGTTGGGTTCATTGGGGTTGTTTTATGATTCGTCTAATAGTTTTATTAAATGATGTTATGGCTTCCAATTCTATTTTGATGTGATATTGGAATGATTTTGGTCTTAAAAGAGGGGGTCTAGAAGGATTTTATGTGTAAAATATGGTTACACTCCTTGGATTTGTTTTTGGAAGGATTTAAATGGTTTCTTGATTTATGTAAGAGTTGCAACTATGTTTCCAAATTTTTTTGGTAGGGGTGTAATTTTGAAATGGTCTATTTTAATCTGAATAGTCGATTATGTGATTTTTACTATCTTGTAAAGGTTTTGTAAAATTGTTTAATGTATTTTTTGAAGTGTGAAAGGGGGTGAAACGTGTTTTGTGATGTTTTGGGGTGAGTATGTTTTCCAAAATTAATTTGAATGAAAATGGGATCATGTGACATGGGTGTTGTATTTTTAGTGTGTGTGTGTGACTTGGAAGTGGTATTCTCATGTGATAATTTTATTTCATGGATTTTGGAACTTGTTTTATCACAATAGCAAAAAAAACCCTGATATCTATGTGGGTGGATGTGTACTAGAATGCTAGTGATCCCTTTGGGTTTGGCTCCTTTTTCACATAGAATGTTTTATGATGAAAAAACTAACTAAACTATGATGATGATTATGTTGGGGTACCACTACGTTATGCGTATGATCCCTACTAGTGGATCATGCACACGTGAACAGATATTTGTATGATTACTTTCACTGAGTACGAGGTATCGATGACCCACAATGAGCTAGTTCCTATGGTTATTTTCCCATATCTTTTTCTCATTAGACAGTTTATACATATGATAGGCATATGGTTTGTTTGGATGGATAAATTTAGTATTTTTTCATTATATTTTAAAAATTTTATTTATTTTAAAGTATCCCACTTGAAAGCTATTTTTTAAAGTTGCATATTTTAGAAATTGTAACTAGCATTTCTTATTTAAAAAAATTGTAAGATTTTTGTCTTATAATTATTATCACATGGAATATTTTTGTGGTGGAATCCTACTAGGATTTGGATCACACCCTATGTAAACCCTTGGGTGTAAGTAGACTTGGTTATTTTTTCGCAGGTTTTGGTAATGCTTTTAGTGATAGTGGTTCGGGTTTCTAGCTGTCCTTTTTGGTGCAGTGTTGTGCAGATGACTTGAGGGTGGTGCCTCTTTCAATGAGCAGGTTATTGGGCTATCCATTTTTACATTTTTCCATTTCTATAGACTTTATGTTTTATTCTAGATCATGTAATTAAATTATGAATTTGTTAAATGATTTTTTGGTTAAAAAAATTGAGATTTGGTTTATTAGATTCATTTGTTGTTTTATGTGTATAAACTCAGGTAAATAATTCCCAAATTTCTTTTTTTGATACCTGGGAACTTGTGCCAGCCTGTGGGGATCGGGAATGCCCTTCGCGCCTTGCCCCGGGATGAGTCGGGTGCTGGTTTAGATGGAGAGAAGATTCTATTCATTTCAAAATGTAATCAAAGGGGGATAGGTTTCCTCTCTTGGTCATGTTATTTGGGGAAGAGTTGGGATAGTCCGAAGCTAGGGTTTTTGGGAATTGAAATTATGATTATGAGTAGGGTTCCTGGCCAACACACCTCGTGTCGGGATTCAATTTACTAGGGGAAGTCGGGTTTTATCTGAGCCTTTTGTTTTCATGGGTCATCGATGATTGGGGAAATTAAAAGAGAGTTGGGTCAATGGTCTCAGTAAGGTCGTAGGTCATAGAAATTCATGTGGATCCAGGGATATTTTCCTAAAACACCCTCTTGGATGGTGAAGTGATTAGCATAAAACCTCTAACCATATTTCCAAGTCACCCACCAAATCTACTTTCCTCTCACATTTTCTTGTGTCCTTTTTTTTGGAATATTTGAATCTTGGTTTTAAAATTATAAATAAGACCTGATTTAAGAAATGAGAAATATTATGAAATGATTTATTAGTAAAGAGGAAGGTTCTTGAATCTAAAATAGTGGAAATGAAATTTCATAACTATTTTGAAATGGTAAATGGTGTGTTTACACCTCTTTTAAATGTATGAATTATGTTAGAGTGGGTTTTGAAAATATATTCCAAATAGACTTTGATAAATTATTGACAAGGGATTTGATTTGAACAAAGTGATTTGGGAATTTATGTTTGGGGTTTTATGATAATTTTTTTTAGTAAATAATTACAATTTCAACAATTTTATGAATAATTGTAATCTTGTTTAAATAAGAAGATATGGGGTTTTAAATGGATGGGTGTTGATGAAAGGGAGTTTTTCATAAAAGTAGTATTGTTTTGAAATGGGTTGAAATTTTTGAAATTAATGTATGGATTGAATGTGAGTTTTTATTTTAATGATTGGGGAATTCTGAAATGTTATGTAGTATTTAAATTAGGTTTTTATTCTATGGTTAGTGGTTTTGAGTAAAAGGGATGTTTCAGTTGAATGTTTTGGTTTTGAAAAGTGGACGTAATTTTTCTTTTAACGTTTGGTATTTCCGTGAGAGACCACATACATGGGGTTATATTGGATGATGGATGGTTAATGGAATAAATGGATGAGTGTCGGGATAGATATGAGGAGGGTTCCCAGTGTTTCATGGAAACATGCATTTGTGAGGCTCATAGGAAACTTTTGGTGGGTACGAAAACCACCAACCCATTTATTTTCAATGAAGAGACTTATTTTAATGGAAATCGTGATGTCTTGTTGACCAGTTGGGGTGGTTTTTCATATGTGTTTTTGGAAATTTTATTGTTGTGTAATGTTTTGAATTCAAGAACCCCTCTTGTTTTTTGGGTTTGTGTTTGCATCATATGTTGGGTTGAAGGGCTGGCTAGTGGTCTCTTCTGAGAAATGACTAGGAGGGCCATGTGGTGGCTCCCCTCATAATATCGGTTCTAAATACAGATTTTTTTGAATAATGTACTAGCTTGGTCAGGTCCTTCGGTTCCCTCATTGGATAGGGTGCGCCCCCATTAATATTTAATGCATGACTGAAGTGAAGACCAGATTTCTTTTCCATTGGAAAGTTCTCTAGTTGATCAATGCAAGGTGTCTTCTTCTCAAGATTTGGAGGTTGAGTCGACACAATTTCCTTTCTTGGTTTTTTGGATCCACTTTTAGTGGGATAGTGGTCATGGATGGTGGAAAGATACCTTATTTCCTTATGTTACCTAAGATTCCAAAGGTGGGAGCAGTCCAGGGTTGTCGGTGTAAAATATTTTCTAAGAGGACCTCTGGGACTTTCATCAGTCTATATGAAATGAGTGTTCATGTTAAACCACCAGTGTGGGGAATACAGTCAAGAGAGTCTCATATGGACATTTATAATAAATTTTGTATGTTCTAGGAATAAGAATACGGTCCCTATCCATATATTGTTTCTATTAGTCACAAGGGTCATGTTTTGTGACACCTTGTGATGTCATGTGCTTGTTTGACTGCAAAAGGAAAGGTACTGCAATTTACTGAGAGAATTTTTTTTTTGAAGGTGTTCCTCCATTTAAAGAAATATTAAAATCCTCTATTTAGAGGAAGGTTTTGGAATATGTCCTTTCATCTTTACATTTTTAATCTGAAGAAAAAATGGGTGATGTATGTAAATATTCTAACTTCTTGTTTCAACAAAATGTCAGGTATTGGTAAGGTGAGTTTTTATTGAGTTATGCCTCGTTTTACCTATATGAAGCAGTAAAATAAGAAGTTCTCTTTTGGAATTTCCTAGGGCTAGACTGCTGGACCGAGGATGCTTCGATCATCTAAGCTCTGTCCATAGGTCCCGGAGTGAAGCTATCATGTAGTCAGAGAAATCCCAGGGTCGTTAAAAAAAATTGGTCTAATTCCCATCCTCGGTATGAAATATGGGAATAGTTTAAACCACTTTTATTGTCATCTTTCTCTAGTTGCTATAATTTGGTGGAAATAGGTGTGGAAATCATATTCCCACATTATCTCAAAAGTTAATTATTTTATTCCTTTGGTTTCTTTTGAGTTATTAGAGAAAAGTATAAAATTTGGGCTAGGTAAATGGTAGGGCATGGTTTGCACACTGTTAGTAGTAACCATGCACCAACCTAGGAAACTGTGTGATAAGAGACAATATCTACAACACAGTTGCTTCTTGTCCATTCACCTTGGACCATGTAATAGTGAAAAGTTTCCACTTTTATAGAATTCTCCACATGGTTAGCCCAGGGTTTCCCAAACTGTGCGGTCGCGCCAAGACATTAAATTTTGGGGTATTTTGGTGTTGGCTCGTCCATGCCAGTTAAGATGGTTGGTTCATATGGTGAGGATACTCACTATGGGTCTCAGGTAAGTTGTTTTGTAAGGTTCCAATTAATTTATACACCTTATTTTGGGGAGTCTATTCCGGCCTCCCCCTGTTAGTGTCTTGATTTTTTCTCGAGAAAATTTAAGTTGTCTCTTATGGTGGGGATCCCATTCGTGTCTCCCTATATAAGTAACTCAATTTTGTCCGTGGTCTTATCTTGGAAATTATTTTTCTCATTCAGATCTATTTAACCACAAACATCCTCCTTGGTTAAATGTTGGGATTGGAGTGATCCCAATAGTTTTGTTGAAGTGAGACTTTGGTAACCCTGTTCAATGTTGTTGTTCATTTTGGTAAAATGCGTGAGTCTTGTTCAGATAGTGTTTGAAGAATTTTTTTGGGGATGAAGTTTGAATGTGCTTGATCATTTTAGGAAAGTGGTTTATGTTTAGGTTGGTGAGATTATCCCTTCCTGTACGACCCCGGGACACCCCGAGAGGGGAGGGGTGAATGGAGGTGTAAACTTTTTCTTTTAAGGAGATGGATCTTGTTCCCACATTGGTAGGAACTTTTTAAACCTGTATGATGTATATGAACAGAAAGAAAACATTCACATTTAGAGATACGACACATGACTTTTTACTTGGATCACCACTAATGGCTACGTCCAAGGAGCATACACCAATAGGTTTTCGTTCGTACCAAATTCCACTAAACTTCACTAGCTGTGGATTACAAAGGTTTAGGAACAATCACTATATCCCAGGCTCACTGCCTTTACAATGATTCAGGGATAGCTCACTACTTCCATTAGGTCACTCCCATTGACTCCCCCTGGCTCACTGCCCTTTGTGAAGTCACATCCAGTTTATAGACGTGAAGGTCTCTTCATCATCGCTAAAGAATACATCCTCTGTTGCATGTATATGCTCTTTTGAAACCCAACTATCTCTTGTAGTCAAATCTCTCTTCCCATCAAGGGTACTGGGAAATCTCCCAACATTCACACAGCTCAAAAACACTAGCGCGCTTCTTTACTGTCTGGCACACAAGTCTCCTATGTGGAACAAATTCGACATGCAAGTTCAAACTGGCGTGAAGGTATCAACCAACCACCTGTGTGACACTGCCTACACCAACATCAAACTTGAGCGACTAAATTCCGTTCTCAACCAAACCACCTTGGGCTCACAACCAACTACTCACACACAGCCTCTACCTGTGTGTCCCAACCACCGCTTGTGTGAATCAACTACATGCGTGATGTGAGCTCAAAAAATCTCTATGTCCTGAATTTCATTGCATATGAGGAGGGGTGGCCCTCTATTTATAGGCAAATTGGACCCCCAGCGCGGTGGTGCACAAGTAAGGTACACGGCGCACAATTCTCTTTACCAAAATCACTTTTTTCTCCATTTGTCGATTTTCAGGCCCAAAAATTTGGAAAACACTGGAAAATGGTGCCACCTTCAATATTGTAATCTGCTTGACCTGTATGAGCACTTTTCTGGCACACATTCTGAACATCCACTAAGGTGTGACTATAAACACAAACCATACACCAATTCATGCAATGATGACCATGGTTCCAAAAAACTCCCCCTTTGGGTTTGTTGGATATCAGAAAATACATTCGATAGATCCCCATCCATATGAAAACAAAAAAAATGCATGAATCAACTCAGCAAACACTTTAAGTCTACGTGAGAAATGATCGGTGTAGAAAACAATAGAGGAAGCTTGAATTGGGTTCCAGTGTTTTGGAATTCTCAATGACTCCCAAGAAGCATTACATGACTGATGTATTCCTTCTCAAAATTCTCATCTTATCACTGACACTGAATTCAAATCGTGTCATAATCACCGGAGCATTACATGCCTTAATTTATTCCTCCCCCCACTGACAATAAACCCAAAGACTGATAATTTGTTCAATGTTCAGCTTAAACCATACTCCCCCTGGACAATATCTCCTCCACAAACCTACATCACATCCATAGACAGATAAAAACAGTTATCATAATCAGGGAGAGGGTAATTGTGAAACTTTCTTATGCATTGGGAGGTGGCTGAACACCGAGGTTCAACCGATGCTTCTCAAACACAGCCATTGACAGTGTCTTGGTCAGTATATCAGCCATTTTCTCATTAGTTCCCACATGATCCATTCTAATCACCCCTTGCTTATCTTTTTCTTTGATAATGTGATACCTGATTTCAATGTGTTTTGTACAAGAAGGTTGTACATGATTATTTGTGAGATCAATTATGCTCCTTTTATCACTGTAAATTACCATTGGTTGATTAACCTCATCACCAATATATGTTAGTTGTTTCTTCATCCATAGTAGTTTAATGCATGCCTTTGTGGCGGATATATACGTAGCTTCAGCAGTACTAAGAGAAGAACTACCTTGTTTCTTTCTCAACCAGCCAACACATTTCAGACCAATATAAAAGTCTTCACAACTGGTGGACTATCTGTCAACTACATCCCCAACCCAGTCTGCATCAGAAAAAGGTGGTAATTCATTGTTCCTGCATGCAGCAAAATATAACCATATGTTATGTGTACCTTGAATGTACCTCATGATTCTTTTTACTGACGCCATATGTTCCTCCTTTGGATTACTCTAAAAGCGGGCCATAAGACATGTGGCAACGACAATATTTGTCCGTGTAACTTTCAGGTACAGTAGGCTCCCAATGATCCTCCAATGCATGGTGGGATCAACAGAGGCCCCATCCTCATGCTTTCCATGTTTAGTTCCAACTACAATCAGAGTTGACTTGGTTTGGAGTCTTGCATATTAAACTCCTTCAACAGCTCTCTTGAATACTTTTCATGAGAAATGAAAGTTTAATCCTTATTTTGAATCACTGGTAGCCCCAAGAAATATGTGAGCTCCCCAATCATAAATATTTCAAATTATGATTTCATATGATTGGAAAATTCATCCACATATTTCTTCCTGCTGCCACCAAATATGATATCATCAATGTAGACTAGAACCATGAATTGATCTTTTGGGGAATTCTTCACATATAGAATGTGATCCAATCCTTCTCTTTTGAACTCCAACTTCTTAAGATATGAGTCCAGGCAGGAATACCATGATCGTGGTGCATACTTCAAACCATATAGGGCTTATTTAGTTTTCAGATTTTGTCTCATCAGTACCTATAACAAAACCCACTGGTTGTTCAATATAGACTTATGCATCGAGAAATCCATTCAAGAATGCTATCTTGACATCCATTTGAAATACTTTATATCCTTTTTGGAGTGTCATGGAAAGGAAAAGTCTGATTGACTCTAGTCTATCCACTAGAGTAAATTTTTCTTAAACATCAACACATTCAATATGGGAATACCCCTTACATACCAGTGGATCCTTGTTTCTAATAACACTTCCCTACTCATCAAACTTGTTCTTGAAGATCCATTTTTTTACTAATCACATTGTGACCTTCAGGTCTCTAGAAAATATCCCATGTCTGATTATTTTTAATCTGATCTAGCTCTTCATTCATGGCCTTCACCCAAGATTCATCATTTGTCGCTTGTTCGAATGAGGATAGCTCCACAATTGACAGAAATGCAGATTTCATGTTATTCCTCATCCTCCTTGTTTGTGTGGGTGCACTCCTATCCCCAATTATGTTAGATGGATCAATCTCAACTCTAAGATATCTCCTATGCGGTTCAATTGCATTCTCTCCAGCCACATTTTCTTCTTCAGATTCTTCTTCTAAATGAACATCATGATGTGACTATTGATTGTTTTGTACAGCTTCCTCTATTTCTATATTTTTATATTCTCCATGTTCACTTTCTTCCTCACTTTTGATCACATCATCATATGATTTCCTTGAATCATTTTTGGGTTTTTCTTTAATTATCATAACATCATTGCTTACTACAATCCTTCCTAATCTCTTGTTGAAAAACTTGCAGGATTTTCTGTTCATTGAATACCCAAGAAAAATTCCTTCATCAGCATTGTCACCAAACTTCCCTTGATTTCCTTCTTTGTTCCGAATGAATCATTTACTTCTGAAAATAAGAAAGTATTTCAATGAAGTCTTCCTTCCATGCCACAATTCATATGGTGTCTTAGTTTCTCCCATATAAATCCATGTTCAATTCTAAATCTGCAGTGTAGCTTCAACAGTTTCCTTCCAGTAATGGCGAGAGATACCATTATCAATCAGCATAGTCCTGGCCATGTTATTGAACTGTCGATTCTGGCGCTCAAAAACTCCATTTTTCTGTGGAGTTCTCACAGCAGCTACCTCATGTTTTATTCCATGTTTTTCAAGGTAATTCTCAAACTCAATGGACGTGTATTCCCCTCCATTATCAGATTGAAAAACATTGATGGTTCGCCTAGTTTCATTCTCGGTGATTCACCAATATGTTTTTATACAGTCAAGCACTTGTCGTTTCTTGTGAATTCCCATAACACATTCCATTCTACAGTAATGATCAATGAAATGAACCAAGTACCATTCTCCATGATTTCCGGCAACATTTATCAGCCCGTATACATCTATATGAATTAGATAAAGAAGATGAGGTGGCCTTTTCTTCTTTAGCCGATATGAACTACAAACCAGCTTTCCATGAATGCAAGCATCACAATATTTTTCACGTTAATGCTTCAGGTTTGGAATGTCCATGAAAATCCTTAATTTTGATATTTTCTCCATGTCTTGTTAATTGATGTGACCTAGTCTTCTATGATGCAAATTGTTTTCTTCTTCAATAGTCATGTAGCAAACATTTTCTTTACTATCAAACAGATATAGGTTGCTTTCTGTTTTACATCCATTCATAAGTGTATTTCTTGTATTTCCCTTGATAGTACAACCTTTCTGATTAAAAGTAATAATAAGTCCCGAGTGACAGAGTTGACTCACGCTGAGTAGAATAGGATGTAGGTCGTCTACGTAAAGGACTTCATTCTTCTTTAGCTCTCCATTAGCTAATTCAGTACTTCCACTGCCTTTGATTTTCAAAGCTACATCATTACCAAATCGAACTGTTCCATAAACCTTCCTTTTGATATCTGTTAACATGCCAGCATTACCTGTCATATGGGATGAACAACCGCTATCCAAAATCCAAGCACTGTTTCTTTTTGTAGCTTTGAAGGCCACCTCTACAAGGTTGGATTTCTCAATTTTCTTCATTTCTTTACATGAGACATTGGAATAAGTGTAGAACACTGATGGACTTTCAATTATCTCATTTGTGTACATTGGTTCATCATAGTTGAAGTCTTCTTTGAGAGGAGAAAACCTATTTTAAAGAGAAACTGTATCTTGTCGACGAGATTTGGCTTGACTTGAATTCCGGTATGAGGTGTCCATGTCCCTTTTCTGCCTTTAATTAAAAGCCTTATGACCAATGTTATAGTAATTAAAACAGTATCCATAGAAACTGTTTCTTCTATAAGATGGAGGATATGTAGTCAGTCTCATTTTTTGTTGTCCCAGATCTTCCCCATTCAGATAACTCCTTGACTCTTTGCAATATGACATGGTATGGCCCATATAGCCACATAACTAACACTTCACGAGAGGAAATGTATTCTCACTTGATTTTATCCTCATACATTCTTACTTGGGAGAATAGTTGGACTGCCTATCATTTCTGAATGTTTGAGGATAATTTTCAGTTCTCCTTTTAGTTTGGATTGAGGGTTTCTTTTTTAGCACTTCAGGAAACGTTTCAACATGTCCAACTTTCATATTTTTTTTTCTTTTCGCTCTCTTTACTTCAACCAGTTGATGTCTTAGCTTCATAGCCAATTCCACTCTTTCCCATGAATGCGGGTCTTTGATCAGTCAAGATTTTTCCTACCCCTTCTGAACCACTCTTGGCTCTTTCCAGTAATTCTGCATATGAGAATCTTCCAAATTGTATTTTCTTCCTTGATTCTTTTGAAATTGATTCAGTCTCAAGTTTAATCATACGATTAACTAGTTCCTCCTCAAAACCATCAACAATCATGGATTTTTCTTCTAGTCTGGAGGTGAGTTCATTTATGTCCTTTGCCTTCTCTTCAATTTTCAGCTTCAGATCCACTACGTCATTATTAGTTTCAAGAATTTTAGACTGTAATTTCCCAAATACTTAAAGTCATTAAACATAAGATTCTAGTTGATCAACATATTCTGTTGATTCTTCTTCCAATGATTTCCACTTATTGAAACTCTTACATTTAATCCTATGCTTGATAACAACTTCCTTAAGTTTCAACTCGGGATAAACACTAGTTTTTAACTAATTTTATCCACCAGTATCTTCTAATTTTTCAACTGTGGCCATCATGGAATCATGTTTCCTAGTTTTAAATTCGGGTTCTTCTTCGTCACAGAATTCATTATCATCTTCTTCCCCTTCACAAAAAACACTTCTTTAGATCATTCTTTCTATATTTTAAGTCTCCTTTCTTGAAAAACATTTTCTTGAGGCTTGTCACTGTTTTTAGCATCGGTATCATCATCATCGATCTTTCTTAAGCACTGAGAAGCAATGTGCCTGACTTTTCCACAACGAAAGCAAGCTAGAGGTAACATCCCTTTGAATTTCCCTTTTCACTTTTGGAACATCATGAAAAATAGAGAGAGAATTTATTTTTCCTCATCATCTTCACCACTACTATATTTTGATATTTTCAGTTTCTACATGGATTTGAATGCCATTTCCTTGCTTACTCGGGTAACAACATCTCCTGTTTTGACTCTCATTTGATATTCCACCATGCTGCTCAACAGATCAACCAAAGAAAGTTTGGAAAGATCTCTTTCATCAAAGGCTGACAAATTTTCATTGTACATGGGTGGTAGTCTTCTCAGTATTTTCTTCACAAAGTTAATGTCTCTAATTTATTCTCCTAGGCCCCGAATTTCTCCAACCACTTCAGTAATTCGATTGAAGAAGGAGTCTGCATTCTCATCAGGATTAATCTTCAGATCATCGATCCTATTGTGTAGCACTTGAAGTTTCCCGTCCTCCACTTTGCTATCTCATTCACAAATATTTTCATGTTTATCCCACATGGACATTTCTGAGGTGCAACTCATCACATTTAGATAAATATGATCAGAAAGTGCTATGGTGAGAGCATTCTATGATTTAGCATCTGCATCAAGAATTTGTCTATCTTTATCAGTTATAGCCAGCCCTTTTGGATTAAAAACATTAATTCCTTGCATAGTGGAAAATAGAACTTCCATTCCAAGGGATATTAGATGAGATATCATTCTGTTTTTCCAGATCTGGAAATTACTTCCATCGAAGAGAGGGACTCCCCTGACATTGACTGCATTCTCCATGACAACAAACGACAGATTCAACACCATCAACCTTTATGCTCTAATACCACTTGTAGGACCCCGGCACACCCTGAGAGGGATGGGGTGAATCAGGGTGTCAACTTTGTCTTTTAAAGAGTTGGATCTTGTTCCCATGTTGGCAGTAACTTGTTAAATCTGTATGATGGATATGAAAATAAAGCAAAAATTCACATGCAGAGAGATGACCCAACACTTTTTACTTGGTTCACCATAAAGGGCTACGTCCAGGGAGCATATGCCGACATGTTGTCTGTTGTACCAAATTCCACTAAACTTCAATAACTATAGATTAAAATGTTTCAGGCACATTCACTCTGTCCAAGGCTCACTGCCATTACAATGATTTAGGGATTTCTCAATGCTTCCCTCGGGTCACTCCCGTTGACTCCCCCTGGCTTATTGACCTTGGTGAAGTCACACCTAGTTTATAAAGGTGAAGGTATCTTCATCATCGCTAAATAATGCATCCTCGGTTGCATGTAGATGCTCTTTTGAAGCCAAAATCTCTCATGTAGTCTAATATCTCTTCCCATCAAGGGTACCGGGAAATCTACCAACTTTCATGTAGCTCAAAAACCCTGGAGGGCTTCTTTACTACCTAGCACGCAGTTCTCCTGTGCGGTACAAATTCAGCGCACAAGTTCAAACTGGCGCGTAGGCATCAACCAACCACCTGCGCAACACTTCCTACTTCAACATAAAACCTACGTGACTCAATTCCATTCTCACCCAAACTACCTTGGGCGCGCAGACAACAACTAGCGCACAGCCTCTACCTACGAGGCCCAACTACCACATGCGCGAGTAAACAACTTGCGTGACAGGAGCTCTAAAAATCTCTATGTCTTGAACTTTGTTGCAAATGAGGAGGGGAGTTCCTCTATGTATAGTAAAATTGGACCCCATGCGCGGTGGAGCACATGTAACGTACACGGCGCACAAGTCTCTTTGCCAAAATTACTTTTTCTCCATTTTTAGATTTTCAGGCAAAAAAATTTGGAAAACACTGTAAAATGGTGCCACCTTCAATACTGTTATCTTCTTGACCTGTATGAGCACTTCGCTGGCACACATTCTGAACTTTTTCTGAGGATTGACAATAAACGAAAACCATAGTTCAATCCATGAATGGATTACCATGGTTCCAACACTTCCTTTATTGATCAATTAGAGATATCTTAGTGTTTTGGGGGTGGGAGAAACTTGGCAAGAAGGCTATTTTTGACTATTGGTTGGGTTTGGTTTTTGATTTTGGCCTTATTGTGGAATTTCGAGGGAAGAAAGATTTATGGTGGAGAGAATTGTCATATAAATGAATTTTTTTAAATGTATTTTTCATTTAATTTCCATTATTTCTTTGTTGTGGGGGTTTCCCATAAATATTTGTAGGAAAGAGTGAGTTTTCATCATTTGGGCCAAACTGTGAGCCAATTTCAAGAATTAAACACCTTTTTTGTTTCTTTTATAAATCTTTCATTTTCAACATTTTGAACCCATTACACTTCCTACATTTCCTCCCCAAATCTATTAACACCCCAATCCAATTTTTATCCTCTAGGAATCCATTATCATGGAGGATTTGGGTTTTTATTTAAGGAATTAGGCCATCCTGTAATCCAATTTCCAACTTTAAAAACAATTATTTAATATCATATTCATTTTTACTATGGTTCAGTGAATCCACCTCCCACTTGAATCCAACATCCGTAGGCATTCCCCCATATTCGTGTCTCCATATATGGATCTAATTTTAATCATATATTAGGGAAAAAATCCTCAAACTTTCTCAAATCGTCCAGATTTGAAGAGGTAATTTGTTTCCTTCACAAATCCTTCATTTCTCAGTCTTTTCCCCCCAGTGTAGTTCCAAAATGACATCATCAGCCTTATTTGAAACTCAACTTCATTGTTTGGTTGTTTTTAAATTCATCTATAGGTGAATTTATAGTGTTTCATTGATGATATCTCTAGTAAGTGGGTTTCCTCTCACATTCCTCCCAATTTCATAGGGTTTCTTCCACTTTCCTTGAGGTTTTAAAATTTCAAGCAGCTAGGGTTAATATCTAGGGTTTTATTTTTTGTCATTTTGGTAAAATATTGTGTATTAGGGCTTGATTTCACTTCCTTGTGTTTCATCAGTGGTGTGATTGATGTTTCACACAACGGTTTGGAGATTTTCGCACATATGGTAGGTGAGTCCATGTTTAAGAATTATTGGATGTTTTAGTTTTTCCTAATTTATATTTTTAGCATGATTATCATCCAAATTTTCTAGAGAAAAAATTATATTTGATATAATTTTTTAATTGGTTGGTTTTTTAGTGTCATTTTTGTGAAAAAACAAATATTTTTTGTCTGTATTTCATGTTGGGTTCATTGGGGTTGTTTTATGATTCATAGAATAGTTTTATTAAATGATTCTATGGCTGAGAATTCAGGTTTTATGTGACATTGGTTTTATTTTGGTCTTAAAATTGGGTTTTTTGAAGAATTTTATTTGTAAAACCTGGTTACAATCCTTGTATTAGTTTTGTGAAGGTTTTGAATGGTTTCTTGATTTATGTAAGAGGTGAAACTATGTTTCCAAACAATTTTTGGTAGGAGTGTAATTTTGGAATAGTTAATTTTAATGTGAAAGGGATTTTATGTATTGTTTACTATATGGGAATGTTTTTGTAAATTTTTGTAACGGCTTTTTTGAAGTGTGAAAGAGAAGTGAAACATGTTGTGGGCTGTTTTGGTGTGAGTATGATTTCAAAAATTAATTTAAATAAAAAATTGGATCATGTGAGATGTGTGTGGGATGTGTAGTGTGTGTGTGTCATTGAAGTGGTATTTTTGTGTGAAAATTTTATTTCATGGCTTGTGGAACTTTTTTGATCATAGGAGGGAAATATCGATTATCTAGGTAGGTGGACGTGTAGTAGTATGCTAGTGATCCCGTTGGGTTTGTCCCCTGTATCACATAGAAAGTTTGACAAAGAAAAATTTAACAAAACTATGATGATGATGATGATGGGGGACCACTAGGTTATGCGTATGATCCCTACTAGTGGCTCATGTGCTTGAGAATGGATCTTTGTATGGTTACTCGAGTACGAGGTACCTGGGACCCACAATGAGCTAGTGCCTATGGTTGTTTTCCCATTTCCAGTGCTCATTAGATATTTTATACATACCGTCAGCATAAAGTATGTATTTCTAGAGAAATTATGTATATTTTTTATTCTATTTAAATGTTTTTATTTCTTTTAATGTATCCCACTTGATATTTGATTTTATTTAAAGTTGAAAATTTTAAAAATTTTAACTAGCATTTATTGTTTACAAAACTTGCATAATTTTTGCCTTATAATGATTTTCACATGGAATATTTTTGTCGAAGAATTCTACAGTTCTTTGTATATCACCCTACATACTCCCTTGGGTATAACTAGACTAGGTTATTTTTTCACCAGTTTTGGGTAAAGCTTTTAGTACCAGTGGTTCCGGTTTCTAGTGGTCTTTCTTGGTGTCGTGTTGTGGAGATGGCTCGAGGGCAGTGCCCCTTTCCATTAGGAGGTTCTTGGGTTGTCTTTTTTTACAATTTGTTTTATAGTCTATGCATTTTATCTTTATTATTTAATTCAATTATACATTTCTGTAAAATATTATTTGGTTTGAAAAATCCAGATTTCGTTTATTGGATTCATTTGGTGTTTTTTGTTTATATACTCCGTTAAATATTTCCCAAATTTTTTTGATACTTGGGCACTTGTTGCAGCTCATGGGGATCGGGAACACCCGTTGGTCCTTTCCATGGGCTGAGTCGGGTATTGGTTTTGATGGCAACCGGATTTTTTTCGTGACACTATGATAAGTAAATGTATAGAAAAATGTCCTTGATTTTTGGTAATGGATAGAGTGAGCCTTTATCCTAGAAATAAATACTTGTCTAGACAATAAAAGTGGATGTGGTTGTAACACCCCGAGATCTTATGAGATATATATTTTTTAATTTCTATTATGTCTTCTATTGTACACTACACCATGATTATCTTGTACTCTACGCATCACTGTATTATCTTGCAGTATACACAACACTATTCTTGGCTCGTTTTACACACAATTTCAAGTTCATTTTGTAGAAGTTATTCTACGAAGCATTAAGTATAGATTTTTTTATGTATAAATAAAATAATTTTTTATTATGTTATATGTAACACCAAATGGAGCTTTCAATACACACAACCCTGACTTGGCTTTCATTACATGCAATCACGACCTTCCTTGATAGCGTGTGTAGTATGCAATACCGAGTTTCACTAAACAATGATATTATGTTATAATATTATTATGAAAAATATGTTATGAATAATATTAACTAAATTTTTAATTTTATAACATTATTATTCATCTTACACATTTTCTAGAACATGACTTGAGAATAGAATAAATTTTTCTGGTAAAATAAGTACTTTTAAAAAAATGCAGTTTTTCCACCTTTTGATGGAGAACCCACATTAAATCTAGTTTTTGACATGTTAATAAGTTAAATTTGGCAAAATAACATTCTTATTTGGAATCAGGATATAAAAATTTACATTGGATAAAATTTTCATATTATTCTGACAAATTTCATATTTTAATGAATAGTAAAAACACACTATATTTTAATTAAAAACATCTGTTTTCCATCGTAATAATTTATCTGGTTAAATTATAATATTGAATGGTTTTAATGTATAAATATAACATATTTTTACCACTAAATATAATGTATATAATTATCATTTATTTTACATTGAATTTTAGGTAAAATCATTTCAATCTTTTGTAATGTTTTAACTTTTAAAACTCATTTTCTTAACATCGAGATTAATTTTAAATTATTTTCTGAAACTTCTGTGATTTGATTTTGGAAAAATGGATTCCATATTTAGAATCATTATATCCAAATTATTTTAATAGGCTACTTTTTATTTTTGGATACTATGAATTCTAACTACGGCAAATTTTATTTACCATAGTTAAAGGTAAATCGGGTAATTATGGGTAAATATAATACTATAAAATTATCCTAACACTTGACATAATATAATTGGATGATTATATTTCTTCATAAGGAATATTTGGGGTGAAATGGAATCCATTGGAACACACTTGGTTGTGATTAGGACCATTAATTTATTTTATTTTATATAATTTGAAATATGTCTCACTCAAAGTTTAATAATTAAATGATTTTTAATATAATATTATACAGAATATAAATTATATTCTAAATACTCATTTGAAAGATAAAATATTTTTATTTGTTATGGTAATTTTTGGTAATTTTTAAAAAATATTTAATTACATTAATAGCTTATATATTAATGATGCAGAAACTATTTACTTAGTGAAAAATCAATAATATAGTTTTTATTAAAGAAATAATACCAATAAAAAGTCCCAAAAACATGAAAAAAACTTATTGGTCGAGTATATATATACCGTAATAATCCAAGGGTCGAATTAGGGACCATTTGGATCCGTATAAAAGAGATTAGAACATTTATATTATTTTATTTTAAATGATTTCAATGTTGTCACCTTCATAATTTAATAAATATATCAATTTATATGTTATTATTCTAAGAATATAAATTCAATTAAAATTCTTATTATGAAATATATTATATTTTTCTTCATCATAGTATTTTTGTAAAATTATTATGAAACAAATAAGTTTATTATATAATTATACAAAAATGATGTAGTAATTATTTCATTGAGTAAAATATCAAACAAATGGTTTTAGAAAATATTATAATAAATATTATATGAACTAATTAATGTTATACCCAAATTTTATTGATGAATAAGATATGTTAGAATTCTATTTAATATTTTTTTCTAATAGAACCTCGGTGTGGATTTTATTTAAATTCAAATAAATGAATAGTCAAAATTGACACTATTGTTATTTTATAAAAATAAAATATTATCAAATTATTTAAAAATAACAAAAATATTTAGAATTTACAAATTAAAAATTATATGGTCGAACGGTTTATAAATTTTCCAATTATTTTAAATTTACAACATATAAGTATGTATTTATTACAATTTAAAATTTACAATATTATTACTACAAATAAAATTAAATTGATTAAATAAGGATTAATCAAGTTGATATGGTTTAAAATAATTTTCCAACATGTCTAAATTTTATTAATTGACTTGATAACAACCCTATATCATCTAATAATAGAATTTGAGTCATTTTTTGATGTTTTTATGTGTGGTTTTAATTTATTATAAATTAATATTTCTTATGTTTTCAAAGGTGCCTCTCACCTCCCTTATAAAAGGGCACCACCTCCCTCTACTCCTCACACCATTTTGAGCCTTCAATATCGTCCAACCCCAGACAATTTCTCTTCTCCACTTCCCTAGAAACATACTAGAGGTCATGGTGTTCTTAGAAGACCAACTCTAGTGCCCTAAAAGGAAGTCTAAAAGAGACACGTCGAGGAAGAGGTAATCTCTTCTACAGATTCTTTCAAGTTTTTTTCTTCTTCTACTTCCTCTTTGTTATTTGTTTCATTATAACGTAATAACATCAGTATCACTAATATATTGATATGTTATTATAAATATGAAACAACCCTATTTCACCTTCTATCCATCCTACGGAAAATGAAATCACCGCGCGTGCATACGTACGGAATACCATCTCCATGACATGGTGTAATCTATTTTCCACCTGCACCTTACTTGGATGGATATAATGGTGTAAAAATAACTATATATAATTATTATAACATTATAATGATTGTGAAATATTATATCATCAACTCTAATTCCATTCATGTAATTATGGGAATGATATCATCGCTCGTGCGTACGTACGGCCTACCATCTCCACGATGTGATGTGACTCATTCTACATGATCTTCATTGAATAATGATTATATAAATGAATTGAATGAATAAATATGATATATATTACACTAATACCATTCTTTAAATGAGGTATATATAACCTAAAAAGATGAATAAGAATCTATTCGCCGAAACACGCATAAGAACATAAAGCAATGAACACCCGAATAACAAGTAGTAATGAAATATTAAAATGAATACGATTTTTTAATAAGTCAATTCCATTATTTATATCATTATACAAGTGGTTCAGATATGAATTAATAATATCATACCTAAGGTAAGGGATAATTTTGCAATCCCAATTTTATCAGGGATTGTTTATACATAAGTATTTACTGGGGTTATATTTTTCATCCATGTCCGTAAAAAGGTTTTCATAAAGTGTTTAATATTATTCATTTGATGTTTAATGTCATGTTTACCCCTTTTGGACTTTTACTTTGTGTTATGGAAGGAATATTTCTTTTGTTTACCATATGCGGTAGTTTTTTACTTTTCCGTTAAAATTACAAGGAGAATGTTTTTTTAAATTATACAACATGAATTTTTTTTTATGATTTCATAACGCCTAATTTTCATGAATCTTACTCTACAAGTATTCATGATTATTTTCAACAAAAGCATTTTCTTTTAAAATTGAATGGAATTTTAGGAAAAACAATGATTTTGAAGAAGAAAGTATATTTTCCCTCAAGAATTCATTTCAAGTGTTTTATCCAAACTATTTTCAATCTAAGATGAAATTATTTAGTATGATTATGTTTCCAGAATAATGTATCTATTATTTACATTGTGTGATTTTTCTTATGATGAAATGATATCCATTTGTTTTATAGGGATTATGATATGATGGTATGATGTTTATGAAACCCATTTTATTATTTTGGTTATGATGAATGATTTATGTTAATTTTGTGGCACAAGTAAGAATGATTTCATTATGAGATGGGTGGGACCTATAACTCCCTACAATGAATTGGGTAAAGATTTATATCTCATGATATAGACATGGATGGAATGATAAGTTAATCTAGATTAGTGATACAGGACTAGAGCGGGGAGTGAACTCAATTTAGTAAGGGACTTTGTCCACTATGATGGTCTTGGAAGCAATTCTTTGGCAACTATGTAAATCATATCATGTGCTTAATGGTTTCCACAATTACATGTTTTATTCCCATGCTATTATATAATGATTAATGTTCCATTATGATCTGTGCCGTATGTACTCTAAGATTTATTTCACAACTCAAGATCTTGATGTTTAAACTTTATGTTCATGTTTTTTATGTTCAAATATATATGGGTTGTTTTATTTTCTCGATGCTTACCCTTAATGGAATTTCTACTCACCCATTATATGTTTTCTTTTCCCCAGGATATAAAGTAATGTTTTAGGTAAGAAATAAAAAAGTGTAATATCTTTATGGGAGATGTTGAAGATCATTCACCATAATTATAAGATTATGATCTGAGTTTCCAAAGACACTAAACTATTACGGTCTTTGGGTGTAATTTTTTATTATGTATTAAGTATTCCGCAAAAGTATCGTAATGTCCATGTACGTCAATCTTGGGTCTCTACAGATGGTATCAGAGGAAAGGTTTAGTTAACCATTGGAAAATAGTATGCGGAAACTTTAGTGAGACCCCTAGAGATATTTCTAATGCTTGTCTAGGGATGTCCCTAAGGTTTAGTATAACCATAGATTACCGTACTAGAATTATGTTTATGATCATGAATAACCTTGGGTGACCCTAAGGTTTGATGAATTAAAGAATGTGTGATATGTTAGACATCCCATAAGTGACATTTTATGATTATGTGGTTCCTTGTTATTTTAACTGTTTCTTACACTATGGTTTCTGGTTTTAGTCCATGGAGGGAAGGAGAAAGAATTCAGTTAACATTGATTCCAATGGAAAAATTGGTGACTATGATCAAAAAAATTGTGTAATGATTGGAAAGAAAGATATTATGATTTTTCCTAATCAGTCATCGCGATATATGATTAACAAGGTGAACTTTAGTTGTATTCCTAAGCCATCAAATAAGAGGAAGATTGACTTTTATGCATGTTCCCATGGTGAGGAGCATAGAGAATGGATGATTGAGAGTTATAAAGAGGGAATAAGAACCTTGATGAATATATCAAATGGAGGGGAAGATGTTATCTGTGTGGGGAAAAGGGTCATAAAGTGACAAACTGATATGGAGTTCAGTGTCTTTTCTGTGGAGAACATGGGCATTACCCAACTCAATTCCCTGAACTAAGAGGTTTCTTCTAAATCAAGGAAGGACTTATTCCATGAAAATCATTAAAGTGGATGGATTGAAGTGTTTATTTATTGGTATTAAAGAATAATGTAGTTGAGGTACTTTTATGGTATATTGGAATCTCTATGTATTGGTCCATTGTAGTTTTCTATAAGAATATGGTACCAGTAACCATGAAAAGTGATTGACATAGTTTTGGAAAGCATATGATATGCGCATAATGAAGGGATAAGAAGAAATTAATATGTTTGAGAGTATTCATTAGCTCATAATTGATTTAAAGACAAAGTGATATCAGGGTTTGAGTATATAGATTTTTTGGAAATTTGATATGTGGAAAGAGTAAACTTTTGATAGCAATCATGTTTTCACTAAAGTTCAATGGGTATTCATTTTTCAGGAGAATACATGGTTAAGGTCTTCACATGTTTGGAAGGTTACCAACAATATATATCTTATGGGGGGATAAATGATGGTATTTACATGCTTGTTATATGACCCCTATAGTAATATTTTATTTATGAGATTGGACAGAAGTATTTTGGATAAAACTAAATAATGGAATGTATAAAGTTGGACATCAAATAGTATTTTTTAAGGCGAGAACATTTTGATATTATTTCTTAAATGTTTTAATAGTATAGTTTTAGAAAAAGGAAAACCTACAGTACGAGAGACAACCCATCACGTCGGAAAAGGTTGTGGGAATCGAACCCACAACTGAAGTGCGACAAGCCTTTATCACTTACAACTGGCCTATAGGAAGTCCCTGTTTAGTAGAAACTAGTTTTATTTTATTAATAAGGATGATAGATGAAGTATAAGTCCATTTTTGGAACTATATATGACTAATCTCACCATAGATTGAGTTATGTATATAACGTTTACTAACCTTATGTTTGAGACAGATGGAATGACCTATGATTCTAATTCATGATCTGATAACACTTCACGAAAGTCAAATGAAACATCATTTCTTTAAGAGATGAAGTGGAAATTGTTCAAGGAACAAAAAATAGTGATATTGTACCAAAATAAATTAATATTTATTTTAATTCATCAACATTAGTGAAATGATCTTGAAAAAAAACATTGTCCTAGATGGTACATTAGATCATCATAGATTTATGGCTTTGTGATTATCGGGTTTTTTATAGCCATGTTCTCTACCACTATCAATCAGAACTTGACTGTTAGATTTCTCTTCTATATCCATATTTTCACCTATGTTCTCCCATGTGAAACCCAGTGATGAGTTAATTTGGTTAACCGTTATGTTTCATACTTTACTTTTTAAAATTATGTTTTGGTATTCCTTTTTATGATCTGGGTTTCTATGAATGAAACTTTCAAGTAGTAAACGATTTATAACCCCGACGAATTTTGAGGGAGAAATTCATTTTAAGGGGGGTAGAATGTAACACCCCGAGATTTATGAGATATATTCTTTTTAATTTCTTTGATGTATTCTATTGTACACCAAACCATGATTATCTTGTACTATACAAAACACCGTATTAGCTTGCAGTATACAGAACACTATTCTTGGCTCGTCTTACACACAATATCATGTTCGTTTTGTAGAAATTATTCTACGCAACATTAAGTATAGATTTTTTTTAACGTATATATGAAATATGTTTTGAATATGTTTTATGCAAAACAAAAGGCAGCTTCCACTACACATAACTTTGACATGGGTTTCATTACACGCTATCACGACCTTCCTCGATGGCATGTGTAGTACGCAATACCGGGTTTCAGTAAACAAAGATATATTGTTATAATATTATTATAAACTAGCCGTTATAAATAGTATTAGCTAAATTTTTAATTTTATAACATTATTATTCATCTTACACAATTTACAGAACATGTTTTGAGAAAGAAATAATTTTTTTGGGTAAAATGAGAATTTTTTAAAAAAATGTAGTTTTGCCACATTTTGATGGTGCACCCACCTTAAATCTCATTTTTGACATGTTTATAAGTTTAGTTTGACAAAATAAAATTATTATTTTTAATAAGGATATAAAAATTTACTTTGGATAAATTTTTTATATTATTCTGATAACTTTTATATTTTAATGAATAATAAAAACAAGCTATATTATAAATAAAAACAACTTTTTTCATCATAATAATTTATATGGTTAAATTATAATATTGAAAAGTTTTATAGTATAAATTGAATAAATTTTTACCATTTAATATAATTTATTTCATTAGTATTGATTTTACCTTGAGTGCATAAGAAAAATCATTTCCATCTTTCGCAATGTTTTAACTTTTAAAACTCGTTTTCTTAACAACGTGATTAATTTTAAATTAATTTCTTCAACTTCTATGATTTTAATATGAAAAGGTTTATTGCATATTTGGAATAAGTAGGTTCAAATTGTGTTAATAGAGTAATTTTTATTTTTGGGCACTATGAATAGTAACTACGGTAAATTTTATTTACCGTAGTAAAAGGTAAATCGAGTAATTAAGGGTAAATATAATACAATAAAATTACCCTAACACTTGTCTTAATATAATTGAATGATTATATTTTATCTTAAGGTATATCTGTGTCTAAATGGAATCAATTGGAACCAACTTGGATGTGATTAAAACCATTAATTTATTTTATTTTAAAAAAAGTGAAATATGTCTCACTAAAAATTTAATAATTAATGTATTTATAATATAAGGGTATACAGAATATAAATAAGATTATAAATACACATTTTAAAGATAAAATATTTTTATTTTTTATGGTAATTTATTTATAATTTTTAATAAATATTTAATTACTTTAATAGATTATACATTAATGATGAAGAAATTATTTACTTAGGGAAAAATCAATATTATAGTTTTTATTAAAGTAATAATACCCATCAAAACGCCCAAAAACTTGACCAAAACTTGTTAGTCGAGTATATACATACCATAGTCTTCCAAGGGTATACTTGGGGACCATTTAAATCCGTATAAAATATATTATGACATTTATATTATTTAATTTTAAATGATTTCAAAGTTGTCACCTTCATAATTTAATACATATAAAAATTTATATGTTGTTATTTTAAGATGATAAATTCTATTAAAAGTATTATTATGAAATATATTATAATTATATTCATCATAGTATTTTATTTTTAATTATTATGCAAAAAATAAGTATATAAAATAATTATACAAAAATGATGTAGTTATTATTTTATTAAGAGAAATATCAAAAAGATGGATTTAAAAATATTAAAATAAATATAATATGAACTAATTAATTTTCTACAAAAATTTTATAGACGAATATGACATGTTAGGAGTCTTATTTATATTTTTTTTTGAATATATCCTCTGTGTGTATTTTATTTAAATTAAAATAATTAAATTGTTTAAAAATTGACACTATTGTTATTTTATAGAAATAATATATTATTAAATTATTTAAAATTAACAAAAATATTTAAAAATAACAAGTTAAAATTTATATGGTCTCCAAGGTTATAAAGTATCCAATTCTTGAGAATTAACAACATATAAGTACGTATTTATTACAATTTTAAATTTAGAATATTATTACCACAATTAAAATTAAATAGATTAAATAAGGATAAATTTAGTTGATAAGGTTTAAAATAATTTCCCAACATGTATAAATTTTATTTGTTGATGAGATTACAACCCTATCCCATATAATATTCATATATGATTAATTATTGGATTTTTTATCATGGTTTTGGAATTTATTATAAATTAATATTTCTTATGTTTCCAATGGTGCCTCTATCCCCCCTTATAAAAGGGAACCTCCTCCCTGTCCTCGTCATACCATTTTGAGCCTTCATTCTTGGAAAAACCCTGCGAATTTCTCTTCTCCACTTCCCTATAAACATACTAGATGTCCTGGTATTCTTCAAAATCCAACTCTACTTTCCTAAATTGAAGTTTAAAAGAGGCACGTCGAGGAAGAGGTAATCTCTTATACAGATTCATTCAAGTTTCATTCTTCTTCTACTTCCTCTTATTAATTTGTTTCGTTATAAAGTAAAAACAATTTTATCACTCATATAATGATATGTTATTATAAATATGAAACAACCCTATTTCACCTTCTATCCATCCTACGAAAATTGAAATCACTGTGCGTGCATACGTACAAAATACTGTCTCCACGCCGTTCTGTAATCTGTTTTCTACGAGCACCATACTTGGATGGATATAATGGTGTAAAAAAACTTTATATGATTATTATAACATCATATTGATTCTGAAATATTATATCATCAACTCCAATTCCATTCATATAATTATGAGAACGATATCATAGCTCGTGCGTACATAAGGCCTACCGTCTCCACGATGTGATGCGCCTAATTCTACATGATCTTAATTGAATAATGATTATATAAATGAATTTAATGAATAAATATGATATATATTACACTAATACCATTCTGTAAATGAGGTATCTATAACCTAAAAAGAGGAATAAGAATCTATTCGACAAAACATGCAAAAGAACATAAAGAAATGAAAAGGCGAATAACAAGTAGTAATGAAATATTACAATGAATATGATTTTGTAATAAGTTAGTGACATTATTTATATCATTATACATGAGTTTCAGATACCTATGATGCATATCAGACCTAGGATAAGAGATAATTTTGCAATCTAAATTTTATCTGGGATTGTTTGTACATAATTATTTACTATGGTTATATTTTTCATCCATGTCCATAAAAATGGTTTCATAAAGTGCTTAATATTATTACATTTATGTTTAAAGTCATGTTTACCCCCTTTTCACTTTTACATTGTGTTATGGAATGAATATTTCATTTTTTTACTATATGTGGTACTTTTTGAATTTTCCGTTAAAAGTATGAGGAGAATGTTTTTTTTAACTTATACAGCATGAACGAATTTTTATGATTTCGTAATACCTAATTTACATGAAGCTTCCTCTACAAGTTTTCATGATTATTTTCAACAAAATCTGTTTCTTTTAAAATTGAATGGAAATTTATGAAAAGAAAATGATTTTAATGAAGAAAGGATATTTTCCCTCAAGAATTCACTTTAAGTGTTTTTTCAAAACTATTTTCCATCTAAGATGACATTATTTAGAATGATTATGTTTCAAAAATAATGTCTCTATTATTTACATGGTGTGATTTTTCTTAAAGTGAAATGATATCCATTTGTTTTATATGGATTATGTTTTGATGGGATGATGGTTATGGAACCCATTTTATTCTCTGGGTTGTGATGAATGATTTATGTTTATTTTTTGGCACAAGTAACAATGATTACATTATGACATGAGTGGGACCTAGATCTCACTCCAATGAATTGGGTAAATAATTATATCTCACGATATAGAAATGGATGGAACGACAATGTTAATCCAGTTCAGTGATACATGACTGAAAAAAGGAGTGAACTCGATTCAGTAAGGGACTTTGTCCACTATGATGGTCTTGGCAACAATGCATTGGCTACTATGGAAATCATATAATGTGTTTAATGGTTTCCACAATTAAATGTTTTATTCCCATGCTATTCTATAATGATTAATGTTCCATTATGATCTATGCCTTATATACTACAAGATTTATTTAACAACTCAAGATAATTATGTTAAAACATTATGTTTATGTTTTTTTTATGTTCAAATGTATATGGTTTGTTTTATTTTCTCTATGCTTACCCTTACTTAGAACTTGAGCTATCCCTTTATATGTTTTCTTTTCCCATAGATATAAATGAAGGTTTTAGGTAAGAAAAAAAAATGGAAGATCTTTATGGGAGATGTTGAAGATCATTCCCCATGATTAGAAGATTATGTTCTGAGTTTCCAAAGACACTAAACTATTACAGTCCTAGGGTGTCATTTTTTGATATGTATTATGTATTCCACAAAATTAATGCAATGTATATGTATGGAAATCTTGGGTCTCTATAGTGGATCTGGCACAAATATACATAGGAGAAAAAATATTGATAAATTCTTTTTGCCTAATTAGCGGAAATTTGGTACATGACAACAGGTCTTGCTGCACACCTGATTTGACACTCCCGGGGGATATTCTTTGGAAATTAAAAAACTCTTCATGAACCATTATAAAGGATTTTAATTGAATATTAATATGAATAATCTAATATAAACCCAATTTTTCATAAATTAAAGATGTTTTCATAATTTAGACATCCTATAATTAATATTTCATGGTTTTTTGGTTTTCTTATATGATATGTGTTTATAACATTGTTCTTTAGAGTATTAGTCAACGAAGAACAAGGAACATGGTTAACATTTAATATTTATAATGTGGAATGTATGGGAATTATGAAAATATATTTCCTAATTGAAAGAATAAAAAATAGAATATGGAAGATAGTACAAGTATTGGTTATACGTCTGAAGATAATGAGAACAGAAAGGACATGTGAAAGGTATGTTACGTTATTCCAGTATTGTTTACATTAAACATAAGAATCATGATTATATTTATGTTGATGAACCTTAAGACATGATTCATATATTTTAGGAAATTGTTATGAAGCAATTAGTTGATGATGTCTGGGTAATGGTTTATGAATAAATTCTGATGAATAAAGTACTTCTGTTTTGGAATCCAAAGATTATTTTATATGATTCATGAAATATATAAGTTTTTTTTACTATAAGTTTTATTTAATGATTGAAAAGGATATGTTTTACGGTGATAAAGACTTAGAAAATTGATATATTGATTAATGGAAGGTAACCCATAACGTGATCAAGATGTTTACAAAATTCTATTTCGTATGGATAAAGAGATGATTAATTTGGATAAAATAAATTGGATAGCACTTGTTACCTCATAATTTATAAAGGATCTATTGAAAAAGTAGTATTTTTTATCATAGATAAATTTTAAAACTTCATGGATTTAATGAATATATCCAGCAACCTTTGTAATAATTAATCATGCTTGTTTTTAATAAGGATTTATGGTAATTCAGGTCATTACAATGTTTCCATAGAATATATGATGAGGATATACACATGTTTGGAATGTAACAATTAAGAGATACTTTTTATTATATGGGGATAATTATAAAACTAATTTAGTATAATTATTTCTATTTTGTTTGATTTTCATCATTCATAAGGTTTAGAATTTTAACCATTTATGGGATGCTTAAGTTAAACTTCATCAGAAGTTTGTGAGATTAAATTGTTATCTCACCACATGGGGATTTATTCATATTGGATGACCTACTATAAAAATTCTGTGTTCATGGTAACTGAAGAGAGACGGGATGGCTTATCATGGATCTCAGGATTTGTTAGTGCTTGAGGAATCAAAAAGTAACCTTCCTTTATGGAGAAACAGGTAAAGTTGAAATTGGTCAAGACACAGCCAAAGGGTGAGATTTTACATATAAAAGGGAATGAAATCATGTATGTATGATTTCTCATTAAAATTATTTAACCTTAGAGAAAGGATTTTTAAACCTAAAAGGTTATACTAGTACATTATTTTCTGATTAATCAAATGGTACCTTAGATAATCACATATTTATGTATTTTAAATTTTTTACTTTCTCCTAACCAAGTTCTCTATAAATCTCCATCAGAATATGATAGCTAGATTTATCTTCAATATCCATGTTTTCACTTCCCAAATTTGTTCTACTAGGTGGAATATCCAAATTTTCTTTTTAAAAGTAAGTTTTAATATTTATTTTTCTAATGTGGGATTCTGTGAAAGGAACATTAAAATAAAAAACGTTTGATAACCCATTTGAATTTTGAGGGTGAAATTAATTTTAATGGGGTAGAATGTAACACATTGAGTTTTTGTGAACTATTTTTTTGAAAAAATTAATTTTCATTTAGGTATTGTATTACACTTTGTCAAAATTTTCTTTCACATGACACCAACTTGGCATTAGTTATACGCAAAAATAAGTGTAATATGTAATATAACAACCTGATACATTACAATATATTTACTATATTAAATAAATATAATATATTATATGGATTTTAAGGTAATGAAAACCTAGTTATCATTTTTTACACTTAAGAGAAACTATATTTGATAACTTACACTACACGCAAGACTGAATATTATAAGACACTGATATATTATTAAAACATTATTATTTAATATAATAAAATATAACCTAGAAAATAAATTAGTATTTATTAATAGTAGAAACTAACTTTTTAAAATATATGGTTCATATAATTATAAAATTAATTATTTGGTTTCCAATTAATTATAAATGAACCGAAGAACCAAATGAATATAAAAAGAAATATTATTACTATTTTCATGCTTCCAAAGGGGTAATGTATTGATAAAATAAATTAATAAAAATTATTGATTGATTTTACTGAAATATATATTTTTAATATTCAATAAAATATTTCTGATATTCATCCGTTACGTTTTATAGGCCTAAGAAAATAAAAAACTCAATTTCACACAAAAACCCAATATTTTTATAAAGGAAAATTTTCCGCCTTTTAATAGAGAACCCATTTTAAATTCAAATTTTGATCCTTTTATAAATTTAATATGTCAAAATAAACTTCATATTTTGTATAGAATCATAAAAATTATCTCAAGGTGAATATTTCCTTATTTTTTCATAAATATTCATTTTTAAATGAATAGTGGAAAATACTGAATTTTAGTTCAAAACTTATTTTTCATATTATTTATTTATAGGGTAAAATTATGTTTTATATTAGTTTTAATGTTTTATAAGATCTTATATTTACCAATTTATCCAATTTAGGTCCTTTAAATCAATTTAAATTTGAAATTGACTATAAAAATATGGTAAACATTTGAATGTTTTTTCTTTAAAAATACGCATTGTCTTTCTGCTTGCGGGATAAATTTAAATTATTTTTTTTCCACTTATGTGATTTGAATTTAGTAAAATGGATTACATATTTGGAATCATAATAATTTATAATGTCCAATAATACCAACTTTTGTTACCAAAAATATTAGTGAAATTGATTAAAATTAATTATAATGATTATGGTTAAATTAAGAAAAATAAGGGACAAAACCTTAACCATAAGGACCAATATGAGCTATAAACATGTCCAAGAGATATTATATGAGAATATATAGACCCAATTCTCACTTTTATTTAATTGGATCCATTATTGGATAAACATTCAATTTGAAAAACCTATACGAAATTCATTTCTCAAAATATTACAAGAGTGTCACTCCTCCTCCACTATAAAAAGACACCACTTTGCAAACAACATATATTCTAAAAATCTATGATAAAACAGATTCCCTAAATAGATACCCTATAATTTCAATCCCCAATTTTTTCATAAAGCATTATAATTAATCCCATTGTAAAAACCAAAAGGAGTTACATGATTTTAATGTAATGTTTTCCAACAATATCTTTTCATTCATTTACTTCTCAACTTCTTATACTCTTCCTATTCCATGATTACATAACAAAACCATTATATTAAATATAATAGGATTTTCTTATATTAATATTTCTACCTAAACTTACACACACCTCTATGTAATGGCTAACAAATATACTTTTTCTATGAACTTTGAACAGTTACCTCATGAAATGATGATTGTTCATTTTTCCTTTATAACCTCTCATGGTGGCCATTATGATGGAAACTATATTTATATATGAAATAAATTATATTTATAATGTATTTATGATTATTTAATTTTTCTTTAAAACATACAATTAGGTTTTCGATATTGTGTAAATATGATAATATCATTTGTGGAAGTGCGGACTACCGCCACCTCAAAGCGATGTGGCTCATTCATGCCATACATGGAATGTGAAGAGATGGTCTCAATAAAACTTTTTAGAATATATAAAATACATATTATCATGGAATTATAATATAAATATATAAGTTACTTTTAATTATTTTATTACAACAAATAAATGAATGTAGTGTTTATTCGTACGTACGGTCTACCGTCTCCATGAACTGTGCATTTCATTTCTTATCTCCAAACATTATAGAATATTATAAATACATATTTAATGAATATATAAAATAGTTAATTCAAGGTTTATATTATTTAGATTATGAAATCGTGATATAATTAATTGTAGAAGCAAAAAAAAAGTAAAAACATACTTGAGAAAATAAGGTAATTAACACCTGAAATAGTGAAAATACTAAAAGATTGATAACAAAGGTGTAATAAGACATTATAAAAAGATGATATATATATTATTATAAACATGATTAATGTAATATTATAAGTTAGTATCATATTTTAAACCACTTTACATGAGTATAAATATCACACAATAAAATTAACGTTAAGGTAATAGAATTTCACCTCACTTTTTATATCTTTGAGTCACATGCCATGTTCACCGATCTTTTCTTTAGCATGGTGCATATACTTCCCATGAATGTATTATATGATTATCATTCTTACTTTTATGGGTAATTACATATAAATTATATGATATTTCACTCATGTGTTTTATGTTTCAAATGTTACCAAATCAGTATGATAGTTTTGTCTCAACTTACCTTCATTCAAACACATGCCATGTTATGCACCTACATTTTTATATGAGGTGAACATACTACCGGTGAAATGTTATATCATGAATCTAATTAATTTAATGATATTTTAAGATTAATTTAGTTTCATATATTACATCCGGAGTATGGTTTAAAGATAGTAAGTGATACGAGTTTATTGAAACAATCTCATCTATTTTGATAATTTTTATGATTATGCTTCCTTTGTTGAAATATTATAATCCATATCTCAAGAAAATTCATGAATTTTATTAATATATGGTTATTAATTATATATTCAAGTATTTCTTCAATATTTATACTCTTTGGTACATAATATTTTCATGAAACTGTTTTTAAGAAAGCATAACTTTACCCTCTCTTCGGTTGGAAATATGTATTCCTTTAAAAGCATGTTTTTCTAAAAATGGTTTCCAAGAATATAACACTATTCTCCAATAATATTTAATCTAATTATTTTCAATTTTTTTCTTTTACTAATGTTTTAAAATTAATATCCTTATCTCATTCAAAAAAACATTTTTCTAATCTATTACCATGAAAAAGGAGTGTTCTTCTTACCTCATATGGCATGTATGGATTTAACCACCCTTATTTCTATAAATCTTCCTTTTTATGTTTAAAAGGGTAATTTTTAAGAATTTTTCTTTTCAAAATAATTTTCAATGAAATGGTTTCCAAAACATTTTCATTATTTAATTATATTTTTTCAAAGTATTCATTAAGGAGTGTTTTTATCAAACGGTTTTTAACATTATTTTATATGTTTTTATGGAAATTGGTTTTCAAAATATTTTAAAGATGATTTCATAAGTTTTCAAGGTAAATTGTTTCCAAAATGATTTAAAGATTCTTTAATAGGTTTTCAATTAATTTTTTTTCAAAATGACTTCAAGCCTTTTTTATAAGATTTAAAATTATTTTCAACGAAATGGTTTTCAAAATTATTTGAAGGTCATTTTATAAGTTTTCATGAAAAAAGGTATTCAAAATTTTCTCAAGATAACATTATATCTATTCAATGAAAAAGGCTTCCAAAATGTTTTAAAATATTTCTTTTATAATCATTCATGTTTATTTTCAAGAATATAGTTTTCAAAAGGTTTTTATGTTTTAAAGAGACATTTTTAAAATAAGAAAAGATATTTTACTCAAGAAATGTTTTCAAAATATCCTTCCTAGTTATTTTACATTTATTATGAAATTAATTGATGTTACTCATTCATATATATAAAATAATCCAAAGGTTCCATTAATATTATTTCATGAATACTTTATATTTTATGGAATGATGCTTATGTAATTTTTTTCTCTTTCATCGGATATATGATTTAAAAAACACTTCATTTCACTAGTGTGCTTATGGTGAAATGATTATGATACCTGTATCTTCTTTCCATTGGTTATGATATGATTACATGTTTATGATACTTATTTCATTTCATGTTTTATGATAATAATGTATATGCTTTTTTGTCACATGTATGTATGATTTAATTATGAGATGGTTGGGACCTATACCTCTCTCTAATTCATTATTTAATGATTTATATCTAATGAAATAGACTAATATGGTCTTTGGAATGAAACTTTACTACTAATATGCCCATGAGAGTGAACCATGACTACCAAGATGGAATGGGGAGTGAACACATGATACTAATATGGACATGGGAGTGGCCCATGAATAAAAATATGGTATATGGAGTGAACCCATACTAATAATATGGTTCTAGTAGTGATTCCATGGATACTATGGAAATCATATTACTTTCTTATATGTATTCAATAATTCAATTTTTTGTTCCCATATTAATCTTTCATGTCTCATTATCTTAATTCTATTATGATCCATGTATTATAAACTACGGATATATATTATGTTCTATAATATTCATGGTATGATGTTTAGATTATATTCTCAAGTTACATACACTTTGTTTATGTTTTGCTAACACATTTCCTTTATTTTCCCTTATTGAACCGATGAGCACACCCCTTCTTATGTTTACTTTCCCCATGTTACGAATAAAGGTTTTAGGTAGAATTACTAAAGGTGTGGAACTTTATAGGAGATATTGAAGATATTTCACAAGGATTGAATATTTTGTTTTCATGTTTTCAAGGACACTAAACTATTACCATTCTTGGGAATGTATTTTTGTAATGTACTGAATATTCATTTAAAATTATGTAATATCATTTTATTTTAAGTCTGGTTTGCTATAATTCATAAGATAAAATCTAATTCAACCCTAGGGACAATATAAATATTTACAAGAATAACATTCCCATAGACATCACCAAGAGAAGAATCATAGACTTGTGATGAGGTTATTATACCATTAGGGTTTTTCACTAATAATTAAACATCTAATTGTTGGGGTGGAATTATGATACCCTTATAAAATTATTCATAAATAAGAGTTGGTAGATCTGATGTCTAACAAGACATTATATGTTATAGACTGGATGGTAAGTTCACCTTTCAATAAGTTGTTATCATACCCATTATCTAAAATAGTGATCGCATAATTTTTTCATTTATCTCTCAGATTAAGTGGTTTCTAACATTGATCATTTTTATTAACTTTCTAATTTGGTAACTGGTTAAAATAATTCCCATACTCCTTGAATTTGAAACAATGGAGTGTGAGTTGTGCATTCTCTAGAGATTTATCTTGATTCACATCATTATCCAACTTCTTCCCATAACATAAACAATAAATTTCTCAATGACCTTCTTTCCCAACCTTAAAACATTAACCAATACCATTGAGATAATTTATTTAATTATTCATTCTATAATTTGAGCATAAAGAAAATCCCATCATCTATTCTCCTAGGTTTTATATGTTTCCTTTGAATTAAATCCTTCTTCTCTTATAAAAACCATAAGATTGATGGGTAACCTGAATCTACATTTCTATCCTAACAACACAATGAATGATTTCCTCATAGATATTGAAGTCTATTTCAGACAACACCATTCAAAGAATTGGTTTTATTCCAATAAAGAATCGATCAACCATAATTTTAGGTTAGATGACAATACCAGAAACATACCTCACATGTTTTGTAAAATTCACCTCATAGGTACCAATAGACTCATCATACATATTCTTTAAATAAATGAATTATTAATCCATTTTCATGTAAAGAATATTTGGAATGTTATTATTTATAAATAATTTATTAAACTCATTCCATTCCATTGAGTCAATTTCATCTTGTTAAATTGTATTCTTAATAAGATTCAATCAATGATATGCTTCTCCTTCCAAGTGATAGATATCCAAAATTAATTTTTCTTTCTATGAACATAATTGAATGGAAAAAATATTTTAAATTGTACTGATCTCATTGTCAGTAACTAGTGGATCCTAAAAACCAAAAAATGATATGGAAATTACCTCATTAAGGACTCAATATAATTTTGTTCCTCCATTTGATCATTTGGAAGATCAACTTGATTCATAACTTGAGAAAGTTATGTGATCATATAATCAAGTTTTATCATTCAAAAACCTTTAAAATTTTATTTATTAGGATTAAAATCATTTAAATTTCTATCATACTCAACATTAACATGGTTCCTTCAAGTTATAACCTTTTACTACTACCAAAAATAATAGCGTAAGAAATAGTAATCATAGGGGGGAACCATATAATCCTCAAAACTATCCTATAGGATATCTACATCATGAAACCTTATTTCAAATTTATGAAACCTTAGAAATAAAATAGTTCATACAATGTCATTAATCAAATACATCATGATGGATTAAAAATTTAAGGTGAATTAACCAATGAATATCCCCAAAGAGTGTCAGACAAGGTACAATATAAAACTGAATTTTGTGTACCGGGTATCATTCGAGTCAATACTAACATGACTTTTTCAATGTTATTACCCATGAGTGAATATTTTATACAACCATTTAAACATAGAGTTTCCAAAAATATATATATTTATCAAAAAATTACACTCCTTTCTTTACCATAACTTATGATATTATCATATACTTGTGATTTTCCTTAGGGTTATCACTAATGTTTTCTCAACCTAGTTTCCAAAGGATTAACTGAACATTACATTGATAATAAATGTATTGACCCAAACATCTCATAAATAAATATATATTTTAATATATGGGTATTAATTACATAACATGATGATCCATGCTATAATAATTTAGTTCTACTTCATTCAAAAACATCGACACATAAACAACTGGTATATAAGTGGTGTCACAAATCGAATCTGGTCGCCCTCGAAACCAGTAACAAAACTGGCCCGTGACAAAACCCTAAGGGTGTTCCCTATCCCCAAAGGATGGAACAAGTTATTTTGTATCATATATTT
The DNA here is from genome assembly GCA_963277665.1 of Viscum album. NCBI lineage: Eukaryota > Viridiplantae > Streptophyta > Magnoliopsida > Santalales > Viscaceae > Viscum > Viscum album. The sequence continues at coordinate 596,417,158 of OY728122.1, forward strand.
TGGTTTTGGAATGATTTACTCAAGTATGGATACATAAAACATAAAAAAAACGATAAACCGAAGCTAGAAATTCAGGTCAAACAAGATTAAAAAATTATCCGTATTTGAATACATAGGTTTAAACATAAAACAACAGGTATAAATACACATAAAAGTAGCATCAAAACATCCCCAAGTACTCCACATGTAAAGGGGTAATCACCCACAAGCAGTCTCCACAACACTGCACCATGGAAGGGAACATACAAACTAAACCACCATCACCCAAGGCCTTGCCTTTACCTGTGTCGAACATGTTCAAGTATACTTACACCTGAGGGGTGTATGTCTAGTGTGAGCCTAATACCAATAGGATACCACCAATATATTCCATATATTAAGAAATATAAGATATACAACATTCCATTTTTGATAAGAAAGAAGTGGTGGAAATAGTTTCTAAAGAATGAACCTTTTAAATGTAAACAGCTTTCAAAGGGAATTTCACATGAGTGAGGAAATTTAAATAAAACATGTATGTTACTTTATTTTCATTCTAAAACCACCATATTCCGAAGATAAAGACAAAATAGTCAATGATCACTAATCTTGGGAACACCTCTAAGAAGTAGTTAGTCTCAGGCCCCATGTACATCATACCTCATTGTAAAGTAACTATAGAAAATCAGTTCTCATGCACGAGCCACTAGTATAAAACATACAAATAACATAGTGGTCCCCAAATATCATCAATATAGTTTTTAGTGTTGTATTTATTCATTTTTCTCAGTGAAATAGGGATAAAACCACTCCGGATCACTAGCATACTAGTACATATCTGCCCTCCTAGATACCCAGGTTTCCCCCTATGTGCTCAAATCATTTTCACATTTTACCAAAAATAGTTATCACATAAACATATCAGTTATGGTCATAAAAAACTCAAAACAGTAGCTACAAATGCTTTTCACCACGTACTTCACCCAATAAAACCATTAGAATTTCAATAGTATAACTTCACAAAATTTAACAACGTTTTTCACACAAAATCCATTAAAACCCCCATATGTAACAATATGTGCAAACCCATATTCACCAAACCAGAATTTTCAGCAATAATGTTTTTTATAAATTCATTAAAAGTGTTATAAAACAACCTCAATTGGCATAACATAGAATACAAATTTAAAACACAAAATTTAACACATGAGTGGTACATAAAAATCATTTGCTAAACAAACTTCAACAAAACCAAATTTCACAAAAAGGATAATGAACGAGAAGTGTTCTAAAAATATAAATTAAGAGAAGATAACTCATCTATAAATTCTTACACATGGAATCACCTACCATAAGTGTCAAAACCATTAAATCATTGTGCGAAAGTTCATACACACCACCGTCGCACCACAAGGGACTTAGATCATTCTTAAAACCACAATATTAGACCAATAAACCCAATATAAAACCTTAGGTTTAAATCCCCACTATTTGGATATTATGAACATCAAGAAGAAATGGAATAAACCCTAATCAAATGGAATAAACCCTATGAAAATCGGTGGAAGAAGGAAGGAGACCCACTTACTTGAGGGGTCTTGAATAAATCACCCCAAATACTCTAGTAGATTAATTTCCAAACTGAAAAAATGATATTGAGGTTCAAATAAGGCTAATAAGTTCATGTGAAAAATGGAATGGGGGAAAAGTGTAAAAACTGAAGGAGTTATGAAGAAAACAAGTTACCTCATCAAATTTGGACGATTTGAGAAACCCTAAGAAGTTCTGACCTAAATCGTGAAGCATATGAACATTAAAGAGGGGGGAAAGAGAATGTGGGAGCACCTAGGGTCAGTGGGCTTGGGTGAGAGTTTTAATCATTAAAAAAGATTAAAAATTGAATATGATATTAAATAATCATTTTAAAAAAAAATTTAAATGGCCTTATGGGCTGGCCCAATTCCTTAAATAAAAACCCAAATCTACCATGATTATGGATTCCTAAAGGGTCCAAAATGATATTTTGGTGTCAATACATTAATGGAGTCCATTTTAGAAGTAGAATGTGTGAAAAATGTTAAAAAAAATAAAGATTTATAAACGAATCAAATTTGGTTTTTAAATCTGGAAATGGCCTCATGGTGTGGCCCAAATCATGAAAACTCACCCTTTCCTAAAAAAATGCATGGGAAACCCCCAAAACAAAGCAATAATGGAAATTAAATGAAATTTACCATTAAAATAAGTCATGGATGTGAAATGTGTTCTACATCATCTGTCACTATGTACTTCAAAACTAGAACCCTTCTAAGAAAAATCGTACATAATACCTTTAATCATAACCTGGGGAAAGGAAATAAAAGAAAATGTGATCTCATATGCTCAATAATAGTAAATAATGGAGATAAAAATATATCATGATCATAAGGGTATGAGAAACTTATAATAACATTTGAAAATGATACCCTTCATATCATATATCATAAACATGAGTCATGACATAAATATTGGTAGTTCATAAGACATGAATTATAATGGAATTAGGGAATATGTGAAATGAAAATCTAACATTGGCATAAGACAGATTTTTGGTATAAATGTAAGTATTGAAAATAATTTCATTATTATTCAAGGCATATTTCAAGAACTATAATAGTGGAATGGGTTCTCTCCGAAAACAATTATAGTAGTCATGGTTCACTCCCAAGACTATCTTATTACACAAAGTACCTCACTAAATTAGGTTCAATACCAATTATAGTCTGTTTATCTCAAGATATTTTAATCTTTACCTAAATAAATGGAGATATATTTGGTTCTCTCATATCAAATACTAAAAATCATACATATATGTGCCATAATATCAAAAAATATTCATTATACTATAACCTGTGAAAAGAAATAGGTTTTATAAAAATTTCATCATTGAGAAAAATGTAGAAAAGAAATAGGTTTCAAAATCATTGAATAATTTCAACATAGCATGACCCATGGAAAATAAAGTGGGTTTCATAAGAATCATATCATGGTTTAACATATGGAATCAAAATAGGTTTCATAAATATAAACATAAATCATTCAAAGAAATATTATGAATTATATCCATAGATTTTATCCCAAAAAAAAAATTAGTAACATCAAACGAAGTCATCTAAGATGTAAAATGATTTTGAAATATCACATGGAACATTTCTTGTGGTCAATAACAATACCACTATGAAAATAACTTCTCAAAACTAAATTATCATAAAAAATCAAAATGATTTATATTAAAAATAAATATAGAATATTATAAGGGAATATTTAAATCATTTATCGGTCGTGATGGTGAGAAATCTCATTCATTTAGTTCATGTTTAAAAAAAATATTCCTTATATATTTTTGGTAAAATAAAAAATCACTTCATTAGTAAAACAACATGAAAATTAATTTTAACCAGTTTTTAAAAAATTCAAAACTGGATAAAAATTATTTTAAACAATAATAGGATATTTTTAAAAATATTTATAAATCAATTATAGAAAACATGGATATGAAAGAAAAAAATTTTATTTTCTGGATATTATTATAGGATAATAAAATTCATGATATTTTTGAGAGATAGTTCATAATATTTTATAATTGGAAAATTAATTATAAACAACCCTGATGAATAATGAGATTGTAACAAAAAAAAATTAACGCTTTTGTATATTTTGAATTGGAAGACCCATGAAAAAATATCATTAAATAAAACATAAAATATCATGAGAATAAATAAATAAATTATTTTAAATGATAAATGGGATGTATGTACACCTCATAAAATAATACAGGTGCACAACATAATGTATGCTTCAAAGAAGGCAAATTGAGACAAAAATCCCTTAACATTTTGGTAACATTTGAACCCTAAACCCCATGAAAGAGAGATAAAAAAATGGGTATTTAAATACCAATAATTTTCAGTATAATAATAATAAAATACATGACTTGTAATTATATGAATTTCATAAAAGAAACACATGGTGAATATGAAGTGTGTCTCATAGAGAATAAAAGTGAGACAAAAATCCCATACATTAAGTCTCAAATCACATTATACATATTTAAAAATCATGTATAAAAAATATAGGTTTATTATAAATCTATTTATAAACCTAATAATATGTATCAAAACATATATTAGTTACTTATGACCATTTATTACATGTTTAATAACAATTACATGTTAAAAACATGTTTCAGGTAATAACTGCTTCATTTTTCATGTCTGTTTTGGTTTGGTTTCTATAGTAAAATAATTTTGATCATGGTTAAATAATATAAATAATTTTAAAAAATATATAAATATTATTTATATTCATTATATATATACTTTGAGTAATCCATTATAGTTATATATAGAAAATTAATTACACCATTAATAGAGACGGTTGTCCATATGTACGTTTGAGCATTGTATCAATTTAATCGACAGATGAAATGAAAGGAAGGTAAATAATATATTATTTTTTAAAAATATTTTTTATTTCATATATATAAAATATATTTTTTAAATTTACCCAAATTACCTTCCATTCAATGTGATAGTGAAAAACAAATCATATCGCTCTGCGAGGTGGTAGTTTGTCGTACACATGACGTTATCGTATCTCCCACAGATTGGAAAGCAAGAAGGTATATGTCATATTATTATTAAATAAGTATAATAATTTCATAAAGATAATATATATATATATATATAATCCATCATTATAAACACCCATGAGAGGTGTTGATTGATAACGTGTCACTTCGGTTCGTGAGGCGGTAGTTCGCCGTACACACAGGCGACATAATCATTTCCCATTTGAGGAAAGAGGTGATGGATTTAAGTTATGAAAATAAAATAATAATATATAATTATATGTTATATTGGGTTGTTATTATATTATCATATTTGGAGAAAATTTTAAGGTGGTGGAAGAAGAAATAAATTAAAAACAAATGTTTAATAATTTTTCTTCTTCTTTATAGAACCCCTTTAGGTTTATACTTAAAGTTTTATTATAAGGTTTTCATAATAAAAATAATTCCTATAGGACTTTGGGAGGGATGTAATGGAATGATTTCGGTAGTTCAGGGACAAACCCAAGGGTTTTGGAAGTGTGAATAAGCGAGGAGAGGTGTGGAATTTTAAAAGCAGGGTGAGGACACATATTAAATTTTTTAAAAGAATAAAGTGTACCCATGATATTCACTTGAAAAAAGGACCTAAATGGGTTATACATGAACCATAGAGATGAGAAGGTCTAAATATGGCCATAAATGGGTTTTTTACAAGTTTTAAAGTCATTTTACCCCTTATCGTTTTTGATTAACCCCCTATAAACCTGTTTTAACCTTAACCACTATAATTAATTTTTACATTTTTTAATATTAATTTTGGTAAAAATTTAGGTTGAAATTATTAAATGATATTATTTATTCTGATTCCATATATAAAATATATTTCTCTAAATTTCATTTATATAATTAGAAAATATTAATTTAAAATTAAACCACATATTAAACGAAAAAATATTTTTCTAAATTAATTATTGGCATAATTTAAATATATTTTTTTATCAAAATTCAATATGAAATTTATTAAAATGAAATAAATTGGATTAATAAATATATAATTGAGGAAATTATACTTCTAAAAACTTTTTAAAACACAATTTAACATTATAAATTCATTAAATGAAAAGTTAGTTTTCAATAAAAAATAGTATTTTTCACTTTTCATCAAAATATTATTCATTTTTAAAAATTAAAAAAAATACCTCAAATATAATTTTGAAATTTATATTCCAAAAAATATTTTTATTTTTTCAAATAAATTTTATTAAAGTGGAAAAAATTACATTTCTTCACAAAATGCAATAAAATATTTTTTTTGAGAAAAATAGTATTTTTGAAACAAATAAAGACTTAACTAAAAATTAATTAATTTTTTTATCAATATGTTATATATATATAACCATTATAATTAATATTTTGAAATTGTTTGTTCTTATTCATACTTACAATTTTAACAGGTTGGTTATAATAGCCTTTTTAAAATTATAATATTTATTATATATCATTATTCATTAAAAACTCATTGTTCCGTGTATCACAAGCAATCTAAGATGTTAAATTTATTTGAAAGAAAAATTTTAAAACACATAGTTGTGTTACACTTTCAACATAAAAAACAATGTTTAGGTGAGCTAAGCCATCCATTTCCACTATTCATCCCCCTGTTTATCTTTATTCCCATGTATTTTGTGTTTATTTGGTCACACTGATTTTAGGTGTGATCCTACCTATCACTTTAAATTCTAATTATATTTTTTATTATTGATTAAATTATTAGGGATTTTTAAAAAAATATTGAAATCCCACTATAACATGTTGGAATCATCCTAATGTTGGTATCTTTGATTGGTGATGCATAAAAAGGGCCTTAATGGGATGATTGATCATCATCATGCACCATTTCAAATAACATATTTTAGATATAGATTATATTTATGGATGATATAGGTATGATATTGCTAAATTACTTCATGATCAAGGTTGGTTACTTTATTCATATCTTATTTTCATTTCCACTCTTCTATGAGCATTCTTTTGCCTAATTTCAGGATTATGTGCTATTTTTTTAAATGAGAATGATCACATTACATTTTCATTAATCACTGAAGAAATAGAATGGTATAATAATATTTTTTTATCAATAAAAATTTTTATAGCTTATTACCTAGTAAATTTCATGGATTCTTGTTCAAATGATTGTCATAATCTTATCTAATGGATTTTATATTGTTCAGAGTTGATTCATGGATCAGTTTTTTTAATTAAAATTTTGTGTATCATTTTAAAATCAGATATAAAATAAGGTTGGGTATTAAATATATTTCAAAATGAAAATTAAATTAAAATTCATTGTTTTTGAAATATTATATTAAAAGGTAAAATATAAAAAATACAAAGTAGAATTTCTATAGATTTTACCGTGAACATTATTTGAATAAATCAGTCATAGAATGAATTTATAAATGATTTTAGTAGAGTAATTTAGTTTTTTAAGAAATGAGAATAAATTGGGTTTAGATAAATATTATGTTTAATTTTCATGGTGTATGTTATACCCCTTTTTCTTGAGTTTAAATTCTTTTGGGTACTCCCTTCTTTGTTTGTTATATTATATTAATTCCTCCAATGTTTGATAATATAGTATTGGGGGGTAGAACTTCAATTATTTTATGGAATGCTCAGGAAAGACTTAGATGTCTAGATAGTTCTAGTTTACCATCTAATTATGGGACCTTGTAAGGTTCTTAATATATATAGATTTTGAATCATAGAACCCCAGACTACTTTAAGAAATAATAATGGATTTTGGCCAAAATTTTCATAGATCATATGTGGTGTGTGATTACGCCGTGAAATAACCTTATGAAAATGTTAGTCATCATTTTATGAGTACCATATGGTGCACTATTTCAACTAGGAATATTATGGTAGATATTTAATTGTTTATGTATATCACTGAGGTTTGTTAATTTAATGGATTAGGTAATATGTGGGATGATATGTGATAAGTTGTTATAGTCAATGATGTCGTAAAAAATAATAAAATTGGAGGAGAGTTGGTTAACTAATTTTATATTTTTATTTATTTTATTTATGTTAAAATGAGTGAATAGGTGTATACCATACAATATGGGGTACTGACATGCCGACACACGCAGTAGAAATTTGCATGTGCTACGATTATATTAGAATTGTATTGTTTTCCCAAACATCACTTGCTACTAAAGATTATTATAGAAAATGTCTGGGGTCGATCCCACTAGAAAAAAAAGCTAGAAATATCAACCTATGTATTTGACCTTTTGGTGTGGGAGTCATTTATAGTTGGTTCAGTTTGGGAATGCTATAATTATAGAGTTAATGGGTTTCTTTTGGAATAAGAGAGGTATTGGTATTAATTTCAGGTATCTCTAGAAAATGTGATCTTAATTCTAACTTGGTAGGATCCTAAGGTTTAGGCTACGATGAAATTGGAGGTCCCTATCTTATTTTGGTCAAATCAACTAGTTCTACCTTAGAGGTAACTATTCCTTGATCCTGAAATATTGAAAACCTGGATACATTAATCATAGATTATAAGGTATAAATTATTTTAGGCTATTGTTAATAACCTAATCTACTCCAACCAGGATAGGGTCCTTCACTTAAATATCTCATGGTCAGGGATTTTCAAATGAATTGGATAGAGAAATATTATTTATCCATATTACTAATCCTTAATGTTTCCAAATTAAGAATTACTGATTTATTATGTTCAGATACACCTACTCTCTATCCCTACCCCTGTTGGTTTAGAAACTCATGGTAAGATCAAGTGAAAAAAATAAAGAAATTGCATTGTTATCAACATTCTAATAATGATTGAATTTAAAAAGATCATAATAAGGCAGTAATTTAAATCATTAATGGTGACGAGCATGCAATTGGGGTTCAAAATTTTAAATTAAAATTAATTACATACTTTAAATATAAATAGATGAAACTTTATTTTGTTGGCAATCAGGGGTGAAAAAAAGTGATTTTGAAAATTAAAATGAAGGTGAGTTTACGATTTAGGGAAAAAGGGAATGAGAGGGGAACGAAAAACATAAAATTTCCCGACTATGGAAGCTCTCCAAATCTGTTTCCCGACTATTTTATTTATAGGTGAAAAATTACATTTTGTGTAATGAGATACACATCATGTAAGGGTTAATACATGTATTTCACCATGTATTTTGAATCTACAAATATCATGCACATATCTAATCCTATTTTTGATGATATGACTCATATAAAATCATATATATTATAATCACAACGTGTTTCCTCTTTCCAGAAATATCTTTAGAGTGTATTTCATGACCAAAGGGTTCAGACGTGTATTGGACACTTAGGACATGTAGTGGCTCCATCGCTTGAAATCATTATGGCAGGATTCACAACTATCATTACAACTTGGTTCATGCAATGGATCTCTACAACACATCATTTAATTATGTTTAACAATATGTAATAGGTTAATTCTCCTCTTTTTCTGCATTTTCTCCTTTAAATCCTTGGAAACCTCATTTTTGCAGAATTCAGCACATACCATGTGAATTGTCAAACAAATCATTAAAAATACTTAACTATATGATAGAAAAAAGTATATATTATTTCATCTTATCAAATTCCTCCACACTTGATCAATTTCTTATCCTCATGAAAAAAGGTCTCAACAGTGATTTCAAGAAGATAATAAATTCTTAAAAAATGAAACATTAATTATGTTAGAAAACTAAAACATAGTGTAATAAGAAAATTTAAGTCTCTAGAATCAACCCTTTATAAAAATTAATCATTCATCATTAATCAATTCTTTAAAAAAATCTAATAATTTAATTAAAATATCTTGATTATTCTTTGAATTATATTCCCATTTTTAGTTTACCTCACAATGAATTTTCTCCCATCACTTAGGGTAAAATGAAATTGTAGTTATTCTCATACCCTGAGTACATGCTCCTAACCATAGTCTTGCATTGGTTATATCATCTCCACTTTGTAAATACAATTAACAAACTAATCATGAGGGCTTCAGCAATTGGGGTTTACTGACTATGAGACTATGGGCAGGTGGATAAATAATGAAAATAAAGCTAAAAAATGAGGGTAGGATTGGATGTATAATGTATGAATGTCGTGATAGGTGTAATAGAATGAATCTATCAAGCTAATAAAGTCCAAACTCCCAATATCTAAGGTTGGATCTATGTATATGTCAAGTATGCGCAAAAAGGGTTTCTTATTCCTTTCATTTTTCTTTTGTATTTTTATGTTTTAGAATTTTCCTCCAGGCCATACTCACATCCATTCCCTAACCACATATGATCCTTCATGAGATTCATCAGTCTGGAAATAGTGATTTTTGACAATCCTAATACACAAACCACATCAAATTTACTTTTCTTTTGTATTTTTCAATGGAAGAGAATAAAGTAAAATGAAACAAAGTGGAAATGGATAACAATAATATAGTCTGATGAGTAACACAATTCATATTCACAATTGAATCATCTCGGGTTGTCTGAATGCTTCCCCCACACATGTCCAATACTAAAATCATGCATTACACAAAGAGCAGGGTGGGAAGGTAAAATCAGTTTGGAATAGCTTCAACATAAAAGTACATTCATGGAAACTATGTTCTTGATGAAGGAAATATAAAATGTGGTTATCAAAAAAAGAGGATAAAAAACATTGCCTCAATCATTTTAAAATTTTAATTGTTTAGTCATAGACTCAATAAGATCTCAACAAATGTTCGGAACAGTTTACATGTCCCATGTATCAGTCAAGAAATATGCTCAGAAAAGAATATGAAATTATGGTTTTATAATCCCCTCTGGAATGAGAAAAAAAAAGAAAACTGAAATCAATAAATTTATAAAACCAAGTAGTAATTTAGTTAAACATAATTTCAAAAACATTATTTTGAATTAAATCTCTAAGATCATCAGTCATTATAAAAACCTAAACAGATAAAAAACAAAGATTCTAACAATTCTCAGCTTAACTTTTTCTTTTATTTAAATTATCCTAATGTTTTTAGGTTTAAAGGAAGCTTCTAATTTTGAAAAATTTCTCCTAGACAGAATATAATAGGAAAAAAATCAAGTGTATCAGAAGTGAAACTTATGAAAAACTCCCCCAAACATAGAAAGATATAGTTTCCACACTTTCCATGGAATTATATTTGGGAGTTTTGTAGAAAATAAGGATCAAAAAATGAAATGTAAATTGAAAAATTAAATATGGAGGGAATCTAGAGCTCCTTTTAATAAGTGTCATGCTATAAAGAAACTTTTGCGATTATGATTCTAAATTTGGGTCACCTGTAAAATGGGTTAGAAAACAAATCCTACACTAGACGAAACATTAGTCCTCATGTTTGAAATAAATATTAGCATAATTATGGGAAGGTTCATAGTACGATGATAAAGGGTAACCAATTTCATTTAAATGTAACAAATGTTTACAATAATTCATAAAAGGGACTAAAAAAGACTCAAGTATAATGACTAAATCTATAAAAGATATTAACTATGGTTTTCCTTCCATAAATAACGAACAAAAATGTCGTCATAAATATATATGGACCAAAATGTATCAACCAGTGTGGTATATCAGTGCAGTTTCAACTCTTTCATTTACAACTACTCGTGTATGTGTCTTCTAGTTTACAAGGTTTCTTGACCAGGTTTAAGAATTCAGGTGCAGTGTGATCATGAATAAGATGTGGAAGGAACAAAACTATATCTATAGGTGTTTGGTTATGCGCATGAAACCCCAATGAAATTCCCTAAAGTTGATGTTCTATTTTGGAAATGTGCTGAGTCATTATCGAACCAAAACATATAGTGGTACTGGTCCATTGAAAAACATAGATGAAACCGAGGATCTAGACATGACTATTATAAATTTGAAAGAAATGAAAAAAATACAACTATAATTGTTACCAAATAAATTCCAATATATATATAAATGAGTAGTACAAGAGGTGGGCATACACAGAATATAAAAGAAAAAAACTAGACTTAACACAAAATCACAAACAAAAATGAGGAAATTGGATGACTAAGATGAGTCATCATAACCAAAAATCACCTCCAATGTCAAACCTCTATCTGGTGGCGGTGAAATATATCTGGCTAGATCAGTGAAAATAGCTATAGCAGGAACATGTGGATCAGTGATAGAGGGTGGTATCACCGAGATGGAAATATATACTAGGGTGGGTGTAAGAGAGGTGTTTATCCTAAGTGGGGATATGGGTATGGTTGTTGGATCAATGACGGGAACCTCTGTGAATTTAGTAGTGGTCAGTCCCTTTACACATTGGTCCATCTCAGCTATTTACTCCGACTGGACAGTAGGGTTAGTAATGTATTGGGGCAGGTCGGTGTGGGCTATGGGTGATGTGGGAACTGTGGAAGAGGAGGGGCCAGCAGGGATTGGTGGTGTATGATGGTCTATGTTAGAAGGTGGTGGAGGAGGTGTGGTGAAATCATAAATCTATGTGAAGGGAAGATAAAAATAATTAATGATGTGGAGCATATTCTCTAGGATGAAAAGCTTCATAGACTAGAGATCTGATGTGGTTGGGTGAGTAGATGATGGAGCCATAGATGATGTTGTGGTAGGGGTAGGGATATGGGTGTACGTTGCTGGTGTGGAAGTGGTGGGAGGGTCAGCTGTAAGGTCAGCTGCTGGTAGTGGGTCCTCTTCTAGTGCTTCCACATGCACAACCGGTGCCCAATGGTAGATATCATCCTCCCTCACCAATAGATGTGTCATGTGCAGCATCATGAAATCAATGATCATAATTGTTCCCAAGGAGGTAAGAGGAAGTGGTGCATCGAAAACATTGAGGTGTCTGTCGATGTGGGCAATGAATGATCCCTCCATCAAATTAATTCAACTCCAATGTGTATGATACTTTTACTAGTGGGATAATTATGTTTCCAGGTTTAAGGTTGGGCTACCCATGGCTACTCCCAAGATGAGTACATCTATCTGGCTCACACTCCCATGTGACTCATCCCTGGAAAACCACGCTTGCGTCAAAGACCTGTGAATTATCCACAATGATGGGATCCAAACCTGGATATTCTTCGTGATATGTGGGTAGTGGGGTATCTGAAGGTCTCTTGCAATCATCTACCAATGATGTTGTGAATTGGATTAGGGTGGCTCCAACAGAAGTATTTGAAAGACCGATAACATGACGACCTCATTTGTATAAATTTCCAAGAAAATACCAAACTCGATGAAAGATATCTCATGTGGTCATCCACCCAAATGGAATAAAAGGATATCTATGGACACCTTAATGGTTGATATGGAATCCGGAATTAGATCCCTAAACATATCCTCAAATAACTCAACAATGTTGTCTAAATGTAGTGTTTCATGGAGGTCGAGGATGGAATCACTGATGTTCATGTAGAACAAAATAGTAAATTCTAATGCCTCGCTCATCTGCATAGCCTTAGTATGTAGTCTGGTGAGGTTTACATGGCATTTCAGGTTAGAGAGCATATGATCGGGTGCATATGGAGGTTATCATCACTATATGACTCTACAAAGTTGGATGAGGAGTCATCTTGGGTAGATAGTGTAACATGGGCTATAATATGAGGTGAGAAGGTGAAATGCCACCCATGCGCTTAATTGGAGGCTACATTTTATGGTCTGATGACGACTCAAGAGGTTTTGACCGCAAAATCATGGTTCTCTCCTTTGCTGAAGAAGGCTGTGAGGATGAAGATGAGGAAGGGCGGGGTTTGGTTGAGGACATATGAGGTGGAGGGGCATGGGGTTTGTGTTCTCAGTGGGTGGACGTGGGTGTGTGTTGTCGGGAGTGGAGGAGGGTGTGGACGAGAAATAGGGAGAATGAGGGATGGAGGGAGGGAGAGGAGAGGGGAAGGGAGGGGCTCCTGGTTTCTTACATATGAGGGGGAGGATGGGGGAGGTGAGCGGTCATGGGGTCGGGAAGCGGTTCATGAACCTAGGGTTAATACATTATTATTTTAAAAAAAACGGATCTAGTCTGTTACATGATGTGTAACCATGATTCACGTCATTTCAGGCTTATTTTTATTGGATTTCTTATAGAAAATGTACACAACGTGTAGCAAGGATACACGACATGTAATTGACATTTTTTCTCAAAATTTGTTCATACCCTATCCTGTATCTCTTAGCTTATCTAAAACATTCATAGGGATATCATAATTTAATTTAGGCTAATATTACCTACCATGGGTTCCCTCCCAATCAACACATCCTCTAACATCGAGATCTTGAATCAATTAAGGCTCAAATAAACTTCAGGATGATGACACAACCTTCATGGAAGGGTTCTTAAAATATTTTCTATCTTTGAACATTCACCATGAATGGTGGTCCACCCTCTCTCTAGATTTCAATGGTCTCATAAGGAAAAACTTGAAAAACATCAAAGGGGCCAGACCATCGAGATTTCATCTTACCAGAAAAAAATTTATGAATGGATTTGAGTTAGAGGACATTATTACGTAGAACAATGATATGCCCTGAAATGTGTTGATCATGCCATTTCTTTGTTCATTCCTTGAATATCCCAGAATTTCCATAGGTATACATCCTTATTTCTTCTAATTTAGTCAATTATAGCATTTGATATTTTCCAGCATTCATTAAATCCAAATTTAGCTTCTTAATTTCCCAGCACAAGCAATTTTCTAGTTCAATTGGGAGATGATACAATTTCCCACAAACTATTCTAAATGGTGTTTTCCCTATGGGTGTTTTGTATGAATTATGCTACGATCATAGTGCATCATCCAATTTTAGACTCTAATCTCTTTAGCTAGTTTTCACAATTATTTCCAATAATTTCTTTATCTTTTTATTTGTCAATTCCAATTTCCCACTAGTTTTTGGGTAGTTAGGAGATCATGTATTATAATAGATTCAATAATATCCAAGCAATACTATCACATATTGGTTGGTAAAATGTGTTCCTCAATTACTAATGAGTAATATTGGAAATCCAAATCTTTAAAACACATTATTTTTCAGAAATTTCATGAAAACCTTTGTTGTGTCATGTGTTGTTGCTTTTGATTCTACCCATTTTGAGACGTAGTAAACGCCAACCAAAATATAATACTTTCCATGTGAAGTGGGAAATGGTTCCATAAATCTTATTCCTAATAAGTCTAAGATCTCAACTTCCATGATTGGGTTTTGAGGAATTTCATTTATTTTTCTAATTTTCCCAATTCATTAGAACCTTTCACACCTTTGACAAAATTCCCTTACATCTTGGTGTAGTATGGGCCAGAAAAAGTCCCCATTGTTTAATATTTTCTATTGTGAATGTGGATACATGATGTCTTCTGATGGGTGATTTATAACACATTTCTATCACATTTGGTATTTCATTATCAGGGATGCAACGTCACAATAAGCCATCAGTACAACGTTTGGCCAGAAGTGGATCATCCCATTAGTAATGTTTTTTATGAGCTAAAAATGTTTTCTTTTATTGATATGAGAGGTCTTGTATTAAAAATCATGTGAAAATATAATTTGAAATATCCAAAAATCATTGTTTCACTTTAAAGATAAAAAGGGTTTCATCAGGAAAAACAACTTTCATATCATTATCATTATCGTCCATGATAATGGGAAGAGGAAGTCGGGATAAATGAACTGCGGTCACATTTTTTGTGAATTTGGTGTCTTTGATCCCATTATCAAATTCTTATAGTTGGAGGATCCAACTTATCCACCTTGGTTTGGAATCCTTCTGGTTCATTAGATACCTTAGGGAAGCATGATTGGTATGCACAATAACATTGGATTAGACCATATATGAATGGATTTTTTCAAAGGCATACACAATGGATATTATTTCCTTCTTTGTAGTTGTGTGGTTGACTTGGGATTTATTTAGAGTGCGTATAGGGTATTAGATAGGATAAAATATGTGACCAGATCATTTTTATAAAACCCTACCAATAGCAAAGTCGATGGTGTCACACATCAATTTAAATTCTGGGTCTTGGTTCGGTGGAATGATTAATGGGGTTTCTATCAGGATTTTATTCAATGTATTGAATGATTACTAAAATTACTCAGTGAAATAAAAAGGAACTTCCTTGGAAAATATTTGTGTCAATGGGCATGAAATTTTTTCAAAGACTTTGAAAAATTTCTTGTAGAGTCTAGTATGTCCTAGAAAACTTCTTATACCCTTCAATGTTGGTGGTGCAGATAAATACTTGATGAACTTTATCTTAGCTGGATTGAATTATATGACTTCTCTAGAAATTTTATTCCTTAGGACTATGAATCCTTGAACCATAAAATGAATCTTTTCCCAATTCAATACAATGAATTTTTCATCATAGCATCGTAGGACCAACTCTAGGTTTCTTCAGCAGACTTCCAATGATCTTCCTTATACAGAGAATTCATCCATGAATATTTCTAATAATTCCTCTACCATATGATGGAAAATATGTTTCATAATTCATTGTAAGGTTTCTGGATCATTACACATTTTGAATAACATGTGCCTATAGGCGAAGGTTCCAAAAGGGCATGTAAATATGGTTTTTGAGTAATCAAATAGGTCGACTACAATTTTATTGTATCCAAAATATAAATATAATAAATAGTAGAATTAATTTACTAAAACACTTTCCAACATTTTATCCATGAAGGTAAAAGGAAAGTTATCTTTTCTTATTGTCTCATTCAAGCTTCTATAATCCATGAAAACTCTTCATCCAGTGATGGTCCGTGTTGAGATTAATTCATTTCCTTTCGTCTTCTCCACTATAAGTCCACCCTTATTGGGAACTACTTATAGTGGGCCCACCCATTCACTACATGATGTGGAAAATATTATTCATTCATCTATAATTTTAAACACTTCTTTTATGACAACTTCATTCATTAGTGGTGTGATTCACCTCAGAGGATGGTGTTTCAGTTTAGCATTATCCTCATGTAGAATCTTATGAGTGCATATAGTTTGATTGATTCCTTTGATGTCCACCACTCCCTAGGAAATTGTCGTCTTGTGTCTCTTTAATACTTCACCATGTTTTTCTTCTTGTACCTGAGATAGTTTAGAGTTGATGATAACTTGCAGAGGGGTTGAAGATCCTACGTTTGAATAATTTAGAGTATTGGTTAGAGGCATAAACTCCAGTGTTGGTGGTTCAAAAACTAAGGGGTGAAGGGTGGGAATGTATCCCTTGTGAGAGGTTCACTGAAACTCACTTCCTCAAAACCATATTCTTCGTCAGTATCTAAGAATGACTCCTCACTGTGTCCCTCTATGGCCATGTATTCATTTTATTCTTGGTTAAGAGAGATGGTGTTACAAAAAATGGAATCATCTTATTGTTTAGAATATTTGATGTGGTTGAATACTTCTTATTCTTATCAAACTCCAATTATCGGACGTCCTTGACTCACATCAATCTGAGACTTTATTGTAGCAAAGAATGGTCTTTTGAGAATAATAGGGATGTCACCTTCTTATTCCAGGTCTAGAAATTGGATGTCTGCTAGAAAGATGAATTTTCAAAATTTAACTAACAGACCTTAATGATTTATTATAGGTTACATCACTGATCAGTCCCCAAGTAGTAGTTATACTTGAGTTTATTTGATCTCTTGAAGTTATAGTTTTCCAAAAATTCTCATTGCCATAATGTAAATGCCTACTCTAAAACTCCACATAGATCATCTAAATTTTCACTCTGCAATAGAACATGGAATTGGAAAACATATAGGGAATCTCATCTACGGTGGCATTTTCTACTGAAAAATAGCATATAATTCTTTATATAGAGAGATTAAACCAAGATCTTCCATTTTTATTTTTTTGGACAGTAGATCCTTAATGAAATTTTGCATAATTTGGCATTTGAGCAATGGCCTCTGCAAAGGGTATATTGATATGAAGTTCCTTGAACATTTCTAGGAACATATTGTACTATGCCTCTTTTATACCTTGTATTTATATTTCTGGAAAAGGAAAAGGTGGATGTTATGGTGGTGGAGCAATATAAACTGGTTATTTTGGTGTCTCGGGTATTTGGGTGTCTATATTGGGTGATACATCCTAAGGTTTTACTGGTATGGGCCCATCAACTATATCTTTGTCCATTGGTGAATGTTTTTAGGTTCTTTAGGTTTTATTTCATCTCTTCCTCCTATTTTTAGAAAATATAAAATTGTTCTTGTTCTTAGAACTACATCCTTATCGTCTTACCTTGTGTTTGTCTTTGAATTTCCAAGTAGGGTACCTGGTAATCTGTCAGACAATGACTTTGAGATCTAACTCTTCAGAACTTTGATATTCCATACAGCAGTTAATTGGTTCTACATATCCATCTCTTAAGTTGTCATTCTCCAGTCTAATTTTTGAACAAAAGTATCCAGATGGTTCACTAAGTTACATTGGAGAGGGGAAGGTTGATGTTGAGTCCTTCGTTGAGGAAGTTGAAATTGTTATTTTTCTATTTTGGTGAAGGGTTGTTTAGTTCATGGAACTGGGTTCATGGGAGGATACCTGAGTGGTCTAAGATTCCTAAATGGGGTTTTAACACATCACTGTTACTAAAATCCTTGGTTGTTGTGAGGTGGTTATTGTGTCGGCCTCTACTGATAATACTGCTACTAGTGTTGAAATGGAGGATTCTGCTGATTGAAATTGATGTAGTTACAATCTTGAGCTTGTGGTTCCTCAAATCCTTCTTTGTAGTCTTGGTATATGTGGCGGCCACCACACTTTTTACATGACTATATTTCCATTACTAGAGTAAGAGGGGGTGGTATAACAGGCAACGGGAATGATTTTAACTTCATTATTAGTTCTTTGACTTCTGTTAGTAGTCTTGTATTTACATCCACATGGTGGATTCCATGCTGAGGTGGTCCATGATAACTTTTCCATAGGATGGAATTGTGTGATATTTCATCTAATATGGCTCTTCCAACTTCATGTTTCTTGAACATTAGTCCTCCATCAGTGGAAGCATCGATAACTGTTCGCTCGGCTGGTTGGAGGCCCTGGTAGAATGTCTAAAACTAAATCCACATGTATAATATATGTCGTGGTAAATTCCTCATGAACTCCTTAAATCATTTAAACTCTTCCCCTGAAAATTCTCTATCAGTCTGAGTGAAGTTATAAATTTCATTCCAGAGCTTCTATGTCCTGATTGGTGGGAAATATTTGTCTATAAAATTCTTGGATATATCATCCCAAGCCATGATTGAATTAGGATCTTTAATCTTAATCCAAATCTTGGCTTGGTCTTGCAGAGAGAATGGGATGATGTAGAGTCTAATTGGGTCTGAAGATACTCTGTGGTTGCGAATGGTATCACAAACTTATAAGAAGATTGAGATGTTCTCATGAGTATCTTCACAATGAATTCCACTTAATTGTCCCATGTTATGGATCAATTGATTGAGTAAAGGTTTGATTTCAAAAGTATAGTATTAGATAGGAGAATGGACAATGCTTGGTGTGGCACCATGGATGGATGTAAATCTATAATCCATGATGGTTCGCTCTCGATGTGTTGGGTGCTCCACAATAATTACTTGATGCATGTTTAGAGGGTTTGGAGGGATGGGTCCCGATTGATTGTTTTGGTTGTCCATGGTTGACCGAAAGCGTACAAAAAGATAGAATTCATTTCAGGATTGAATTCCAACTATTCTTTCACTTAAAGACTCTTTGAATGAGTTAAAGGACCAGGGTATATGCACAATGCTGCATAGTAGAGTAGTATTGGAATCTTTGATAAAAATAGAAATAAATGGGTGAGGGATAGGTAATACCAATCCTTTTCCAAATGTTTGATTAGGCGAAGCATAAAGATCCCTAGAAACGAGGCCATAATTTTACACGCCCACACATGTCGTTGAAATCTTCATGGGATGTGATCAAATTAGAATTGTATTTTTTCCCTAAACATTACTTGCTACTAGGGTGTAGTATAGTGAAATTCTAAAGTCGATCCCACAGGGAAAGTAAGCTGAATCCATTAACCTATGGCTTGGGAATTTTGTTGCGGGAGTCCTTTCTAGTTTGTTCAGTTTTGGAAATATATAACTAGAGAGTTGATGGTTTTCTTCCGGAACAAGAGAATGATCATGATCAATTTTTGGTATCTATAGAAAAGGTGATCTTCATTTTAACTAGGTAGGATTCTAAGGTTTAGGTTATGAAGTACACAGAGGTTACTCGTTGATTTTTTTCGAATAATCTAGTTCTACCTAAGAATTATTTATTCTCTGGTCGAGAAATAGTGACAAATTAGATGAATTAAGCTTAGATTAAAAGGTAGAAATTATTTTTGGATATTTTTCATAACCAGATCTTCTTTAACTAGGATAGGGTCCTCAATTAAATATCCCCTGGTCAGGGATGTTCAAATTAATTGTATAGACAAAGATTATTTATCCTGATTACTTATCATTAAGGTTACAAAATTCATAATTTAAGATTTATTATGCTCAGATACATGTAATTGTGATCCCTACCCTATGTGGTTTATCCACTCATGATAAGATCAAGTGAAAACAAATAAATAATTGACATTACACTCAATATTCTAAGAACTATTGAATTTATACAGTTCAAACTCATATAATAATTTAAATCATTAATGGGGAAAATCATGCAATAAGGGTTAAAAAATGTAAATTAGAATTAATTTTTTATTGAAATAGATATATATTCAACATTACTCATCATATATCGGTGGGTAAGGATGGTGATTATGAAAAATGGAATTGAGGAGATGATGAAAAAACAATCGATGATGCTTGTATTAAAATAATTGAAAGAGACAAAGAAATTTATATTTTAGTGTTGAGGGAAAAAGGGAATGAGAGGGGAATAAAAAATATAGAATTTATATTCAATGGAATATCCCTAGATCCATTAGCTGGCTGGTTTATTTATAAGTGAAAAATTACATGATGGGTAATGAGATTCACATTGTGTAGTGGCGATCTGTGTAATTCTCTACAGATTCTGAATATAAGTATATTTTATGTGTATCTCGTCCGAGATTTGAAGATTTGAATCATCTAACATAGTGTATCCGAGACTCATGACATGTATCCTCTTTCTATCAATATCTTCATAGAATATTTCTCAGTCAAAGGGTTCACGATGTGTATTGCCCACTCATGACATGTATTGGCTCCTCTACTTGCAATTTTCATGACTAGAGTAACGACTTGCTTCATGCTATGAAACTCTACTACACATCATGTAATAAGGTTTCATGGAGTTTAATAGGTTAATTATACTATTTTTCTTCATTTTTCTCCTTTAAAACCTTGTAATCCTTATTTCTATGAAATTCAACACATACCAAGTGAATTATCAAATAAATCATTAAAATTCCTCAACTAAATGACAACAAAAGTATGCATGGTATCACATTTTCATGGACTAATGAGAATATAAGAATATTGATATCCAATTACACTTTATCAAAGAGTGGGATTCCAATGTTGATATAAAGCAATAATTCGTTCTTACTTGAGATCAACATGATGATATATTTATAATGGAAATTCCCATGGAATGTTTTCAATTTTAAAAGATGAGTATGATTTTTTTGACCTTTCTTATGTTTCAAGTGAAATTAGTTGTTAACCTACTCTATAATTTGGATTGTGCGTTAAATGGGGGAGAATAAAAATATAACTACTATTTTTATTTATATGAATCCATGGATTATGTTACAGATAAATGAGTGGGAAATGTTTGAATGAGTAGTCAGATTATGGGGGAATGTATCTAGTCATCTTGGAAAAATTATTCTTTTCACTGAGGGATGTGATTGTCTTAAAACACTAATTTATCCATTGGTATGACATCAAAATAATTCTTCTTGATAATTGATATGATTTTCTATTTCATTAAGTGAGTCAATTAGGTCGATGAAAATTTCATAGGTGGGATTTGGGAACCAAAAATTGTTATTGAATAAGAATATATGTGTTGTCATCCACGACTCAAATGTATAAAAATAACTATGATATTTTTTCAAGTTGTTTTAATGTGATTGAGATTTATTTTATAAGATTATAATAGGTTCTAAAATCATTTAAAAAAACTATAATCGCTGGAGTAAATCGATAAAATTATGGATCATCGAATTAGATGATATTTGGAGTTGAAACTAAAATTTTTCTATACCAGAGAATATGTTTGATGTTTAGTTGACACATAAGAATAAGTTTTATTTGAGAGAAAACATTACTAAGGTAGTGGGTCCAAAAATAGGGTGATGAATAAATAATATTTTCTATTAAAACAATGTAGAAAAATTACTATGTATGCAATATGTAAGATATTTGGTTCATACATAATATATTTTTTCCCTCAAAACCTAAATTTGTAAAAGTTTTGGATTATATGTATGAAGATATTTCCTTGTGTAAGAAGATCAGTGAATACAAAATATTTTATCCCATATCGCACTGATATTCCCTAATGTCAGATATCATATATGATGCGAATGAATGTCAACATGTTATTAATAGGTTTCTAGTTTGAGATATATCAAAAAAGTAAATATCATACTTATTAGATGGATGATTTTTTAGAAAAAATGAGGTAAATGAAATCATATTATATTTATTCATAAGAATATGAGGTGAAATATTGATAGTGAATATGTTCTAGTTTGTAAAATGGATGTATGACAAAGGGAACCATAATACATAATATGTACTAAGATTTATTATCACATAGTTGATATGATTAAAAATTATGAAGAATATAAATAAAACCATATGATTCATAACATTATAATTAATATTTTAAATATAATAACTATTCAATAGAGTTCGGAATAATGTTGATAATAATTAATTAAACTAAAGATAATTTAGTAATTTTTTAGCATATTACGCCCCGAGGAGTTTGTTGCACAATAATTCTCAAGGAATGAAATCATGCATGATATAACAGAAATATTTTGAATTAATTTTTTATTCCATGGAAATTTTAAATAAGAAAATATCCCAGGTTTCTCGGTTAATTTAATAAAGATCATCGCTAGGATTTGAATATAATTTTAACGTGGTCAACTCCAATGATTTAGAAAGGGCTATTTACCAAATAATCATGGTACATAATATTATGGATTTTTTATATTTGAAATATGGAAAATGTTATTCAAAAAATTCTACAAATAGATATTATATAATTCAATGTGGAGGAAATATAAATTATTAAAAATTGAAAATTTCATATGGTGAAAAGCAACAGAACTATTGTATCTAAGAGAGACAATATAAGAGAATATAAAATAAACTAGTTTTATTGAAGTTTCGATCAAGTATTTAAATAAAAGATGATTCTTTTAATGATCATTTGTTTCATGTTTTTGAAGAGGAATAATATTATTGTTTGTTCAAGTGCATTCACATAATGATTGATCATTCGTGCAGATAGATAAAATAGTTTGATGGGCAACCTTCTCAGTTTACATTATTCTAGCAGTCAAAGACCTAACTAGAAGAAATTGATATTATTTTTTAACATTGATACATATAGAAAAAATCAAAGAAGTTTTTTATCTATTGGAAGAAGAAATATTTTATGTCTTGTGGTAGAAGTATAAATAAATCCCTACTATATTTACGAAGTGGATAGTTCCTAGCTCTAAGAAGTAGATGATACATTCTCAAAATTTGTTTGTGATTTTGATTCACTTTTAATAACAAAAACATGAAATTTTCATATACTCATTACAATAAAAAAATATAAAATATCTGGTTGTAGGTTTACACATTAGATCTGAACTATATAAAACATCCTTGAGCGATGCGAATCATTTCACCACTCTTGAATACTGGTGCGAATTTTTAAGGAAGAGTGAATCACAACCTTAAATAGCCATAAAAAATTATTTATAAAACAAATTTTAATAATTTATACCACTAATTCACCCCACCCCCTCTTAGTGGTTCTATAGTTGACCTGGTATTTTCTAATTTTTATTCCCTAGTTGTTGGTTTAAACCAATTATAAGGAAGATGTCATGAATTGACTATTATTTCATCACATGGAAGATTTTTAAATTTTATTTAATATATATTTTTAATATTATTGACTTTATTATAATTATAAATAAGAGTTTATATAATACCCTATAACACAATAAACCAATAGATATATGATTTATACCAATGGATTCACTTTCTTACATTTTCATTAAATTTTATTAGAGTTTTATAGAATTAGAGAAATCATTACATAAAAAATTGGAAACAACCACACAGTGCACATTTTTTTCCACAAAAACGATTTTATTTTTTCATTAATTTTATAATCATGATAGACTTACATCACTAAATAAAAATATTCATTGCTGAATTTTTGAAATCATTATAGTTCATACACATAGTTCAGTCCTCTGAAAAACATTTTAAAATGTTTGTTATTGAAAAATGATCATAAAGGGATATAAATGAAAATAAAAACCCATAAAGCCTTATAAATATTTCACAAACATTAGTAATATAATTCCATTGAAAAAAAAATCTGGGTGATTAAAAAAACATAGTCATATGAAAAAATAAATTTCTTTGATCACTACACATCATAGTACATTATCATAAAACAATATAAATTTTAATGGTAACTTAGAGAAACAATATTAATAAAAATAATAATTGAATAACGTAAATGTTTTTCCAAAAAAACTCACAATTTAATCACTTAAATATTTAATTTCCACATTCCTTTAGAAGTATATATATTATGTTAACTATGTCATCAATACCCGAGGAATTGAATATCTATATCTGGATCAGCCATCGTTGGAGCTATATTGTCCTCACTCATTACCATATAATATTTAAAAGAGCTATAACATTAATAAAACACATAATATCTTTCTTTTTCATTATAAATCTCAAAAAAAGTGTAATTTTATCCCATAATCAATAGTACATTATTTATTCTCTTAAAATTGGAATAAATATCCATTTTCTTTGAAATAATTTAGAATTCCCAAAAAATAAAATAGAAACATATTTTATAAAAAAGAAACATGTATTTAAATCATGATAATGAATAAAGACTCTAGGTGTGGGAAAATTCATTCATTCCATATATATTAAAAAACATTCTTTTATCACTTTTCAAAAAGAATTTCAAAAATGCCGTGTATAAAAAAAATTAATCGTATCTATTTAAAAACATTTCAATGAAGTAAAAATATTGTTGATATTAAAAATAAATAATCCTTGTAGTAAAAAATAATAACTTTGATTAATATTTTAATTGAAAATGGATATGAAGAAAAATATTTTAAAACATTTAATAGATGGTTTTAAAGAAAAAATCCTTACCGATTTAGATACTACTAGATTAATGGAACATTGAAGGAGAGTGTAATGACCTGACCCATACTGGGGCTCGAGCCACAACTACCCTAAGCCCACCTCCCTGGGCTAGGGGTTGGCAACTAGCACTGAAGGCACAAAAACCTAGGGGGGCCTTTGCCTAAGAAGCTATACACACACATGCAGCCAAATCAATGAAAAAGTATAGAGGAAAAGAAATAATGATACACTACTTATATAAAAAGGAAACCAAACATATATGAAACAACCTCTAAATAGTACAAGTATAAAAAAATTAATGCTTAATGGGAAAGGGAAAAATACACTACCAAATAGAAAAGTGCAAAAACCCAATAAAAGGTGATAAAGTAAAATAGTTACTAGAGTCCCTCCCATGAATCCCAAGTTATGACAACCACACATGGTCTAATCGTTCCATATCCCCAAGATCATATGATATAATGATCAACCTATCTTTCATCTGCAAGGGCATACCAAATTCAGGAAAATCACAAGTAGGGGTGAGTATAAAAATACTCAGTAAGATGTCATGAAGGCACGATGGAGCAGCAAGAGATACACCAGAAGATGAACAGTAGAAAGAACAAGGTATTGTAAAAATAAGTGCAGCTCAACCAACTAATAGAGTAAAGTAAGCTCATCCAAACATAAATATATAGAAATGGTGAGTAATGAACTTCTTGTCAAGTCTTCTCTTCTTATATAGGGAGATTAGATTTTTCTAACCATGAAAAGCTAGATGTGGAAAGAATATGGCATACCCCACACGTCTTCTCCTCTCATGGAAGGAGAGTAGCCAAAACTCAAAGACTGAGCAATGAAAAAAGGATATATATATATATATATATATGCCCAGTCAATGAAACCTAAAAGAGAGGGTAAGGGGATCACCATATGAAAATCACAGCCCAGAAAAAGTGAGTCACCAACTATTTCTGAAAGTAAGCATCGATACTTAGAATCCCACATGTCTTCTCTAAACTACATGTCAAAGGGACTCAATCACCACACCTTGATACTATCTTCTTTTTTCAGCACTGTTTCTCCCTCACAGTTTTAGGTCGCATCACAGGGATACATTTTGGTGGGAAAAGTGTTCCTATTTCTTGAGAGTCCAAAGTTATGTTAGAGCATGCCTCGTAACTATAACACAATCGAGTGGTCATGTATCATATTATAGGAACCATACCCATCCAGGCTGAAGGGTTCTACTCTAGTGTCATTGAGGACCCATCCCAAGCCCCGCTGGAGGGTTAAAATATAATTTTGTCAAGGACCCATCTCTATCCCAACTATAGGGTTCGACTTGGAAAATATCAAGGACCCATGCCTAGCCTGACTTGAGATTTCCACTCAGAACATCCATTGGGGACCACTTCCCCACCTAACTAGAGGTAAACCCATACCTACTGTATCCATCCATGCTGGATGGTGCCTATCCGAAAAGCATTTAGGAACTTTGCCCATCCTTACTGGATGGTACCTCTTAGAAACCATCAAGAAACAGTGATCATCCATGCTGGATGGTAACTCTCAGAAAATATTCAAGCTACTCTCGCCATTCCATTTGGATGGTATCTCTTTAAATAACGAAGATGAATTCATTGGGTTACACCCCTGATAAACCTAAAAAGTAGAATATATCGCATCATAACTTGAAATCGACTACAGAGGGATCCATCATGTTATACACAGAAAAACACATGGGATATGCTACACATATGCCAATATATGATTTTAGAGGGAGGAGTTACAAGAGGTAGAAGAATTCTCGTAGTATTACATGGTGTCTGTGGGGGCTACATAATGTGTCTCCCCACCTCATTGCCAGGTCATGTACCTAACCATTCATAGACACTAAAATGTGAATAATTACACCTAGGAATTCCAAGGTACTCCCATAGTATATGGAGCTTCTAGTCAAGAGGTCGATAAGTGCACGACTCTAGTTTTTTATTAGGAGGGTGAAAATTTAATTCTTCGAACACACCTCCTCAAATGGTCCCAGATCATTTGACAACATCTCTTCGTACATTTTCTCCACCCTCACAAGAGTCGAGGTTGGTCCATACTCTTTTTTATCTTCAAACATGTCAAAAGGATCTTCCGCCAATATTCCTTTCATGGTACCACATTTAATGATATCGTGAAATATGTCTTTTCACATCTAAATAGATTATTCCATTTTGATCCTTGCGAAAAAACACGCAAGATTGAATTTTTATTCCCCTCAAATGGACATCCGATGGAAAAATTCATAGGTCACCACATTGTGTCAGAATGGAATCACGTGGGGACCATGCCTTGATCTTGATTTAAACACCTAAAATTGGTCTTGAAAATTCTATCTCAACTTCAGGGACACAATGCTGTTGACAACTCGCTAATCTGATGTCGTAAGAGAGAGTAACAACTAATGCAATATTCTACAATAATAATAATAATAATAATAATAATAATAATGCTGGGAATTTCATGTACCCAAGTCACAAACTAGAATTTAATATCCAACATTGGACTTGAATCAAATTTCTTAAATACAATGTTACATTTCCGTGGACGACACTTCAATTTGTCATCACATGTAGGAATTATGGTGGGTCCAAGATTTAATAATAATATGAAATCTATTATTTCTTTGAGCACTTCTAGTGCCCAATCTGAAATCCTAAGAAATACATCCAATATCAGACCCAAAATTTCTATCTTTGAGTCAGGGTTGTACTTCCACAGACCATTCATGAATTGTATGTTGAACGAGGAAGTTACCGGGGTTTATGTAAATATTAATATTAATATTAATATTAATATTAATATTAATATTAATATTAATATTATTTTATTATTATTCTATTTTTTCAATTTTCCATTTGGGTTTACCCCTCCCTATAGAACTTGCATGGGTGTCGCCCCTCAATCTTCGCATGGCTGCCTTCACTATATCACCTATACCCCACTATCGCTGATCCACCATGTCGTCTGCCATCACTCGCCCAAGCTGCCATGCCACTTGGGAGCCGCCTGCCCCGCCAGGCTGTGCTGCCTCGTGGACCACCGACCATCGCCACATGCTCATTGCCGGACCACCCTACTCTCACTAGACTGCCATGTCACACCATACCACCTAGCTTGGACCACCTTTAACTACAAGTGCCGCCTCGCCTAGCATCCCACCACATCAGACATCATCATTGCCTCCAAGTATCCAACACAAATGCCACTCACTTCACGTTCTATTCCACCTTCAATCCAACCCGAAGATGTTAAACGATCTCAGATCTATGAACCTTGGGTCATGATATATGCATAGCCTATCTCTTCTCGTGATTTTTTTTTCCATTGTATGATACCGACATGAATCTATCTCATTCTAGGCACCCGATCAAGCTCGAGTCGCCCATCACTCATCGAACTAAAATCCATGGGGATTCCATGGTGAAAAACATGAAGAAGTTTTGGAGGTAAATAAACCATAAAAATGTTTGAATCATCACCAGCGAAGCATTCTTGGCCATCGATTGAGAAAATGGCACCGAGGTTAGAACATGTGCTGAACAATATAAATTTGTACTTGGGTTCATGTAGATGTTTGATCAAAGGAACATGTTGATGAATTTACTAATAACATGCTAAAAATTTAATTCATGTTGTAAGAACACCATGAACGAGTCCTACCTAGAGATTTGATCAATCATTGGTGAAGAATGCGTTCATCAAGCTCTATTGCTTTCGTCGCTCCTCAATTCTTCTAGATCCTAGGATTTTTCATTCGTTCTTTGTTTTTCCTCATTCAACAATGAGAGGGAATGTATGGGATTTATTTGTGATCCCATGGTAATGAGGAAACCATGGGAAAACCTCCATAGTAGCATAATTATAGAGATTTCATTAGGTTAAAAAGGATTTGATCAATTGAATAATTAAATAAATAATTATTTAATTATTTAATCACTCATCCATGGTGGATCCTAAGTTAAACTCCCGATGCCGAGAAAGGTTATACCCCCCATAGGGTAAATCCTAAATTTTGAACTCAATGGTGGTCACAGATTTCTCATATAATTACCCATTTGTTAGTTATTCAGGTTTGATCTATTATGTAAATTGATTAACAATTTCATTCATCCATTAAACACATCGCCAATGAGAAAAGGGTGTGAACGTCCCATGGTAACTCATTTTATGTCTCACATAAGGTAAAAACTGCATTCCGAACCCATCCATGACCTCATATTTCTGATCCGATCAACCATCTAAGAGAGATCCCATTTTCTTTAATTAACTATGTCTGTGTGACATAAAATATACTCAATATTTTTATAAAATTAGTTCTGCGCACACCAGGCCTTGGAATTGGACGTCGTCTTAGTGCCTAGCTCTGGAATAAATTTTAGAAATATTCCGAAGTCCTAGAGGGTAAAACTAGGGTCTCTACATTATTCCACCCTTCAGGTTTTTAATTCTCAAAAATAAAATCTTGGGAAACAACTCAGGCTATCAAGCTCACACTTAGCTCTCCCACTCCTAGGGGAACCACTATACATTTTTTTGTACTATCACAACACAAAAACGAAAGGGATGATCCATCCTCATAATATTTTATCCTGCAATAGGGTCTCATGATTCCCTCCTTTAGAATATCCATATGGTGAAACACATAAGAATATATAGTCACACAGGATTTCACAGTAGGTGCATCACATCCGAGACACTCTTACTTTCTCAATAATTGAATCTGTCAACAACAATAACTGATGAAAAACTATACCCTCCTAATCCACCAAGGTTAGCTTCAATGAAGTTAACTGCTCTGAAACAACCCGTACTAGGTGATACTGGGAGTTTTCTCCCTTCCCATAAAGGTAATCTTATACAATGTTTATCTTTCTGTGAGTATAGACTATATCAAAGTCATAATCTTGTTGGAAGTTTATCCATCGTCATCATCTCAGGTTCAAGTCTCTCTGGGAGAAGACATACCTGAGACTTTGGTGGTCTGAAAAAACCACAACAAATTCTTCATGAAGTTAGCATCTCCACATTCTCAAGATGAAGACTACCGATGTCAGCACCATGTAGTTAGTTGTGTAGTTCTATTCATGGGGTCTCCATCACCTCAGCACGTACTTTATAACTATAGTATCAAGATTGATTTTGAGCATGCAATGTACCATCGAACAGGGAAGGTGTGTAAACTCACCCAACCGTAAGAGGCTAGGCACATAAAGCATGGGGCATACCCCATGCGTATTTTCCTCTCTTGGAAGGGGTGTAATCCCCAAAATAGGCACTCTTCCGATCCCACTAGTGGTATCTCAAGAGAAAGGGGGTCAAGTAGTAAAAATCCACTGATAAAGGCAACACTTTCTCTTACACTCCACTATAAAACTCTACCATGAACACACATGTTAGAGGGACTCAACAACTACACCTCAAAACTTTTTTCATTGGGAGGCATAGACTCACCCTCATGGTTTTGCTCGCATCAAAAATATGTCTCTCGGTGGGGGAAGTACCCTTCTTCCTCATGAATTCAAATCTATGTCAAACAACACTAACACAAAGTTACACTGACACACCATGTCACCCCGGTAAAACCTAAATCATGATGTAGGGAGAAAAGAGAATATCATATGGTGTATAACATGTTCTACTACAAAAAGTTGAAAAGGCACAAGTCATACCTCTTATAGTCTCATGCTCTGCAAGATCATAGACATTCAATGATTACACCTATCCATGGACCCAACTACAAGCTTTCTAAGCCTAACATGTGATGCCTAATTGTGGTGGAATGACCATATAATGTAATCCCCAAACTCCAACTCCTCCTGCTCCTCGGCTGGTACTACCTCCTTGGGGACCACCCCGATCACAGCTTTGCCTCTACTGTGGTCGTCCAGCTGCTACCCACCGGGTGTTCTTGGAACATTTGGTCAATATGTCTCATGCCCAGTGACCTCTCCCGTCACAAGAATAACACAGGCTCTCATCAGGATGAATCGATGCCTGTGTCCGATCATGAGAAGATCACTTACATTGAGATATCATCGTTCGGTGTCTACTATCTATAACAGATTTCTCGGCTTTATTGTGCTCATTTCCACAACCATTTTTACATCATCCTTCTAATAGAATATTTTTTTAGGAGTGCCTTCTCTAGTACCCCGACCTATGTGGGGATACACAAGGGTACTATGATTTCCCAAAGCTCTCATCAGAGTGCCTACTCAATCTTTTGTGCTCAAAAGTAACCATTATAGATCATGCCAATAGAGTCGTGTGCAATGTCTGTTAACCTAGTCCCATACTCAGTCAATATCATTCCTCCCTGCCATAATTGAAGGAGATCTTGAATTTGAACAGAGCGCAAGAAGGATGGGTAGAACTCCTCATGAAATAGAAGTTGGAAGTTGTCCCATGATAGTGCTGACTCATCATGTATATGAGTAACCAAGTTCCAACAACGTCCACCTTCTCTGAGGAAAATTTTGGCTACAATATCCACCAAATGATCTTTCAATGTCGGTATAATCCTGAATTGAAGGACCCCCTGACACTAGAAAACCCTTTGATATCTGAGGATAGGGATCACTGTGGAACCTCAGTGGTATCTAGAGCTGGAACTCACACAGTACGCTAATCCAACACACATCCTCAGCTCAGTCTACTGGGTTTTTCTACCGCTCAACAAGTAGGGATGATGCTACCTACCCACCTAGAGAAAGGGGCTCACATGATCTATCCTGAAATGAGGCCTCGTTGCTCACAATATCGTCATCATGAACCGTAGCTAGTATCTTGGATGGATGTCGTTACAGAGACATCCTGAATGTTATCAAGGAGTACCATGGTCAGAAGAGAATATATATATATATATATCAATTAAAATTGGTAGATGACTCAAGAAGGATTGTCAATGAATCAATCATATATGATGCATGTATAATTGTCCCCTACAATAGGTCTCCCAGGGTGCCAAGTGACAAGGGGGTAATTAGGGTCCTTGTGAATTGATCTTTCTACCACACGTACCATCACTAGACTCCCTAGCATGAGAGCTACTATCAATACACTTCAAAATAACATCCCTAAACCCAACCAATACCTTTTTAGGGAAACATCAAAACAACATCCGAAGTGTTGAACCAACTCTAATACCACTTGTAACGACCCGACCCATATCAGGGATCAAGCCGCAACTACCCCAGGACTGCCTACATAGGCCAGGAGTTGGAAACTAGCGCTAAAGGCACAAAAAACTAAGGGATGCCTTTTCCTAATAAACTATACACACACACAACCAAATAAATGAAAAAGTATATATGAAAATAAATAAAGACACAACACTTCAATAAAAATGAATGCAAACATATATTCATCGATCTTTAAACATTACAAGTATAATAGAAGTAATGATGAAAGGGAACGGGGAAAAATACACACCCAACTAGAAAAGTGTCACAAACTAGCAACAAGTTAAAAAGTAAAATAGTTGCGAGATTCCCACTCTTCAATCCCAAGCTATAACCATCACACGTTGTATAATAACCTCACATCCCTATGATCTTCTAATATCATGATCAACCGTTCCATCATTTGTAAGGGCACACTAAATGAGGGCAACGCCCATGAAGGGGTGAGCATAAAAATATGGTAGGATTTCTCAAAGGCATGAGGGAGCAGCATGATATATAACAGAAGAAGACCATTATAAATAACAAGTCACAATAATCATAAGTGCAGCTTAACCCACTAAATGAGTAAATTATTCTCATCCAAACACAAGGATATAAAAATGGTGAGAAGATGAAATTCTTATTGAGTCATCCCAACTTATAGCAAGAGGGTGGACTCATCTAACAATGAGAATCTAGAAAGAGAAAGCACATGGAATATCCCACGTGTCTTCGCCTCTCCTGGAAGAAGATTAGGAAAATCCCAAGGAGTGGGTATTGGGAAAAAGGATATATATATATATATGATCAATCAAAGAAACTAAAACAAGCGAGTAAGGGGATATCCATATCAAAAGCTCAACCCAGGAAAAGTGAGTCGCCAACAGTTCCATAAGTAACCATCAATGTCTAGCATCCCATACATCTAATATAAACTGAATGAAAAAGGGACTCAATCACTACACTTTGATACTATCTCCTTTGGGCGGCACAACCTCACCCTCATGGTTTTAGCTCATGTGATAAGAATTTGTCTTGGTTTGAAAATCATCCCTATTTTTTGAGAGTCAAAAGTCATGTCAGAACATGCCTCGTCACTATCTCACAGTCAAGAGGTCATGTCTCAAAGTCGAGGACTCATACCCAGCCTAGATGGAGGGTTCTACCCTAGTGTCGTTGATGAAAAATCCCCAACCCTGCTAGAGGGTTCTAATCTAATGTCATCAAGGACCCATCCTTAGCCTGGCTGGAGGGTTTGACTTGATAAAGGTCAAGAACACATGGCCAGTTGGACTAGAGAGTTCCACTCAAAAATGCTACTGGGGACCACTTCCCAAACCAACTAGAGGAAAACATGGATCTTCTCTAGGAATCCCTACAAGATGGTTCATCTTGGAAAATCATTGAGTAACTATGGACATCCCAACTGGATGTTCCCTCTGAGAAAAGCATTGAGGAACTCTGGTCATCCATGCTAGACGGTGCCTCTTGGGAAAGCTTTGAGGAACTCTGACCATCCCTGTAGGATGGTATATCTTGGAAGAATGTTATTGTACCCATCATATGCCATCCCGGATAGGCATCAAAATAGGAATATCTCACATCATAACTTGAAATCCACTATAGATGGATCCATCATGTTCTATAGAGATAAACACTTTGGATATGCTACTTGCATGCCAATATACGAGTTTAGAGGAAGGAGTGACAAAAGGTATAAGAATTTTCATAGTAGTACAAGGTGCATGTTGGTCCCACATGATATGTGGCACCGCCTCATTTCCAAGATGTGTAACTAACAATTCTTAGGTACTAAACTATGAATAAGTACCCCTAGGCGTGAAAAGGTACTCATAGAATATATGGCGCTTCTAGTTAGGTGTTCGATGAGAGCACGATGCTCATTGTTGATCAATATGGATAAAACGTAATTTTGTTGACACGCCTCCTCAAACGGTCCCATAATATTTGATTGCATATCTTTGTACATATTCTCCACTCTCATAAGAGTCGATTTTAACTCATGCTGTGGGTTTTATTTAAACATTTCAAAATGATATTCCATAGATATTCTATTAATGTTTCCACATTTAATGAGATCGATAAATACATCTTTTCACATCCAAACAGATCACGCCATTGTGACCTTGCTAAAAAACATGCATGATTTACTATTTATTCACCACAAACGGACATCCGATGGAAAATTTTATAAGACTCCACATTTTTCTCGAATGGAATCATGTGGATCTAAAACCTCAATCTAAATTTAAACAGCTATAATTGGTCTTGAAAAGTCCACCATAATTTTAGGGTCACAACGCTGCTGACAATTCACCAATATGATGTTGTATGGGAGAGTTACGACATCTACAAGATTCCTCAACAATAATAATAATATTATTGTTGGGAATTTTTTGAAACTGAGTCAAAAACCAGAATTTAATATCTAACATTGAACTTTAATTGACCATCTTAATGATAGGGTTATATCTCCATTGACAGCACCTGAATAGGACGTCACATGTAAGAGTTATAGTGGGTTGAAGATTTAATAATAATATTAAATCTATTATTTCTTTGTGTATTTTGGGTGCCCGATCTGAAAACCAGAAAAAGAATTCAAATATCAAACTCAGAATGTCCGTCTCAGATTTAGGGTCGCACTGCCACTGAACTTTCGTGAATATGACATCGAACGAGGAAGTTATGGTGGTTTAATTAGATGATAGTAATAATAATATTATTATTTTTATTATTTTTATTATTTTTATTTTATTTTAATTCTATTTTTTCATTTTGTTCCATTAGGGTTTCCCCCTCCTACTAGAGCTAGTGCGGATGCTGCCCCTCGGCTGTTGCCTAGTTCCCTTCATCGCACTGCCTATGTCATGTCATCGCTGATCCGCCCAGGCCACTACCAGCACATGCCCTAGTCACCAAGTTGCTTGGGAGTAGCTTACCCCATCACACTGGGATGCCTCACGGTCCACTGACCACCACTTCCTGCTCAGCGTTGGACCACCCTAATCGCACTAGACACCCTGCCACACCGGAGCGCACTTCTCGCACCGACCCCAACCACCAAATCTGCCTCACACAACTGCCTCACCACGCTAGGCATCGTTGCTGCATCCAAATATCTCACACATTCCGCCGATACTTTTGTGGGTGACCAAACCTTCAATCCAACCCCAAGCTATGAAACAATCTATGATGTGTGAACCTTGGGACATGATCTATGCATAACTAGTCTCTGCTCATGATTTTGTCATCATTGCATGATTTTGACACAGATTTGTCTCGTTTCGGGCACCTGATCAAGCTCAGGTATCCTGAAATTCATCGAACCACAACCCACGGGGGATGCCACAGTGACAAACGTGAATCATTTGGGGAGGGAAAGGAACCATAAAATGGTTTGAATCATCACTTGACATGAATTCTTTTCCAGCGATTGAGAAAATGGCATTGGGGTTAGAACATGTGATGAACAATATAAATTGGTACTTAGGATCAGGTGAGGGTTTGATCAATGGCACTGGTTGATGAATTGATTAACAACATGCTTAAAATTTAATTCAGGGCATAAGGCACCATGAACGAGTCCTACTTGGAGATTGGATTGATCGTTAGTGAAGAACACATTCGCGGAGCTCCAATGCGTTCATCACGCCTCGATCTGTCCAAATTGAAGGATTTTTTGTTCGTTCTTCATTGTTCGTCATTCGACAAAGAGAGGTAAATGAGAGGGTTTTTTTGCGATCCCAGGGTTTTGAGGAATCCATGGTAAATCTCCATAGCAGCATACTTATAGATATTTCATTAGGTTAAAAAGGATTTAATTAAATAAATAAATAATTATTTATTTATTTAATTATTTAATCACTTATCCACGATGGTGTCTAAGTCGAACTCCTAACACCGACAAAGGTTATACCCATCCTAGGTTAAAAACCATGTTCTGAACTCAACAGTGGTCTCATATTTCTCATATAAGTCTACGAACATGGGTTATTTGGGATTGAGCTATTAAATGGATAAATTAATAATTTAATTCATCAATTTAACACACCTCCAACGATTGAGGGGTCTGAATTCCCCGCTCCAGCTCATTCTATGTCGCGCCTAGGGTAAACAACGCATTCCAGACCCAACCGTGAACTTGGGTTTCGGGTCTGATCAACCGTTTAAAAGATTTCCCATTTTATTTAATTAACTATGTGTGTTTAATATAAAATATACTAAATATTTTTATAAAATTAATTCTAGTTAGATCGGGTCTCAGAATTGCATGTCGTCTCAGTGCTTAGCTCTGGAATAAAATTTAGAAATATTCCAAAGTCTTACAGATTAAAACCAAGGTCATTAAAGAGTGAACATGAAATGGATATAAAAACCGCTTGAATTTTTGGAAATTAATGATAAAAAACTTCCATATGGTATTTTATACACCACATAAAACAATACATGTGGTGGAAATTTCATAAATCGAAAAAATAAGAAAATGAGTTAAGAAATCTATTACCTCTAGTCTTCAATCGCTTCTTCTGAATTCTACTTTACAATATAATTACACATATATATTTTTAAAAGTTTTAATATAAGTTTTCATGATTATCCAATTATATTTAATCTTTATATTTCTTTTATTATCACTTTCAATTTAGTTTCTAAATCAGTTAATATTGTGTGAAATGTTTTGTGGTCCTTTGGTTTATAGTCTCCAAAATAACTTTTGTTCATTAACCATTGTAAATGGGGGTCATTATTTCATCGTCTAAAAAATCATAAAATTTTTCAAATTATCATTTCAATAAATTGAATATATTTTTAACCCCATACATATATGGTGGTAATGAAAAATAAAATATTTAATTGATGGGGGCTGTAGTCTACACCAATGTTTGGGTGAAGTATAAATTTTTCAAAATACTGAAATTGAAATAAATTAGAAGATTTATTAAAATTAAATAATCACAATAATATAAATTATATCATATTAATTCATTAAATCCATCCTTGTGACTATCCATGTTATTGAGAAATGAAAAACGAATTATATCGCTTTATGGAGGTTGTTGTCTATATGTACACCCGAACGATGTTATCATTTCATAACAGATGAATCAGTTAGAAGGTAGATAATATATTCTCTTTATAAAATAATAAAAATATCATAAATATCAAATTTATTAATTTAGTTTATTCTTTATACCTACTTATATTAGGTGGTGATCAAAAAATCCCATTACTTTATGAAGGTAGTTTCTCACATGTACACCTGAACGATCTTTCAATTTCCCATAATATGGAAAAGAGGTTGAGAATAGTTATTCCATAAACATAATAAAATTTTTGTATAATAAATATATATTTTTATTTATTTTTTAATTGTTAAAATATATTTTAAGGAGTTTGAAATAGTAATAAATGTAAAAGAATTTTGTTATGATTTATACCTCCTACATAGTTGTCTTCCTTTGGCATAAAACATAAGGCTTCTGGATTGGTCTTTTAGTTATACTAGGGAATCTAAGATATGAGGAGTATAGTTTGAGAGTGATTGGGGAAGATGAAGGTTGAGATAGATATTTTATGGAGTATAGAGAAGTGAGGGGGTGAGAGGTTCCTTTTTTAAGTGAGGGGAGGGAAACTACTATAATTATAATTTCATAATATAAAAATGGTTGTTATTATTTTACAAAATATTAAATAAATTGAAAATTAATGTTGGATGTATTAGGTGATTTATATGAACATATTATCTACTTATTTAATGATGATGTTTTAGGATATGTATTCACTTCCCTCGTGATTAATCATTTTTAACACAATTTATCCTTTGTTGTGGGAATGATTTTTACCATAAATTATTTTCTTACCAATAAAGAAATTGAATATATACTTGAATTTGAAAATCATAATTATAAATATGTAATCTATTTTTTATTAATAAATTTCAAGAATTGTAATAATTAGTTTTAATATAAGGAAAAAATTTTTTAGAACCCATTTTTAGAAAAATAATTAGTTTTATGTAAAATTTGAATTTATAATTATTTTGGGAAATATTATTGGGGGTGGTTCTTATGAAATATTTATTGGAATTTTATTATGAAAATTTGGGTTCCATTACATTATATCCATTACAAAACTGAATTCCTACTCTTAAATAGAGTATTAAATTCAAAGAACAAAAAATAGTTTTTGATTAAATTAAAATATAACCCTTGTTCCACAAAAAAAATGCATGGGGTTTTAAAGACAACATAATATTATTAAAATGCATTATTTTACTCTTGAGGCACATATTTGGCTGGTCGAATGGTTTCATTTATTTTTAATTCTGTATTATATCATAATGATGTCATAAAATTTACGATATTTTTAAAATCCTTATTTTTCATTGTTCATTGAAAAGTCTATTTATTTTGAGAAATTACATAAATTCCCCATGTAATTATTTTTATATAATAAACCCCTAATGAGGTTGTGATTCTAAATAGACCTATTCCATTGTTGACTGAAATGAAGAAGACTCAAGATGCCTTCAAGAAAACCGAACTGAGATATGAATCTAGAACTTGTCACCAGAGCTCGAAAATAATGTGGCAAACATTAAAGAATGTCGAGGACACAAGCTGAGCTCGCGCGACCAGAGATATAATTTTGAAAAATATGTACGTATGTTTGAACATGGATTTGGATCTCCCAAATGTGTTAAAATTGGTACATTGTGAAGATGATAATGGTCGAGTGTCGACTATGTAGAAATTCGAAACAAAGTGGTATATATCACCGAATGAAGGGAGTTCCAGGTAGAAAAATTGAAGAAATAAATGTTGATTTTCAATATTGATCCTATTTTTGACATCAATTTATCAAAGATGATTACCCATGTTGTTTATTCCCCATGAAAACATAGCTATGGAGTCAGAATCCATCAAATCAGATTCTTGATGAAGAGGATGGGCCGATACTATTGTTGTTTTTGAATTCAATACCCATCATCAGTGTGATTGAATGGATATTTCTGAAGGCATGTGCAGATGCTGTTGAACATGAGTCTGGACATTTCTAGACTGAATTTTTGGAGATGATGAAGTTCTTCTAAATGGTCTAGCTACACTGAAATGGCCCGTGTGAAGGGGGTTGTTGACTCTCGTTCACCCCAAGAGTCAGTTGCGAGATCAAATAATATGTTCAGAGTTTTCATTTTTTTGCAGGTTAGATAAGCAGTGCGGTCCACCTTCTCTAAATAATTTTTTAATGATGTATTTTTTGATTATTATGAGGTTTTTAATTGTATGATTCTCTAGGAGGTTGTTGGAGGATACCTCATGGATCTTAGTTGTTGAAACAACTTGTCTTATCTAGTTTGGAAGATATTTCTCATGTTCATTCTATATAAATTTGAGTTAGAGAAGCTCTATGTATTGAAAGTGATATAAGGAAAGAAAGAATGTGGTCTATTTAGGTGTGTAAATTCATTCCGTGATGGGGAGCTGTTAGCTGAACACTTGCATGCATTAATTAGTTTTAAGAGAAAAAGTACTGATACTTACGAGATAATAGTCAATCACTTCTACCACCTAAAAATTTTGACAGTGAGGAAATTCCAGACAAGTAGGAGAT
This sequence comes from Viscum album, assembly GCA_963277665.1. Lineage (NCBI taxonomy): Eukaryota > Viridiplantae > Streptophyta > Magnoliopsida > Santalales > Viscaceae > Viscum > Viscum album. The sequence goes on from OY728122.1 coordinate 596,456,986, forward strand.
TGAAATTTTACCAATCTTTCAAGGAAATGTTTTTGAGCGGATAACATATTTATGTAGTGGTGATTCTGGAGTAATGAGGTTAACAAAAGCATAAACACTCTCGACTCAGTAATCTAAAGACCTGGAGCTCGACCTGAAATCTTATTTTCTCTTTATCCTTTTTATGTATTTGTATTTATAGAATAACTTTCATGATTATATCTTCATTCAAGTTTCTGTGATCATGGGTACATAATTTTCTTAGGGGATTCATATTGAAATGAATATATAATTTTGTTTCTATTTGATTTAGATTCATAATTATGTCAATTAATTTTTCATAAAATGAACTACTTTTGATTCTTTATGATCAACTTATTTACAATATTCTATGTAATAAAGAGCAACCATAGAGAGCCTTTTCACTTTTGACCTTCATCCAGAGCACTGAAAATTAGAAAATTATTTTATCTCTCATTTCCATCAATGAATACCTCCCTTCTTGAAATTTGGTTTCTTGAACACTTTTAAGGATTGTTCACTGTACTATGTAGAAAAAATTTAAGACAGTTATGTATCTTAACACACCTTCTTCAAATTCATTAGAACACTTTTTTTATTGAAATTTAATTGAGAAAAACAAATTTGTTCAATGATGGATAGTATGTTTCCCCTAAATTCATCCACAACCAATTCCCTTTATCCCTCTTTCCGCCTCTCATTCATTTAAATTTATTCTCATCCAAAATCACCACATATGTTTCACTATTTTTATTTTTCTTTTGTTAGTTTTTATTTTTTTGGTCTAAAAATTCTTTAAGTCTTCCCTGTGTTTCCATACTCTTACTTACCAAATTACTAGTAGTTAGTGAGTTTTAGATAATTAAATTTGAGTCACACATTAATGACCATGAGAGAATATATTTTAACGCTATTACCAGGGATGTTGCATGCAAAACAAAAACAAAAACATATAAAAAACAAACCCAAAAAATATAATAAAAAAATTCTAAAAAATATGAATTTAGTGTTTCAATGGAAAATGTGTTCTTAAAAGCACTTTCTTGAAACTGGTAAAAAATAGGATGATGGTTTAACATTTTTTATATGGTTCATCCAAGAACAAGTGGTCTTAATTTCAAAATAGTTTCATATAGAGTTTCTAGATAATGTTCAATGGATTAAATCTTGGGATGCTGTTTTAGTTGAAAAATTTGAGAAAAGTGACCTTATGACCATTTTTCAGTAGGATTAAATTATTTAAATTTCTTAAGAAAATCATTAAGAAACTAAATTCATGCAAATATAATTTTGGGTTTTTGGTTAGGGTATTTTGATTCCCAACGTTCATCCTGGTTTCTTTAAGGTTAATGAATCACATGATCAGACAATGGTACCAAATGAAAATTGTGATTTTCTGTTTGTGGAGATTTCATTAATGGTGGTTTAAATGGATGTTTTTGATCATTTTTTGAAAATTACATTTCTTAGTGAATTCGAATCGAGGGCATTCAGTTTTTTGTATCAATTGAGATAAAAGTGGAAGATGAATCTAATCTAATTGAAATATTCAAGAATCATTTCACATTAAACTTGATAAACATATTTTAGAAACTGTTATCCAAAGCTCAGTTCATCATACAACATTTTATGAAGAATTTTTTGTTATAAGTAGAAAATATATCTTTGGGGACCTAGTTCCAGTACTTGGATCACCCCATTTAATGTTTTACCTTCTTCACGGTTTAAAATTATGCAATTCTAGTACAATTATAGAAGTGGTAATCAACCTGTCATCAACTAACAATGGGTGTTTCCAGGGGTGTATTCATACAAAGAGGAGATTATGTTCTTTTTATAGAAGTTTGGGGGCTCAGAAATATAAATTATCTACTCAAAACAATTGGGATAATAATAATTGGTGGTTCATTGATGAAAACTCAAATCCAACTAGTGACTACAATTAGTTGTTTGGGGATTCTTCTGAGGAATATAAACTCAACACATCATGAGAGACAACTCATGGTTATTATTATTATTTTTAGTTTTCCTTTATAATGAAATGTCTTTTATTTTTTTCCATTTCATCTCTATAGCTACCTGACCACCCTTTCAAATGGTTCAATTTTGAGATTTTCTCAAATAGATTTTTTATTGATATTCAATGTTATAAGGAACTAAAAACATAAACAACCAGCTTGAAGCTTATTTCCTTTTTCTCTATCCACGTCATATATTGAACATAAATTTGTTGATACTTATGTTCTTCATTTCCAATATTGTTGGTATTGGATTATTGACAGCTATATTGATTGATTATTAAGAAAAAATAGATTCTCTTGTATGTGCAACGATGATTAAAGCTTCTTCATACCCGATGATTACTTGTTTTAATAGTTTAATTTTTATTGATTCCTCAACTATTTAAAAATTATTTTTTTCATGGGTTTTAATGGCTAAAAATTAATTTTAGGAGTTATGTGATAAATGATATAATTATGTCTAAGTCTTTTGGTCACCACTATTTTTGTTAATTATTTTGTGTGCTGAATAAAATTATTTTCATGGAATTTTATTCACTTTTTTGATTTTTGTGGAATTTAATGTATGGAAACATGCGTCATCTTAAATTATATATCTTGTGATGAACTCCTTTGTTATATCCAATATATTCCTTGAACATGTTGTTTTTGTTGATTTTGTGTGGGAAAATAATTTTTAAACATTATTCTAAACCATTAAATCATGAATCAATATTTTATAAATTGAAATTCTTTGTCAATATTTATTATAAAATTGTTTCTCACACCATGAAATTATAAAATGGGGACATTTTTATGATTAATTGTGTGTGGGGGGTGTCTTTTATTTTCATAACAGTAAGACCTTGTGGACATATAAAAAATATTTTTTTTTCGAAATTTTATTTTTTAAGAATTACATATGAATTAACATTGGGTGAAATATTTATAAAATTTGAAGGTCATGAATCCACTTTGAGGAGGTTAATGCATAATACCTCTAAGATTTGATTGGGTAGATCATTTTTCTTACTCACATAAAAATTGTTCTTGATAAAACTTTAGGAAGATGTTATGTAATAATTGTGGGGGACACTCCCAATCCAAGGAGGATTCAGTGGGTGGAAGAACTGGTTGGAAGCGAACCTGACTGACCATGGATGTGTAGCAACAGGTGGCATGATTTATCAAGGGTATCTGAACTACCCGCAACCAAAGATTGTTTTTTCATTACTCTATTTAACGGGATTATATCCCATGAATTTGTAATGCGAGTATTCAGTGAATCTATGGTGTAATCAGTGGGAAATCCTCTGACGTGATCCAAAGAAGAGAGAATATAGAGAACCCATGTTTCTCCTTTGGATGTAGGCTTCAATACTAACCACATTAAATCCTCATGTTCTTCTATGTTTTCTGTGATTTTTAGTGCCACGCACCTCCATTGCGTCCTAAGAAGTGGTATCAGAGGGAGGAAGAGTGAGTAGACTCGAAACAGAGAATCGACAGGAGGATTTTCTGGTGACTAGAAAATTGATAGTGTTATGATTTTTTTTCGAGGCCAGATACATGAAGATAAACACGAGATGATTCCAACCGCATAAGCGACATTGAAAATTTATTTGAAAGAAGCCCTATGGAGCTGAAAAAATTTTATTCAAACCGTAGATAAGCAGTAACCCCATGCCGGAGAAGACTGTACTATTCACGACACCAGAAAAATTTCCAGCGAGATTCTGGCGTCTACTCTGGCATGCCACGTCAACGCCACGTCATCGCCACGTCAACAGACGATCTGGACTGTTGAATTTGTTTTGGTAATATCTCGACCAATCTGACACCATTTTCGGTGATCCAAGAGTCAATTTCCTATATTTTGACAGTTTCAGAGGAATCCATATAGTAATTAAATCAAAATTCACACTCCATAAGGTTGTACCAAAGGGGATCAGTATCGATGGTGGTGATCATGTTTGGCAGTAATGATGATGGATAGTGGTGGAGCACTACAAAAATTTGAGATCAAGACGTTCGATGGTCCAAAAAATCTCAACACGTGGAAAAACAACGAATTATATTCTTATAGATAAGATCATGATCAGTCCAATTATTAGAGAAAATACCGAGACAACCAGTGACGATGATTGGGAAGTGTTTGAGATGCGGGTCGTCAGGATAATTTGAATTGGTCTAGAAAATGAGGTAAAGTAATCAGTGCTGGAAAAGACCTCACCAATAGAGATCTGGAAGATGTTGGAACAAAAATATATGATGAAGCTGCTCAACATCAAAAAATTTCTCAAGATGAAATTATACCAATTGAACATGGATAAGGGAACAAAATTTGTTAGATCATGCCAATGACTTCAACATGATCATAAAACAATTATTGGGACTCTGTGTGATGGTTTGAGAGGAAGACAAATCCCTTTTGATTTTTTATCTCTACCAAGTTCATTTGATGGAATTGTGACTGCATTGCTCGTGGGGAAGGAAAAATTGAAGCTAGATGATGTGATGGAGTCACTTCAATATTCAGAGGAATTCCGAAGACTCGCTACACATTCAGGGGAGAAAATCATGGTGATGCGAGATGATCAATGTGGAGGAGCCAATATCGGATGTTAGTAGAAAAATAATGGTGTACAAAATCGAGAGGATGTGACCCTTGAGAAATCACATGTTTTTTGGAGCGAGAAAAAGAGTCACTATAAAAGTTATTGTGAATAGCACAAACGGTAGGTTTCTGGGAAAGAGAAGTTGAAGAGAAAGATAAAAACATTACAAAATTATCTACAAATGATGAAGACTACATGAAAATGGGAAGCAAGATCTCAGATGAGGGAGTTGAGTGAGGATAAGTAAATTTCCATTACTATAATAGATATGGGAATATGAAGCGGGAATTTCGATTTAAAAAAGAAGAACGAGCGGGCACAAAATCCAAAGGAAGACAGATGGGTTTTGGATTCGGGGAGATCAACTCATATATGCACGACCAAAGGTGAGTTTCATAAGTTTTAGTAGGTGAGAGACTTGGTGATACTTGGTGATGGTCCAACATGGAATGTTGGGGTAGTTGAGACAGTGAAATTAATGACACCTAATGGAGGGGTTTTTAAACCGGATGATGTGAAATTTGTTTTGAGGATGTGATAGAACATGATATCATTACGTAGACTCAATTTGAGAGGATACAAGATTTCCATAGTAGGCGGAGTGTTGGACGTCTCATGTGGGGATGTGGCGATGCTTATTAGGAAAGATTCCCAAGGGTTGTATCATTTGATGGGGACTATAGTCAACCCAAGATCAAGTGATGACGGTGGAAGTGCCACGTCATCTGGTATGAAGAAGCGTGTTATAATTTCCAATGATGTTTTCAATGCATGCAAGGATACTACAGGTTTAACATCTACCTCAAATTGGTCATACATGGGAGATTTTTGGGGGTCACTCCCAATCTGGGGAGGATTCAGTGGGAGGAAAAACTGGTTGGCAGCCAACCCAACCGACCATGGACGTGCATAAACAAGTGGAATGAGTTTTCAAGGGTAGCTGAACTACCCACCAACCACGGTTTCTTTCATTGCTCTTTTTAACAAGATTAAATACCATGTGTTTGTAATGAGAGTATTCTATGAATCTATTGTATAACGGGTGTGTAATCCTCTAACGTGATCTAGAGAAGATAGAATATAAAGAACCCCCTATTTCTCCTATAGATGTAGGCTTCAAGATGAACTATAATAAATCCTCCTCTTCTTATTGTTTTTGTGTGATTTTCGGTTCCACACACCTCTATTGTGCCCCTACAATAATCATTCACTTTTACCTTTTTAATTTGAATTTAATACATAAGATATGAATCCAAATATATTTTTAAATGAAAATCATAATCTAGGTTGAACTCCATATTGGATTCTTTTCATTCTTGGTTCATCAACTGTTTGTTGAGTTATTTATTTGATCAATAAATTTTCCCTCCACCCCATACAATGGTGTGTATATTTATTATGAACACATTAATTATATGAGTATGTTCATCTAGAGGTAAAGAGATATTTGGAATTTTGTTTTGTTTAATATTGATTTTTGTTAAATTCTCTTTATAATTTCCTCTCTAAAACATTTCTTTTGTAAAACAGTAACCAATTTTTTACTCACAAAATTTCATTTTAGGTGCATTCATATTTTACAATTTGGGAGAATCCATGAGGGAAAATATTTATGAAAATCAATTCATTATGGAATTTCAATTCTTCAATTTTGAGATTTATTATCCATCACTGAATAAGAATAAGTGGTTTATTGAGGAGAAACAACATCTTATGTCTGGGGGAATTTGTTTTAGCATTCAATTTATGCTTTTTTCCACAAAACTTTTGTTATGTAAATTGGGTTTTTTATGATTGATATTACATTAATTTCGATAATCCTGTATTTAAGGTTTATTTAAAGTAAATTTAGTTAATGATTAAAATCATTAACACTTATTTTTGTTTTATTGATTTAATTATCAATTGTTAATTATTTAAAATAATTTTTAATAATTATTTTTTTATCAGGTGTCTAATTTTTATTTATTTTAATTTATTTGATTATTATTTATTTTATTTTTTTTGTTTCTAATAATTATTAAATTTTTTATTAATTATATATTAATTAATTTATTTGGGTTTAACATTTAATATATTTTCATTAATTTATTTAATAATTATTAACATTTAATTATTATTTAATTATTTTTCATTTTTTTCATTACATTTTTTTAATTAAGAATATGTAAATTATTTTTTGAATTTCATTTATAATTTTTAATCATTTATTGTTTAAACAAAATAATGTGTGTGGATTAATTTTATTTAATTGTTTTTTATGATTTTAATTATATAAAAAATATAATATTATTTTACATTATTTTTTATGGATCATTTATTAAGTGATTTGATTATTATTTTTGTTGCAACAGTACTGACATAGCCATTTTACTCTTGCTCCTATGTAGCCAATTTACCTACCTAGTTATGCAGCCAAATCAAGAGAGGTCCAAAACATAGGGGATTTGAGGGAGAACCCATCTAGTCAATATCCTTGGGGAATAATGTATCCGATTTTTCTGATGCTTCACATTGCCAATTTCCCAATGATAAAATTCGACCACGTAGCCAAATTTTAAAAAACTACCCATCAGAGATTAAATTTTCTTTATTTTAATAGGAAATAGAGATGAAGAGGGTGGCATAGAGGGATTAAGGATGATTATAAAACATAAAATATGAGATCACTAGCCCTATAGATTCCAAACACTAATGATGTTCGAAGGGAGGCCAACTAAGGCTATGATTTTTGGATAGACTGAGTCCTCGACTGGCTATAATTAAGAAGAATCATGACGCCTTTAAAAAAATAAACCAATATCTGAATCTGGAACTTCTCACTAGATCTAAAAATAATGTGAATGAACTATTATGGCTTTCTAAGGACCCAATCTGAGCTTGTGAAACTAGAGATTACATTTTGAAGAAGACGAACCCAAGTTTGAACATGGTTTTGGATCTCTTGAATGGATTATTGTTTCTCATCCTAAAGATAATGGAGTCCAATCACTGAGTATACAAAAATTTGAAATAAAATAGGCCATGCTTTCCAAATTAAGGTAGTTCTTTGGGGAATAATTATGGACACAAATAATGATTTCCAATATTGATCGTATTTCACAACACCAATTGACCAAAGATGATTAGTCATGTTGTTAATTCATGATGTCATCAATGATGAGGAGTTAGAATCAGTCAAATCAGGTTATTAATGAAGAGTTTGGGTTGATGTTGTTGGTGATTTTAATTCAATACACATAATCATTGTTCTTGAATGATGAGTTCTGAAGTTTTGTTCCAAAGGTTTTAAACCCATGTGGGGACATTTCTGATATGATGTTATAGAGATGATATTGTTATTATATTTGGTTTAGCTGCATAGAAATGGATTTTGTGATGATGGTTAATAACTATATATTTGAGTTTTTGTTGAAAATATCATTGTCATGGTGTGGTGGGTGACCTCCTTTGATGACCAGCTGCTGGAGAAGACCTACTGTAGTAGTTGGTGGCCACCCCTGATGAAAATCCCTCAGAAGTTTGTTAGCATTTGGAGAAAAATTAAAATGGCCATTTGTTTTTGATCCTCCCTCCATATATATATATATATATGCATGGTGCTATGGTGTGAGATTTGACAAGGGAGAAGAGATATATATGTGGGATTTTTTAAACTTTTTATCCCCATTTGAATAATAAAATTTCTTCCTTCCCTGTAGAAATATGTCATCCGACAGACCCACGTAAATTGTGTGTCCTTCTATTTGTGTTTGATTTCATTTTTTGTGAGCGAATCAGAGTTTGTCAGGATTCTTCCCCAACAAACTAGTGACATAGGTTGTGTTAAATTACTTGTGAATCACACTCTCTGCAAACCTACTATCAGCACAATTGAAACTGCTGTTGTCCACACTTCCTACTAAGATCTGGTGTCTGAATCCGAATATTCCCCAATGGAAGCACTACAGTATTCTTGAAGCTGCCACCTCTTTTTTGATCTCTATTTTCTCCTCCCAATAGTTCATTTTATTGTCTTGAAAATCTGGTGCGGAAAGTGGTAAAATTGGTGTGGGAATGTCTATAAGATAAAGGGGGATTTGTGTTTGGATATCGTGGAATACAAAATCAAAAGTCACTTTTGTGTGTTGCTGTGTGGAAGAAAAAATAAGGGAAGGGAGCTTGGTCATGTGTGGAGGGTGGAAATAAAGGAAACTTTTGGGTGTGTTTTGTCCATAATTTTTAGTTTTTGAATTTTTGGGTATGTAATAGTCAAAAGAGAAAAAGATATTTAAGTGGAAAAAAATTGATAAGGGTGGTGTACATGAATTTGAGGGGATTTCTTTTGTTCAAAAAAAGAAATTGTTTTGTTAAGAAAACAAGGGTGGAACATTTTGAGAAACAAAATTGAGTTGATATTTGTTTATTTTGTTAAAAAGACTTGGGGAGAAAGTTTGGCATTAATCTGAGATGCGATTTAAGAATTTAAATAGTCTATTAAAAATTTTTAAACTACTAAAAGGTCATTGGTGGTGTATGTTTTTGGAAATTCTGATCAGTTTTTTTGATGGAGGATATCGAAACTAAAAGTATTTGGTACCTCCCTAGGATCCACAGGAGTATGTTCTAGCTACACATGCCGATACTGCAAATACTTATGTACATAGAAGTATGGTGTGCAGTACAAAATTTTAGATGGAGAAGTTCGACGGGTTGATTAACTTCAGAATGTGGCAATGTGAAGTTTTGGACATTCTAACTCAACAAGAGTTGGATATCACCATGGAACAATGACACAATAACATCATTGATGGTGATTGGAAAATATTAAACCATCAATCCTGCGGTACGATCCGACTTTGTTTGGATAAAGATCATAAATATAGTGTGATGTTGGATACTTCAAAAAATTGTTTTTGGAGTATTTTAGAGAATATGTATATGACCAAAATCATTGAAAATCAGTTGTACCTAAAAAATAAATTATTCAGATTTCATTATAAGAAAGGTATGTCTATGATTGAGCACCATGATTCATTTAATAATATTCTGGATGATTTTCAATGTTTGGAGGTTACAATTGGGGGATAAGATAAGGCTTTGTTATTGATGAACTCTTTACTAGAGATCTATGATCATCTTATTAAGAAATTTCTGTATGGAAAGGATGAGGTAAAATTTGTTAATGTATAAAATGCCTTAGTTAACAATTTGTACAAGTGTAAGGAAATATATGACCATTGGGATTCCGTATCAGAGGGATTGGTGAAAATTAGATGAAGGTCATCTGATATGAAATCTGGAAGATTTAGATGAGATGAATCATGATCGACATCAAAAGGCGAGTCCAACATTAGATTTCCAGCAAAATATGATTGTGCCTACTGTCATGAAAAGGGGAACTGGAAGAAATATTGTTTTGAAATTACGAAACCGAAGGAAAATGTTGTACAATGAAATGAGGATATTGAATATACTGTCCTCATTTACTCGACAGTCAACCATTCAGAAGGATGGATTCTTGATTCTTGTTGTTCATTCCATATGTACATGAATCTATATTGGTTTTCAAACCGCAATGAATTAGATGATGGTGTGGTGTTTATGGGAAGTAACCACCCTTTCCATATGATAGGTATTGAAACAATATGATTGAAGATGCATGATGGTACAACTCGATGCCTTATAGATGTGAGATGTGTACCAGAATTAGAGAAGAACCCCATATAACTTGTAGTTTTGGATAATCTTGGTTACCTAATAACTATTGAAGATGGATTCAGGAAAAATATTTCTGGTGAACTCCTTGCGATGAAAGGTATTTGAAAAGGTACATTGTATTATTTGAATTTTCAGGCTATAACATATGGATTAGTGACATCAGATAAGAGTAACAATATTGGTATAATGTGAATGATCAAAATAATCCCTTCCATGTATGAAAAATCGGTTAGTTGTGATATTTCTATGGCAGAGGACAATGTTTCATATTGCTATCAAATGTTTTGGATATCAAAGAAATGAGCAAGTGGATGTTTTTATGGAAGAATATATGAATTAATTGTATCAGAATATGACAAGGGAACTTATTCCTCATTTGATGGACAAAAAGGATGCTATAGGAATCAAGTTACAATATTGTTTGGACTTGATCAATATGACTCAAACTTGAGATTCATACCAGCTTCGGGAATGTAGAAGCAGGTAGGAAGATTTGTTTCAATAGCAGCATGAAAATTTGTTTCAGTTACAAGATGTTTGGTTTGAGTGGAAACACGGTGATATTTTTAGTCAAGGGGGATTTTGTTGAGATTTTGACTCAAATATCATTGTCCTGCTATGGTGGGTGACCACCTTTTATGACCTTCTGCCAGAGAAGACCTGTTGTAGTAGTTTGTGGCCATACATGATGACAATCATGTAGGTGCTGGTTTCCATCTGGAGAACAATTGTAGTGGCCATTTTTTTTCAGATCCTCCCTCCATTTCTATATATATATATATGTGTGTGTGTGTGTGTGGTGATGTTTTGTGATATTTGACAAGAGATAAGAGAGATATATGTGGGATTTTGTAAACTTTGTATCCCCATTTGAATAAAAAATTCACTGCCTTCCCCATGGATGTAGGTCATCCAACTGAACCATGAAAATTGTGTGTCCCTCAATTTGTGTTTGATTTCATTTTTTTTTGTGCGAATCAGATTGTGTGAGGCTTCTTCCCCAACATGTATATCACCCGATGAGTTAGCTGCAATATAAAAGAAGCTGTTTGATGTTTTTAATTTTTGTTGCAGGTTGGATCAATGTTTATAGGGCTTTTTTTCTATGGATACTCCGACTATGATGATGATAAGAAGTTCACTTTACCTAATCATTAGTATGATTTTATAAGGAATCTATTGTTTATGATGATAAATTTAATGATTAGATGTTCTCTATGTTTGTTTATGTCTACAACATGGATTTCAGTTGTTGAAACAGCTTTTTTGAGCTTGTTTAGAAGATGTTGTTCATGTTTATGCTATGTAAATTCAAGTTATAGAAGCTAAGATTATTGAATGTGATTGTATGGAATAATTAATAAGGGCTTGTAGGGTGTGTAAATTCATGCCGAGTTAGAGATTTTTTAGATAAACATATAAATGCATTAATTAGATTCAATCGGGAAATTATTACCACAGTCTTTTAGGAAATTAGCAGTTGAAAGTTAATTAGTTTTTTTTCACCTAGAAAATTTTATAGTGAGGAAATTACAAACAAGTAAGGTATTAAAATTTAAAGATTTAATTAGAAACTGACATGAAAATTTTATACAAAAATCTTAAATATAAATTTTTCTAAGAGACTAGAGAATATTTATAGAGTGGTTATTCTTGTGTGGGGTGCTGGAGAAAAAGTGGGAACACTCTCAAATTAGGAATCAAATGAGATGGAGCTTTAGGAAGAAGGTGAACATGGCAGAGAAGATTCATTTCTCACTCACCTTTTCCAATATTTACCTTTAGATATGAAATTTATTTATTATATTTTCATTTAATCTTTTTCAACTTTGGGTACATAATTTTATTAGGGGATTTGGATTGAAATAAAATAATATATTTATATCTATTGGATTCAGTTTCACTATTGTTTCAATGCATTTTTCATAGAGTGAACTTCTTTTTATTATTGAGGAGCATTTTTTTCACTATTCAATGAATCGATGATGACAATGGTGAACCTTTTCAATTCTGTGCATCAGATGATGTACTTAAATTTATAAATGTACGATGTATTTATTTTCCATCAATGAATATCTTTCTTCCTAAAATTTGGTTTACAGATAATTTTTTAAGAGAGTTCACTATACTATGTACAACACTTTAAGGATAGTTAGGTGTCTCGAGATGCCTTATTCACAATCACTTTCAAACATGTGTTTATTGAAATTTAAGAAATAAAAAAACTTTTAATAATTTTTGTATAGTTTTATTCCTCTAGATTAATATACTATCAGTTATTTCTCTCTCATTCTCATTCCCTCTCTCTCTGTCTCTTATCTCTCTAATTCTCTCTAATTTTCCTTACTACTCATCCTCAATCACGTTATCTTTTTCATAGATTTTTTTTATATTTTGTTTTATTTTGTTTTTCTTGGTTGTATAATTCTTTGAATCTTCCCTTTTGTTTGATACTCTTAATTACCACAATAATAATAGTTAGTATGTTTTAAATAATTAAATTTTACTTGCGCATCAATGACCATGCAAGAATCAGTCAACATTGTGTGAACATACTACTCTCTATCCACTAGTCCTCGAGTTTGATGATCCTTGGAATATTCGGGGGATTAGGTGTAACAAACAGTGTTAATGAGGAATCATTATATCCCTACATTTTTCTTTGTTCCATCTTCACCATGGTCACAAGTCATGCACACCCCCCCTCTAAGGGATAAACATGTTACGATGGTCCACTTACTTTGGGCACCAAGAAATATACATATAAAGGCACACATAATAGGGTAGAACACACAAGAAATCATTGAATATCATGATGAGTTAATATACCAGTATATTATACATGTGAAAAACATCAATGAAGACTAAAAAATCTATGATAGTACTCATGGATACAAGTATCACATAAGGATCTCACTAGATACACACAAACCCACATGAAATCATAACTAATAATGACTATCGATTATGAAAAAAAAGTGGTATATCATTGAAACAAATTCAATACAGATCCCCAAAAAGGTAAACAATGTACTAGATTAATTTATTTGATAAATAATTTTATGTTTCCTAATGGAAATTTCTACCATGTGACGTCAATGTACTCATCAGTTCAAAACACTCACCTAGAATTCCTATAAATGAATCGATCTATTTTTTCCAAAATAAATAATTCATCACATGAAATAATCACATCACTGTCCTATATAATCCTTGATAAAATAATGATAATTTTTATTATTCATTCTAGAGTATGAAGTTATTATAATTTTAAGATATATTTTCCATTTTTTCTAGAATGATTCATAGAGATAAATTCTTAAAAATATTTATGAAATGATTTTATAATTCACAACCAGGTTTTTTCCTTTTCTCTATTATATATTATGCACTGGACACTCCTCAGATAATGCACCTAGAACCATCTCAACATCCTCATAGTCAATGACATTGACAACATTGGGTGTGAACGTTTAGAGATGAGACAAATGAAACACAACATGCTTACCAAAGTATTTTAATGGAAGATATATGAGTTATTACATTGTCATAATGTTTTTAGTGATCTAAAATGTTCCATAATACCATAGTTCCAACGTTCTATTTTTATAAAAATAATGATTTCCTAATTGAGGAGACACTTGCAATAAAATATGGCCACCAAAAAAAAACTCCAAAGGTAATATCCTCCAGTATGTATATGTTCACTGCTTTCTCTGGGTAGTGATCAACCTAGATTGAATTATTTTCCCTCTCTTTTTGGTCCCCTAAACTAAATAAGTCCCCACAACTGCTTCCTTACATGTCTCATTCCAATAATTCAATGAAAGAAATGATTTCCCATAAATAGCCTCATAAGGTTCCATATGAATTGATGCATGGGAATTACTGTTGTATGTGAACTATACCAAGGATATGTGATCATCCCAATAACCAAAAAAGTATTGGATACAATATTTAACCATATCCTCCTATATATGAGTCTTCTTCTTTGATTGTATGTCTTTTTAGGGTTGGTATATTGTGATCAAGCTCAACTGAGTCCCCAGTGCCTTCTGAAATCCCTATGAAAAGCGTAACATGAAATATTTGTGTCTTTACAATAAAAATCACAAGTGGAAACAATATAATTGTATGAACTATTTAATATACAGACTTCCATTATCATATAATATGTGAGCATTTTTTATTGTTATGATGTGAGAAACTATTTCAACCATTCAAAAATCACCAAGATCGCATCACGACCCATCTGGGTCCCCGGTAACCCCATAAAAATGCCCGTCATGACTTCTTTGAACATCCACATGGCCACTATAAGTGGATGGAACAATTCACTAGTATAATGGTGTTTATTTTATACCATCTAACATGTAAGACATTAGGAAACAAACCCAGCGATGCCCATCTTTATCCATGGACACCAGAATAGTTTCCTAAATTTATGGTACATTTTTGTCACACCCAGATGTTTTACCTATATAGAAATATGAATGTCCTTGATAATATCCTATCTAATATAAGCATGTACTACTACTATCCCATGAATATGTATTACATCATCTCCACCCAATGACCACCAATGTATCCATTCACCTCCATCTAGTTATTCTAACATCATTACAAACTTTAGGCCATACTCATGACCAGGCTCCACCCAGTCTACAATATAAGATATGATTCTTCAAGGGGAATAAGTCATCAATATATGATCCTTCTAATAATCAATCTATTAATCAGCTAACAATATTTACATGTTCCACATCTTCTTTTAATACCTCTTACCAATATCCTGAGCAACCCGTGTCTTACAGCTAAGAGTATCATCCACAATTTTAACTTTCATCGGTTCATACATCATCTCAAAGTCAAACATCATTATGTACTCAACCCAGTGCATTTTTATCTTGTTTAGATCCTGATATGTGAATATGAAACCGATTATCTTATGGTTAGTGTATACAAGAAACCCATCACCAAAGAGATATTGTCTCCAACACTTTATATCATGAACAATTATTTCTTTCTTTTGGTCATGAGTAGGGTTTTTTTTCAATCATCAGGTCATAGCTATCATGATCCATAACATACTAAATTCACTCTCTTCATTATTGTTATACCCAAACCAACACTAGATTTTTCAAAGTATACTACATATCCAATTCTTGACTAATGAAGTATATATACTAGAGTTGTAGTCAATCTTCTCTTAAGATCATGAAATGAATCATCACAATAGTCCGACAACTAGAGAATCACTCCATTATTCACCTAAACTGTCATGGGTGCTAATAATCAAGAGAATTCTGGGAAAAAATATAGTAAATAATTTACTAAAACCATAAATCTCATCAAATTGAACACATTTTTGGTGACTTGTACAAGACATCACTACCTTCACTTTCTCTAGGTAGATAGATATACCTATCTCAAATACCAAATTACCCACAAATTTCACCCCCTAATTCCATAAGTTATACTTTAGAAACATGGTGTAATGTTGATGTGCCCAATGTATGAACAGAACTATCTCATTATTTATATAATGATTCAATCATGACGGTGAGTAGATAAGGATATCATCAATTAACACTATATGTATGAGTACAGGAAAGGGTGGATGATATTGTTCATTAGATCCATAAACATTACTGGGGGTTCATCAGTTCGAACAATATCCCTGAATACCCATACTACCCATACTTATTTTGAAACTCCATCTTTAGAATGTAATCATCTCTACACCACAATTGGGGATGGACTGGTCGAAGAACATTCTTAGAGACCAACCAAACTCCATGTAACTGATAAAAAAGATCATCGATTATAGGAAAAGGATTCATATTCTCCACCATCACCAGGTTCTTCTCCTGGTAATCAATATTAATGTGAAGACTACCATCCTCTTTTTTTAGATAACAACACAGGTTCACCCCATGGTAATGTAACGATCCTAATAAATCCATTATGCTTCAAATAATTAATCTACACCTTGAGAACCTTCAGTTCAGCTAGAACCATATGGTAAGAGGGATTAAAATGATCTATGCACCCAACATGATATCTATCTGAAAGTCAAGTCCTCTACCAGGAGGAAGTTCAATGAAGGAATCAAGAAATATTTAATGGAAGGGATCCATAGTTGGGTGAAATGTTGAGGTGGATTTCATTGATACTTCTAAAATGGAAAATCCCTCTATCCATGCTTTGACCATCCTAAGCTAACTCAAGTCATAACCAAATTTTTATTCTCTTAGTTTCTATTATTTGATCATCTAGATCTTATCTCCCTTTAGTGATGTAAATATAACTAGTCACCAATAGAAATCTATGTTATATCAAAACGTTTTCAGACATTCCATGCTGAGAATCACATTCAAGGACACCATCTCAAAAATCACAATGTTCCATAGATGTCCATAATCAATAATGACTATAGGAATATATTGGAATCACTGGATACAGTCCACTTTTGTTCCAAATGATAGATCATGGGAGAATAACTCAGAGGACAACTTGATTGGTAAGACAAGTCTAGAAAATACATGCCCGGATATGAAATAATGTGAAGAACTAGTATAAATCATTATTGAAGGTATAGAAGTCATGATCAAGAACATACCACGTATAGTAGATAACCCCTTATCACTATATTCTAAAGTCTAATGTACTACATAGACATAGATTTCCTCAAATTCCTAACCCTATCTATGATATGAATTACCCAACCAATTTTTTGTCATCTAGTAATCATACTAAGAAACTCATCTAGATCCCTATTTCTGTGACCGAATATTCCTCGACCCTCTATGGAAACTAGACCTCATAGATCTGGATGAAAATTGATGAGGATTCCCCTTCTTTCCAAATTTTTAACATTGACTCTGAGGAGTTGTATGAATCATTGGTAATGACAAGTCTTTCTATAGTTATAGAAATTTGGGTCACCTCATGACGAAACAAAGGAAACTAAAATCTATTGAACCGACATACCACTAATTTTCCACACATCCTTGAAGTTCCTCTTCTAACCATTAGAAGGGGAACTCATGGAAGTAATTGGAGGACCATGTGATTGAGCACTGCAGGGTCGAATAAGGCCAACTGCTTGACCCCCCTCCATTATACTATTGATAGTAAAGTTCTTCTATAGAACCATTAAGTGCGATTTTATGTCAAATATCTAAACCTATTGTCTGATGTCAGGTGGAGTCCAATCCTGAACTTCCATGTCTTTTAACCATTATTCCCCATAAGAAGGGGTGAAAAGTTAAGAAGATTTGTAAAATTACTGTAGTAGGTAGAAACTATAATGGAACCCTACTATAGTTCCATGAACTCATGTACTCGGTCAGGATTTAGTGTATTAAGAATGAACTCCCTAAATAACATGTCCTTAATGAACTCTTAGTTGAGACCCTCAAATTCAACATCTTATCCCACAACTCCCCATCAACACTTGGAGGGTCTCTAAAGCAAGAACACTAACATCTTAACATTAATGTCTCTTGACATATCAATGAGGTTGAATATTACCTCAATGAAATCCACCCAATCCTCAGTTTCATGCATTCCACAAATTCCCTGAAATACTAATGGATTATGAAGCTAAAAATTACTAACATATTTGACCATAGATCTTGATGAAAGAACTCTAGGCTAGTGTGGGCATAATGCATGCACCATTGGATCTACTGTGGGAAATGTTCTCCATGGAACCCCCTTCTCAACTAGCTATCTAACCAAATATATACAAGGTGAAATTCTCTATAACATGAAGGAGCATTAGGAACAAAAATAAATCATAATCATTCAATGGGACCACAAAAGGTTCTCCTAGGAGTCTTCCTATAAACCAAGGTATACCCCTCATAAAGATGAACAAGGTCTCATACCTACACGTTAGTTATGGGCATCATATATACATTGAAAAAAACATGTTTAGTTCAACTAATTAATGCTTACAAAAACATATTATAGTAGAGAATATATCATAAGTAGATTGAACAAATCAAGGAATTGAATTATATAACAAATTTGAAACATAAAAACACGTGTATATATATATATATATGGAATTTGTGCCTATGTTACTAGTCATGATGCATGAATTCACCCATAAATATCATAAAACTTTAACAAAAATCTTATCCATATTAACATAGAGGTCAGTTACACATGTGCTAGCTGGACACATGGAAACTCCTCTACTAGATTCCTATACAAATATCTCATTGCAACAATGTATCAAGCTATTATAGATAGAAAAATAAGTAATTGTGCTCTGATTCATTTTGTAACACCCTACCTAAATTGCCAAGTGTGATTTGGAGTGCCACATGACCTCATGCATGCCTCTTCGTATGCCAGAGTATATTGACTAGCAGTGTGGTTTTGAGTCCATCAATGGGAAAAATATATCTTTAGTATCATAATATAGACAAAATAATAAGAATAAAGAATATAATAAATAGTAATATTAATCATATGGAATCAAAATAATAAATCAATAAATATGCCATATAGATAATCAATGGGCTCCGAAAGTTGAAATCCAAACAAGAGTATATTTTTTGGCATGTAAAAATAAATAAATAAAACTATTTCCCTACCACTAGATCCATAATCCATGAATAATAAATAATCCATGTTTTATGAATCATCCATCATATATTGGCCCCTTATCCTTACTCAAATCCTTATACATGACGTTGTCAAATGCATCAGAATTCTCGTGTAGGGTGTGAGTATGAAATCCAGTATGAAACCACCAATACAGCTTGAACTAATGTTATTATGTAAATAAGTGTATGCCATAAATGAAAAATAAATTGGTCGGCATGAAAATAATCTAGAACTAAGCACCAATGTACTAACCATTCCACTATGAGCCTCAATCATACCTACTTGGCTCCATGATGGAATGAATGTCAGGATATTGAATGTAATCAAGATCTATCCATGAGGATAATAATCATTCCAGTCAACAGCATGTGAACATACTACTTATAATTCACTATTAATAATGTGATCCATGTTCTTATCATCGATAATGTATCAGGTGTGTGTGCTACTCGACATTAACTAGGACCCATGTATCGTGCTCATTTGTATCCCCTAGGCATCAAGTATATCACACAACCTCCTTGTGGAATCATTGTATAAATACCCTATGGTTATGTCCATCATCATGATCCTTAAAAGACATTCAAACTCCCCCTCTAAGGGAAAAATATGTCATGATTGTGCACCTGCTCTGAGAACTAGTAACAATACCTTCAAAGGCATATAAAACATGTTATAACACACAATAAAGCATAAAATATCATTATGAGTAAAATTGAAAACATATAATAAATGTTATAAAAATTTAACATGAATAAAATATATGAGAATAATCATAAAATCAAGTATCCCATAAGTCCTTCACGAGAGACACACACACACACCCATATGTGATCATAATCAATCACAATTATCAAGTATTCCAACACATGAGTTATATCATGGATAAAAGAGTAAAAAACATCCCCAAAAATCTAAGTAACATCACACCAAAAATTATTTGATGAATAACTTCAAGGTTCATCAATGAAATGTCCCTTGAGTCATGTCAATGTACCTATTGGATCAAAACTCTAACTGAAAATTCATAGAACTGAATAAAACTATTTTTTTTCTAAAAGAAATAAAATATCACATGAGATAATCACTTAATTCTCTTGTCTAATTCATGATAATAAAATAATTAATCTTACTATTCGTTCTACACTCATAGGTTATTATAATATTTATAACTATTTAACATTTTTTATATTAATATTTGGAGAGAATAATTCAAAAACACATTTAAAAAATAATCATTAATAATTTATATATGGTTTTATACTTTTAAAATGAAACACCCAGAATAGAGGAGAGAGAATATTTTGGTTCACTGGGAACTAGATAAAGAATTTATATTGTTTAATGGAATATTCACTAATAAAGAACAATAAATTTTGGTATAATCGAACTCATGAGGATAACTAGTAATCAATACTATAATGGTTTCTTTAATGTAGTAAAAAAATATACATACAGATCCATAGCATTAAATCTACAAATTAAATTAGCAGTTTAATTTATCTCCTAGCTATTTCTTTCCAGTGGACAATTTTAGTGTTCATAAACCTTTAAATTAAAAGAAAATGAATAAAAAAAATTAATTCCATTATTTTTGGAATATAAAAATGAAAAAATATGTTATATGGTCGATCTGAGGAAGAATAAGTTTAAACATGTAAAAAAACATGTTACCTCATTAATATAAATGTGTAAGGGTAACTTATCTTTACCCTAACACAACTCCTTGCTGTTGTATGACTGTAAAGAGTTTACTCTTATGCAATGGCTAAACTAATTCCCACCATTCAATATCTTTATAAAGTAAGGGTTTATGTTACACTATACATAGATTACCCTTACATAACCTTTAGATACATAGGGATACCCTTAGATAGCTCTAACTTACCCTTACATAGTTCCTAGGAACCCTTATACAACTCCAAGGTTACCATTACAAAACCTTTGTAATTCATAGGTTACCCTTACCTATCATTTTGAAAACTCAAGGATACCATTGTAAAATTCTTTGGTGATTATTACATAGAATATTACTACCATTAAATAGTTCCATGGTAACCTTATGTAGCAGATGGAAAATGGAGTTACCCATATAGATCACATGACATACCCTTACATATCTCTTGAATTGGGGGTTACCCTTATACAACGGCCCATTTTTTCTTATGAAAGTCAATAGTAATCTTACTCAACACATGAAAAAGTTCCTATAACATTAATCAATGTTTAGAAAAAAATTACCATGGCAACAATCATGTGTTTTAGGTAAGTGTAACCATTAACTCAAAAAAGTTTAATTTCTCACACCAATGGATTTTAATTCATAATAAAAATAGGTTTTTAAGAACATTAAAAGGATGAGAAAATTTATAAATGAATGATAATATATTATTTCACACATAAAAAAATTATATATTGTAATATTTATCTTTTAAAACTGATAAATAAAATTTATAATGATAAAATACACAACACTTTAAAATTGTTCAATGAAAAACAATAATTAAATCATTTTACATATTTATCCTCTAAATGTAAGTTTTCTAAATAATTACTATTTTATATAGATTAGAGGATATATTATTCTTCTTACTTTCTTATTAATGTTAATTTAATATGTCATTATTCCTTATTGATTAAATTTTCACATGAAATAATATACTTAATATAATATTAATTTAATAGATAATTACATATTGAAATATTGAGGTCTTACATTCTTCCCTAAGACCAAAATTTCATCCACACATTCCTTATTTTTTCTTCCCAATACTGAATTTATCTTATAATATGAAAAATATAAAATATATATGTTACCATAATTTATAATTTATATATATTACAACTTAAAAATTTATAATTTCTTAAATAAATATTTTTTCAAAACCATTTAAATTCCAATATATGACTCAAACTTGTTGATGATATTGAAAAACACACCTAATCATAGAATGATTATATATGATTGATTTATTTTCCTATTTATTGAGGAATTATTTTACCATCAAGATAGGGTATATAAAAGTATTATTATTTGATATATTTCCATTATATAATCATAATTTCATCCTTCAGTTCTATTTTAATTAGATTTCACTTATAATTTATAGCACAGGTTGAATGAAAAAAGATGAATTAATAATGCATGAATCCAGACAGACAATTTCTAAATGATCATGAGATCTAAAACTATATGAGACGTTAGTACTTGTATTTCTCTCCCATTATTAAAACCAATGAGATTAATTTGAGTATATCATGTAAAATCACAACAAACCATCTTATGAATGGAATAAATACTATGATGTCCTTAATAATCTAACCTTTTATTAAAATCATTATATTTATCCTATATCCCAAAAAAATTTCCATAATCACTCTTAACATTGTAATAGGTATGGTCATTAAATACTCATCAAATATGTCCCAAAACCAACTTGTTAACCCCTTAACTTATTTAAATGTTTTAAAGTATACTCATCTAACAGTTTCTTAACCTCTAATGTTATCTAAATATTTTCTCTTGTACAGACTACAATGGTCTGGTCCCATACTTAGTGTGTTATAGATTATATATATAAAATCATTATATGAATGACTACACCTACTAGGCGTGACTATTACCATAACCCCTAGTTAAAACCCTTTCCCCATGAGTCCCTTAGAGGGAGAGTCATGCTACACTTAAGATCACATTTAAGAGTTACTAAGGATAAAATTCAAACATTTTACTTGATACTAATTATCACACCCTATAACATAATCAACCCATGAATTCATGATCTAGACCAGGGGTTTCAATTACTTAAATTTCTAGTATTTTTTATTTTTGGATTTTTTGAATATTGGGAAAACCATTACATCAAAAAAATTACACATCTACGTAGTGTGAAATTCGTCCAAAAAAAATTTGTTCTTAATTATACACTCTGGTTCCCTTATTGAAACACCTTCTTCATTTAATACACGTATTAATTAATAAATGTTCTACATTTTTATAGTTCCAATATTTATTTAAACCTAGTGAAAATTATTTTAAAACATGGAATGCACAAAATAATGCTTAGTAAGGGATATTAATTATAAGGAAAATTAGACATTCCTTTAAAATATTATTAATAATTAAAAAAACATTCCATTAAATAAATAAAATTATGATTTTTTAAATCGTGCCTTCAAATATGAAAATATACTTCTTCGAACATAGTGATTCTTAAAATAATCTCATAAGAATGAATAAATCTTGAATGCCGCATGGAAGAACCCTATTCAAAAAATTGATAACGGAATAACATAACCAGTCAATTTCAACATAAATTCAAAAAGAAATCAATTAACCAGTTGATGTTAACATTATAATAGGATTAACTTATTTCTATTTTACTATATAATAATTAAACAATATATCTGATTGAAATATTAGGCTCACTCATCATCATATCTATATTAGGAAAAACATCATTATATAAAATTTCCTATAATAATAACATGAATAAAACAGAAGAGATATTTCACTGTTATTATTAAAATAATAAAAAAATTTCTTTTTAGACTTTAAAATAATGTAATTTAAATTATCTCATAAAATGAGGAAAAATATAATTTTCTTTTGAAAACATTTATGAATTATAAAAACAATGGGAAATGTATCTTAAATGAAAAAATATAGAAAATTTTATATAAGGTGGGATTTCATCTTTAAAATTATGAATATGAATGGATTTTTAGAGAAATTCATCGGTATGGTGTGATCCATTTTGGGAAGTGCTAGTTTATCTATTTTGGTTAATGGATCCCCTTGGGGTTTCTTTCACTGCTCTAGAGGAGTCAGGAAGTGTGATCCTTTATCTGGTCTTTTGTTCTATATTACTGAGGATTATCTGAGCATGTGTATTCATGATCCTGTTAATATTGGTTTATATCAATGAATGAGGGATGGTAAGAATTTCTTTTTCCCCTATCACTTTTTCTATGCTGATTATATACTTATATTCTAGAAACCTGATAGGAAGACAATCTTTTTCATCATGTATATCTTTGAACACTATGAGGAAGTTGCAGGACATGTTATTATCTAGAATAAATCCTTTGTTGTCTTTGGGGAGGGAATTCGAATCGTGAATCAAAACGGGGTTCCTAACAGGCTTGGTGTAAATAGAGGTACATTACCTTTTAACTATATTGGGATTCCTTTGTTTTGTGTAAGTGTGAAACGTGTCCACATGGAAGGTATTTCTCTGAAAATTACTAATCATTTGGAAAGTTGGAAAGGGAAGACCATGTATCAGGCTATTAGAGTATGTCTTGTCAAATCTGTCATCACTTCAATGTTTATGTACTCCTTCTCACTATATAAATGGCCAATATCTCTTCTTAAGGAATTGAGTGGAATGATAGGCAGTTTCATTTGGATTTCCTCAATTCCTCATAGGAAACTTGTCACTGTGGCATGGAATGATTGCATAAATCAGGTGGCTATGGGGGGAATGGGAGAAAAAGATATCATAATTTTTAGTGATACATTGCTTCCGAATTTTTCATGGAGGATCTTATCTAGACCAAACATTTATTTGGAATTTGTCATTAATAGAATTGTAGACTGGCTGCACAATAGTCAAATTATGTACATGCAATCCTCTATTTGGACCTCGATTAGGAACACATATTCTATCATCATGACACAATCCAAATGGTTGGTCTGTTCTAATTCTCAACTGAATTTCTGGAACACCCTGTGGTTATCCTCTCCAATCAAGGATTCAATTATTATCCCATCATCATGGAGGAATATGTCAATCTCAAACATGAAGGGAAATACTGGTTCTCCTGAAATCATACCTAGTAATCATCATATAGAGATTGCTATGTATGATTATGTTGATAATGATGTACTTATCTGGTAGCCTTCTCTGAATGCGTCTTTCTCAAGACGAGAGTTTTACAAGATACAACATGGAACAAAATTTGGAACACCTCCATGAGAAGTAGGTGTACACAAGCCCTTTATTTTCCCCAATGATTCTCTACTGATATGGAGAATATGGAAGTAGCACCTACCAATCCAATCTCCCCTTCAGCGCATAGGCCTGAATATTGCATAAACATTTCATTTCAGTTTGAATTATTAATTATATGTCACACATTTGTTCATTTAATGTTTTTTGCTGCTCGATTATGGGTTTATGTGAAAGACACCTTTCGATGCTACTTCAGTTTTTTTCTAGATTGATTAACTACTTATATCGGCCTTACAGGGAGCACAGAGTGATCATGTTAAATCTTTTCTCACTACTGCAACTATTTCTGGGTTTTCATATATATGGAGGGCTCAGAACAACATCATTTTTAACAATTGATGTCCCTCGTTTAGGGAGGGTGTTTTGGAAATCCACCGTTGCATTATACTTCCTTCGATGAATCAAACTGGGTCAATGAATAATTATATCTCTGACATTATTCTTTTGAGGACTCTTGGTGTTAGTTGCTGGGAGAGGAAGCCCAGAATGATGAAATGTATTCGGTGGATTCCACCAATCAATGATCGGCTGAAAGTGAATGTAGATGGGGCGGTCTCTAGTGCACTAGGCCTTATTGGGTGCCGTGGAGTATTCAGAACTCATCAGGTCATCGTTAAGGGATGCTTATTCCACTATATAGGGAACGAGCATGCGATTGAGGAAGAGCTATGGGTAATGATAAAGGTGATCGGGTATGCAGTTCCTTATGGTTGGAGAAAGTTATGTCTAGAGTCGAACTCGTCTGTTGCTGTGCGGATCCTGAAAGACCAATCTAGGAATGTTCCATGGAGGATGTTATATTCCTAGATAAATTATCTTAGACTTCCTAAGAATATATGACTTGATATCTGTCATGTCTATATAGAAGCAAAACATGTTTTAGATTCTCTTTCTAAAATAGCACTTATGGAGGTCAGTTCCAGTTGGTCCTTCGTTATGCACAATTATTGCAGTAGTTTGGTCCATAATGATAGTGTTGGTGTTTTTCACACAGGGATTTTTAAGGCTCCCATTTTTTGAGTTGTATTGAACTCTTTACATTTTTTAAAAATAATTTATTCGGAGCGGGCTCCTACATGTCTCTCGGACCTTTTGGTTATAGAAATGTTTATATTAATCCTGATAATTAAAAATGGATTTGATGGTTTATAAATCTGTTCATGGTGTATATTTTTTAAAAAAATCACACATTTTTAATTTAAATTAACAAATGTTTACTACCAAAAATGTTTAAAATATTTTTTTAAAACCATTATAGGGAAGGTGAAAAGTATATAAAAATTATCTTTATGAATATTTGAAGAACAAATAAAATATTTATCAAACATTTAAAAGAACATGAAAACAGAAGAGAATGACTATAAAACATTTAATTTTTTTTAAAAAAAATTAATTCTTCCTTAGGTAACATTATTATAAATGTTTAATTAGAGTAATAACCATGAAATAAAATTTAAATGAACTTGAATTTTAGGAAATTAATTATAATTAAATCTATATGGTAGTTTAAAAACCACAAAAGTAAAAACATGCCATGAAAATGGAATAATCCTCAAAAAAGGACATTGAGATGAAAATACAATACCTAATGTATTTAATCGCTTCAATTGACTTGAAATTTCATGGATAATAAACTCATGTTAAAATTTTAATTGATTAATAATACTTTTCATGTTCAATTCATTATAATTATTCCTTTTCATTCATTTCTTATCGTTTTTTATTTAGTTATTAGACCAATTAATATTACATCATATTTTTTGAGGCCATTTGGTTAATAACCACTAAAATAACTTTGGTACATTAATTATGGTCAGAGGGGTCATGGTTTCATCATTCATGGAGGTGGCAGTCCACACATACCATTGAAGGACATTTTCATTTTCTAAACCGTTAAATTTAAATATTAAAGGAAAACATTTAAAATTAAATAAAAATATTATTATTTTAAATGTAATATTTTTTCATTAAATCCATCTTTAAATCCATCCATGTGATGTGGAAGTGAAAAACAAATGACATCACTTTATGGAGATGGTTTTCCACACCTGTACTACAGTGATGTTATCATTTTCCAATATACAGAATGGGAAGAATGTATATAATATCATATCTTTAAAAAATAATAAAAATATCAAAAATATAAAATATATTTATTAATTTTATCTTTATAGAAATCCGTGTGAGACTGTGATAAAATATGAAATACATCACTTCATTGAGATAGTAGTCCACACATATGAATGGGCGATGCATCTATTTCTCATAATATGGAAAAGATATAGAAAATATTTTTTAGATCAATATAATATGTTTTTTTATCATAGTAAAGTTACTAATTTAGTTATATTATTAATTTTATAATATATTAAATGTAGGCAGAGAAATAAATAAATTTGAATAAACTTCGTTAATAATTACACCTTGTCATTAGATATCTTATTTTTTCATTACACAATAATCCCTATAGGATTTTTATTTTGGTCATTCTTGAAAAAATAGAATGTGGGGAGGATTTTTGAGGACATATTTGGGTATATATTTTTCAGAATATATTAGTTATGGAGTGGGTATAATTTAGTGGGTTTGTGGATCCTTTTATAAGGACGCGAAGTGGAACTCCTGTAAATATAATTTCTTAAAAAAAATTGGATTCAATTATTAATGAAACTGCCACCTATATTGATAATTAATTTAAAAAATATTATGTAAGGCTATACAAGACCCTATATACCAATTTAATGATGTGGTTTTCTGATATTTTTTGACTTAACTCCTATGTAACGATTTTTACCTCAATTTAACATTTATCATGATGACAAATTTTTACAATGGAAAATTAATTTTAGGACCATAAATGATATTTACCATATAAAAATATTTATAAATGATAATTGGAAATATGGAATCCATTTTATATGATTCAATTTCTTCAATTGGTAGAAATTAACTGTAATATGATCACACAAAACACACAAAGCACATAATTTATAAAATTATTTTTATGTTTAAAAATGAATTTATAATTATTTAAACCAGAATCTTGATTTATGGTTCTTAAAACGAATTTCATGGATTATAATTAATCATATTAAGGGTCTTTTACATTATAAAAATTCCAAAATAAAACGTTTCCATCTAATAAAAATATTAAATTCAGTGCACCAAAAATAGTTTATTATTTGATTAAAATCTGAAAACACATGCATGAGATTCCAAATTTAACTTAATAGTTTGAAATGATTTATATTACTCCTAAGAAGTATATTTTTTTTGGAAAATTATATGATATATTTTTATGTCTTTTATATATCATAATTATGTCATAAAAGTAAAAATCCGTGTAAAAGAGATATTTTCATTATTTATAAAAAATCCCCTTCTTTAGGAAAACTGAAAATAATCATTCTAAGCTAATTTCAATATATTTAATAAAAATATAAGTCCAATAAATTAAATTCAAATTATATAATTCATAAATTTACCTTTTAATTAAAAATAAATAAATTAAAATTAAAATTACTAATACAATTTATTCATTAGTTGTTCTTAGTCTTATTTATATCAGTTATTAATTATATTAATGAGAATATAATATATTTTATATCAAAATCATTACATATTATCAAATTAATCATTTAAAATTGATATATTTAATTTATTAGGATAACGTATAGAACATTGTGAAAATTGTTCTTAAAAAACTTGATCATATAAGTTATTTATCTATTACATTTATATTTTTTAGTTTATTAAGATATTTTAATTTTATAGTGGTTTTTTTCATTTTATAATTATGAAGAAATTCTTCATCTAATATGTCAAAAATGATTTAGTTTTATGATGTGTGTAAAAATAATTTATTTACAAAAATAATTTTTATTGAATATTACATACTATAATATTTGGGTGTTATATTAAATGAATATTATATTGATAATATTAAAAGGGAACATTCACTATCAATATATGCTACTAAAATAGATGTACCATGATGAATTTTTTATTTGGAAGAAATTTTTGACCATGGATATAACATTGAAACAAATATTCTACTATATTGATGAAAACTATATTCCATTATGTGTATGGATATTTGGGATTGACTTGATAAAGACTCTTGAAAATTACTACATTACCAAAGAAATATTGGAACCATTGAAGGAACAAAAAAAATATATGTGAGCAAACTAATTATAATAATCAATGTCATATAATAATAAATGGATAAAAATATATGAAATAAATATAATTTTTTTTATAAATAATTCAATGAACGTATGAAATTCAATAATTTAGAATGTTTGAGGAGTATCCAAGAGAGTCAGGACTTGATGTTTGAGGAAACCATGCACTATCATTCTATATTTTTATTTTTTCTTACTCCATAATGCATTTATAGAATTATTTGTGTATATTATATAAAAATCAAACTCTAAATTCATTTATTTTGTTTACCCAAACAATATTTTTAGAATATGATTTTTATGGCACGTGTTTTCAAATAATATCATTAAAAAAAGTTTCTTAAAAATTTATAGAAATTTTTTCCATCTCTTTTAATTTTAAAATTGTTAGTATTATAATGACTATTTCTACTTAAGATTTTCTAAAACCCACTATTATATATATAATTTTTTTTTATATTTCTATTTCGAGGAAAACCAAATAAATTTATTTCTTTTAAATGATTTTTTACCCATCTAATTTAATTTTGTTAAGTGTTTCTCTCTCAATAATTTCCTGGAACTCTCTCCATTGGTAAAATAAAAATTCCAAAATATTCCCATATATAATTTATAACATAAATATAATTTTCATTTGTTCATTATTCTTTTATTGGGAAGAAAATCCCTAATTTTCAATATTATTGCATTTTTCAAACCTGATAAACTTTTTAAGGGATTTATGTATTAATAATTCCCTTTTGGATCGGGTTTTATTATAATTATCAGTTTTTTCTGCCAAGTATATTTTTTTAATATCATGTATTAATTTTTTATCCATTAATGTATTTATATTATTATATTTATATTTATATTATCATAAAATATTAGAATATATTGTATGAATACACTCTATTTTATAATTAATTTAATTGATGCTTAACTACACAGATATACCATTAGTTTGTTTATGGAACTATTAAATATATATATATATAACATTTACATCAATTTGTATACTGATTGATTTAATATCCATATATATAAAGGAGTATCTTTGAGGTACATTATGTATTTTATTATTTATATATAATTTTTATATGATGAATGAAATTTGTCGGGTGGGACATTAAATTATACAACCCCTTAATGCATTGGTAGGTATCATTAGACAAAGTAGAATATGTTAATGAAATCATAATTTCTATTTATTTATGATGTCATGAAATGAGGACTAGATGGTATGGTTTTGATACCAGATATTATTCATAACATATTTACCTAATCAAATTTTTTATCCCTGTAATAAAATTTTTCTATTATTATAGATATGGTATGAAATTGTTTTAATATATGATGAATTAATTTAATTTTTTATTGTTACAATATTATTTATATATTAATTATAACATGGTTATCCTCTATTATACACTACCCCTTATTGTGTTTCATTGATTGTACCTTTAAACTGACTCTTAATTTCCTCAGGAATCCTCGAAAAAATCTATAAGGGACTCTAGCATAGGTAATGAAGTAATAATAAAGAACTATGATGTTTTTTTGTGTATTTTATGTTACAATTTAATTTAATGGTCAATTAGGTATCTATAACATTCCAATTCTTTTTGAATGTATGATTACTCTAAAAAAATGTTGCATCATTCCATATTTTCTTCCCTTAAGTTTTATATTGTTGGTAAAGTGGTCTTGGTGTTTTTATTCCAATGACTGAAGGATTAGTGGTTTTCATGTTGGTTAAAACATGGCCAATGACTAGATGTTGCGATTTACAAACCAACAGATGCTAATGGAAATGAGACATGAATTTATATAGATCCCACTTTCTAGCTATTATTGGAGGTAGAATTCAATAAATTCTTTCTAGTCACATCAGACCACCGATATATAAGGAAGAATTCCAGGCATTCTACCCAGCCACATTGGTCGACCTGTGTGGCCCACCAACTAACCAATGGAGCCAAGATTCTATGTTAATTGAGGTAATGATGGAATTTTTATTATAATACAATAATTATTATAACCTTCACCAACTTCTAAACCTAATTTGAACTAATAATCCCCGAGAGATCTCATTTGGGGCTCTAGGTGTGTCCTTTCCATCTTCTTGTTTTCTTGATGTATAGATCGATTTGGGGAATAAATTGAAATTAAATCCACCCATAATAAGATTAATTGTCCCTATTTACTTGGAATTGATATTAGATCTAAGACATTTTTTCTAGATCCATTGATCCCCACTTATATCTAGTGGAGAATTCATTCAATATTGATAGATTAGTGCTTGATAATAAATATTGGTGGCCCCTACCAAATTGATCCTAGAACAACCATTGATGGTGAATCCCCTTTGGTATGTTGATATGGTTTTCATAAATTATCATGTAATTTTCATATAATTATAAATCTAGTGACCCAATAATGATTGATTAGGTATTTTTCTTGTGAAAATTGGTCCAGAGTTGTGACTTGATGATCGTTCATCGATGAGTCTTGGAAGTCATCTTTGACATGATAAATGTAGGAATTACATAATATTATGTAACTTATTATGGAATTTTTTATCATTTTTAATATATATATATTACCAGTTTTATGTACTTTATATAATATTTATTCATTACATACATATGGTGTCCCATGAGAACTTATGTCGGTTTGTCTTCTACGTTTCTTTCTATGTTTTTTTATTAATTATTTCATATTCCATATCCTTGGAATGTTTGAAATGATGTGATTATTATTTTATATTTTGTACCTCACCTAAATTACATGCATTTTATATGGAATATATATCTGGATATATGTGTCCTTCATATGTTATACATTCATATGGATAGTGCATAGCCAGTGGAACCTTATGTTAGTGTTCAGGTTGACAATTGGCCCTAACGAACATAGATGATTCCTTAATGTTAGAGTTTGGGAAATATAATACCATGATCAAATTATATGAATTTATATTATATATTACATAATTATTATTCAGTAAATGACAATACCATGAAAAAATTATTGGGATCGGGACTGCTGAACTAAGACACGCTTGGAAAACAAAGCAGATATAACTTAAAACAGCTATTTTAATTTTAAATAAGTGGGTTATAAGATGTTATAAACAAATAATAGATGGTATGATTGGTATATGGTTATGGAATAAATTTATATAAAATCAATATTTATTATAAATTATTTTTTAACATGAAAAAGCAATGGTGAGACTTGGGGTATGTGATTTTGGTTTCACATTCATTTCTTTCGGACACATGCCTTATATAGTACTTATTTATTCTACGTGGTGTATATACATCCCATGAATGTCTTTTATGAGTACTATTCAGAAGAATATTATATTTTCATATCCATATATATTAATTTATTTCATGGGGCTTACAATTATACTGATTATAGTGTTGTAAGGTTTTATTTTACAATGTCAACAACATTACGGATTATTTCATTTTAAATCTCAATTGGGGAATATTTATCTTCCACATATATGTTTTAAAAAAATGTTTCCAATTTTTTCTAATATTATCATATTAACATTTAAATTTATTTTTACTTGTGTTTTACTATTCCGTCATTTGTTTGAATGGAATTTTTTTTTGTTTTCCAAACAAGGTACATTGTGTATTTTCAAGAAAATGTAAAGATGAAATGTTTATATCTTATACAGCATGAATGGATTTCTCCACCATCATGAAGCCTTAATGAATTGAAGATTAATTTATAGTCTTATAATCCTATTTTCAAAGGAAATTTTTTCCTTTAAAATTGTGAAAAACTTTTGAAAATTTATTTTATAATGGAAATGATATTTTCCTCAATAATTATTTCAAGTGATCTTTTAGAAATTAGTTTTTCCCATCAATGGTGACTTATATTGATGTTAATTATGAATTACATGTGATATTACCCAAGGATAATATTCTTATTCTCTATATAAATGTTTTATGTTTTTACTAGAATTATATTTATGAAACCTATTTCTTTTCTATGAGTTAGGTTTTGATGAAGTGTTTATGAAACTCATTTCTTAACATGGGTTTGATGTGATGAATGATTTATGGTCCTATGGTAAAAATATGTATATTTTTTAATTATGTGATGGGTGGGACCTGTATCTCCCTCTAATTAATTGGTTAATGTATTATATCTTATGAGATAATTAAGGGAAACTAGTCTATGTGCTTGATCTGTGATGGGACATAGGTCTATGTGCTTGATATGTGATGGGAAACAAGTAGATGTACTTGATCTGTTAAGGGAGATAGGTTATAAGGACTGATCCAAGAGTCTTTTTATTTAAACATGACATCTGAAATTGTTTTCTACACCTATGATTCTACCACAAACATTTATTACTTGAACATATGGTTCAATAATGAGTTATGACGAAGTTTCATTCTTATGGCTCATGTTATTGTTTTATCCCATAACTCATGTTTATGATCCATTACAGGCTGGATATGAACTTTTTATGTTATTCATATGATCACATACCCATATTTCATATTTTATTATTTCAAAAGATAATAAATTGATATCTTCCATGTTTACCCTTACTCTGAATTTGAGCTCACCCTTTTCTTATGTTTTCATTCCATAGGATATGAAGAAGGGTGTTAAGTGTGTTATGGTAAAAGGGATCTAATTATTTTGAAATAAGAGGGAGATGATGTAGATATTTTAGTAACTAGTTTTTTATTTTTCCATGTTTACAAAGGCACTAAAACCTTATTATCCATAGGTGTTTATTTGTATAATGAGATTAATGTTCATATAAAAAGATCAAATATCTATGTATGAACATCTTGGGTCGTTATAGATGGTATCAAATGAAATATTTAGTAATCCTTTGGATACTTGGATGAGAAAACCATAGTAATAACCCTAATGGTATATCCATGTATAAGATAAAATCATATAGTTTTTTGTAATGATTATGAATGAACTATGTTAAAACCTAATGTTTCATAAATGGTTTCTCGATTTAAGACATTTTTCAAAATTATTTTTCATGATTCCTCCCCATAGTTATTATTTCTAAAAATATGCCTTTTGTATTTAGTCAATGGTAGGAATATGAAGGAATCATGATAATGCAAAATGTAATGAACTATGAAATGGTTTTACACATGGGAAACCAAATGTTATGGGAGATAAAATGAAGAACCTTGTTTCCATGATAACACAACTTTATCAGTCTATAGATCGTACCGATTTTACAAATGAAAATAGAAGGAAACAATGTACTGTTGAATCACCCATGAGGAAACATCCACTATAATTTAGTAGATCATATGGCCCACTAGTGTCTGAGAGATGGATGAAAACCATTGAGAAAATATGTTTTGTTCTCTAATGCTCAGGACAAGAAAAAGTAATGAAAGATAATTTTCATCTTGAAGGTGAAGTAAATAAACATAGGAATCTTATCAAGAATATGAGTCAAGTAGAAGAAATTGAATCCATGGAATGGGGCATGTTCAAGAACTTATTTTTCAATAAATAACTTCCTCATATTATTCCTAATAATATGGAAAATGAGTTCCTTGAGATAAATCCAGAGGATGATGAATCCAATGGTACCTACAAGGAAAATTTTACAAGAATTTCGAGGTATACATATGATATTATTATCTAACCTGGAAGTAAGATTTATAGATTATTTAGTGGATTAAAACCAATTATCCAAAGAGTGTTAGCCATAAGAGACTTTCATATCTATGAAAAAGAAATTCTAAGTTCTCTTAAGGTGGAAATAGGAAATTGAGATACTAACCATTCCTATGGATTTGATAAGAAAAGAAAGATCGATTTTCATGAATACTATAATAAATCACATAGTGGAAAGAAATTAAATCCATATAAATTCTATAAATAAGACAAGAAACATCAAGGTAAGTGTTTAAATGGAAATGGGAGGTTATATAAATGTGTAAAGGTGGTTTATAAATCTTTTAAATGACAAAAATATATAAATAGGTCAGTCAATGCAATGTTGGAAATAAAGACTCCAACTGATTCACAACTGCACTCCAATGCTTTAAATGTATGGAGTATGGAAACTATTCCAAAAAATACTGGAATTATAAGGTTTTTTATGATAAAAAATATTATCCTATAAATCCCGAAGATAAAAGAAAATCTCTTACAATCCCAACTGCCAAAGTGGGTTATGAGAATAACATGGTGAAATGTACAATTATCATCCAATATAAAATAACTAATGTATTATATGATTATGGATCAACCCATACTTCAGCCTTAGCCCAGTTGATAAGGACTCTGTAAGTGCATCTGGGAGACCCATGATCAAATCCAGGCAGAGACATAATTTCTAGGTACAATAGTAGTACTGTAGCAGGTACTGTTATGGAAACTGTGTAGTACTGTAGCGGGAACTCTTCAGTATTGCAGTAGGTACTGTAGTGGGGAATGTAGCTGGTACTATTTGGCACTGTAGCAGCCGAAAATATTCCCCTGTTTGGGCCTATGGTCCACCAATATGGTGTCCAAGTCCTTTAAGGCCCTCGGGCCTCCCATGCCTTCGGGTCAGTAAGGCTTTCAGGCCACCATAAGTGCAGATGCAAACTAGACGACCTACGAGGAACAATCTCTACACGGAGGATGAGTAAGGATATTTCACCATAGCAGAAGCTAAATGGATTCCATGAATGAGAGGTTATGGAAGCTTCCATTCCGACAAGCATGCAAATTCACGGGAATGCCTAGTCGAACAACCATGTGAAGGTGGAGAGCTGATTTCACGATGAAGATGATGGGGATGAGCAGTTTCAAGTAGTTAGTGTGGGTTGTATGTAATGTTTGATGTCTATGTAAAAATGAATTCTTCTAGGCCTATGGTCCATGTAACAATTACACCTACATTCCTTATAAGGGTTCCACCTCACCCCTTGAAAGGTGGATTATCAAAAATCAATAAAAATGAAGGCCTTCAGTCCATTAGATGGATGGATTATGGATCTGTCCAAATTTTTTATGAATAATTTTATAAGGGTATCACTGTATCACCTCAACAATTAGATGATGATTTATCTATGAAGATGCCTAATGGAATGATGGTATTATCTCATGGTTATAGTTCTTCTTCGATTGATGTTTTTAGAAAAGTACTTCCTACGAATCTCATGATTCTCCATGTAATGCAATTATATGTGATTCTTGGCATGAATTGGCTTTATATATATGGATCATATATTAATTTCCAAGGAAGGGAAGTCACATTCCATAGTCTGAATGAACATATAATCATTTATCAATGCAAGGATGAATCTAAACATCCAATTGAAATTGCTTCAATCTTGGGGGTATTAATTTGTATACATGAAGGTTATAAATATCATCTATTTGGGTAGAAACTCCGAATTAAAGAGAAACCTATTATATGGGTGTTTTTTGATTTTTTTTTTCTGAATTATTTTATTGCTCTTCCACTACATTTTAACCCCTATTTTTCAATAGAACTCATACATAGTGTTATACCTATTTTGAAGAATCCTTATGGAATGGAACCAATTGAATTGTAGGAATTAAAGAATAAATTCAAGGAGAATCTTGATATGGGATTCACATGCCCTAGTCCATCACCTTGGTCTGTACCTATTCTATTTGTTAAAAATAAATATATATCAATGAGTGTTTTCATTTATTATCAGTATCTTAACTAAATTACAACAAAGAAAAAGTTTCATCTTCTTAATATCGATGATTTATTTGATCAAAAATATATAGCTCAATAATTTTATAAAATTAACCTTCATTCTAGATATATTCAATTTAGGTTAATGAAAAATGATATTACCAAGATGGAATTCCAAACAAGGTATGGACACTATGAATTTATAGTTATTATATTTGGTCTTACTAATGACCTTGATATCTTCATGGAAATAACAAATATTGTATTTAAAGACTATCTTGATGAGTTTGTTGGGGTATTTATAAGTTATATTATTATATATTTAAAGTGAAGTTAAGAACATGAATATCCCTTGATGATTGTGCTGAAGACCCAGAGAAAGGATAAGGTTTATGAAAAATTTACCGAGGGTGAATTTTTTCTTTAGAAAGTTTCATTTATAGGACATATTATCTCATGTGAGGGTATATATGTGTGTCATTCAAAGATAGAAGTTATTGGGAATTTTCCTTGACTAACCATAGTAACTAAAATCCACTGTTTTCTTGGTATGGATGGATATTATTGGATCTTTGTAGAGAACTTATCATGAATGTCAAATCCAATCACCAAGTTAACTTAGAAGGGTTCCGGGTTCCTCTATTTTTGTCAATGTGAAGAAAATTTTAAGGAACTATAGATAAGATTATTCAGTTCCCCAGTTATTACATTACCTTTTAGTAGAAAATGGTATGTAATTTATAGTGATTAATATAGGATGGGATTGGGATGCGTTATTAAAAAAATTACATGTTTGTAGCCTATCCCTCATAAAATATTTAGGTTCATGAGAAAAATTATCCACCTCATTATTTAGAGTTATCTACAGAAATATTTGTATTAAAGATATGGATGAATTTTCATTATAGAGAAAAGTGTGATATATATACAAATCAAAAAAGTATAAAGTATATATTAACACCAATGGAGTAAAATATATTCTAAATAATGTGGGTAGAACTAATTAATGATTATGATTTCTCAATACATTACCACCCTGGGAAAACATACAAGTTAGTATATGCTTTGAGTCGAAAGGACCAGGCTAGATTATCTATGATAAGGAACAAAAAATGATATGATATTACCTAACTAGGATTCAAGTATCACTGAGAGGGGGAGGGGTGAATATATGATATATTTTTCTTTTTAATTTTCCTTATTTTAGAAAAAAAATTCACATCCTGTTAAAGATTTATTTGTTTGCTGAAAACAAATCAAACACACAACCACATGAACATAAGAATTTACATGGTTCACTACTTAGAAAGAGCATCTATTCCTTGGTATGGTTCAGAAATAATCCAATACAACAAAATCCATTATAAAAAAATCCTTTTGTGTGGAATATAATGATTATGATATTTTCTTACACTCGTGTAACACTATGATCAATAAAATAGTGCATGTGCTTAACGTAGCACATAATGATATAAGATTGTTTTTGTAAAAAACATGTTATGGGGATTTTTAATCAACTTTTACATATATGATATTATAAAAAAATTATTTAATTTCTTTCCTAGAAGTTGGTGAGAACTTCATGGACTTCATAATGATACTTTGTCTGATTTCTCCATATGATTCCCAAGTCGGATATTTCAATACAAAAATAATAATCTATCAGAATACTGCAGAAACAATATGAACTTATTTATTCTTCAGTATAAAAATACCAGTCTTATTTCCTAGTCTGGTCTGGAAAATATGAATATGTCTTATTATTTAGTCTTCTATTATCCAGGTAACTTATTCATGAAAAAAAATAGATTCTTATTCTTACTTAAATTGCAGAGATTATCTCTTCTATTTCATGAATAATTCATGTTACAAAATAAATAATGAATTTACCTCATATTTATAGTATCACAATAATGGTTTAATCAGGATTCTGACAATATTTTCTCGCTTTACCAAAACTCTTGAATATTAGATCTTCTGTCAATACTAGATATTTCATTGACTCATTTAATTTCCCTTGAAATAAAGATCTACCTTTGACTCATTTAATTCCCCTTGAGATCCATATCTTTTGTTGAATTATTCAACCTTCCTTAAATTTTAGATCTTCTCTTAACGTCATCTCCATTTATTCTTTTTTACCAAATCTTCAATCCCATTCAGACTTTTCATTCTTATTTTCCCATAATAATTCTCCATTATTATTGTCTTCCATATTTATTTCCCCCTTGTAAATAAGGAACTATAAAATTACCATAATCATGTTCTGCATCAATTGAAACACTAATCATCCCATCCCGATTTCCTCATTATGATGAAGACAAAAGTTTATTCAATTCCTTGTCTTGTATCAATTGTAATAAATGTTAAAATTATGTGTTGACATTATTATTCCACATACTAACTAATAAAAACAAAGGAAAACAACATCTTGGAACTTCAATCAATATTCATATCCTTCTTTGGAAACTCTTCCAAAAAGTATTCAAAAATACTCACATTTTTATTATTTTCACTTTAACCAATAATTTTTTCATATTCAATTTTCCCAAAATCTCCCAATAAAATCCGTCATAACAAACATTTCTTCTTCAGCAATGTTTTCTTATCAATATGCCTATGTTTTTAAAAGGATAACAAAAAGAAGTAATGAAAATTCAGTGTTAAGGTAACTCAGATTATTGGTGGAACATTGAGTTCGATGGACCGATATCATCAAAAACATCTTCAGAAACCTCCTTCCTCTTTAAACATTATCTTGAAAGCATGATTTTCTTCATCAATTTGAAAACATTAATGACCAGTTTGAATATCAATAGATTTATTAAGAAATGAGTTGTATCTTCCCAATCTTCCAAACGAATATTTCTATCCAATAAATCCTGAATATTATTAGTAACACATTTTCTTCCCTATTACATCATTAGGCTTGCATAAAAATTTCTCCGAAAAAATTATGATATTTTCAAAATAAAAATTAGTAAAGCATCATCAGATTCATATCGGATCCATGCTGAATCCTTGTCTCTTCTTCATTATGACCAAGTCCTTCATTCCGAACTCAAGGTGAGTATGTTGATTCTTTATTCCTGAAAAAAAAATCACCAATCCAAATGGATTTTTTAATGATTTTTGAGTCCAATTTTTCTGAATACGATGGTCCATATGATTCTCACAAAAAAAAGTGAGGTGATTTCTCCTTCGATAATTCCTTAACAAAAAAATACAATTCCTGAATACAATAATCTTCCTTATCAGTTTGGTCCAATCCGTCACCCCATTTTTTTTGTCAACCATGATTCATAAATCACCTACCTTTTTAACATCAAGATATGGATTACTTATTTATAATTTTAATCCTACGCCAGATAACTCATTTTAGGAAACAAGAATTATTGATAGAAAAAACCATGATGTCCAAAATTAGTGACTATTAAATCTCTTTATCTTTATTTGACAACTTTCTTCTTCTTCCATAACTTTTCTGGTAACAAAATGTTTCTTTTCCAAATCTTCAATATTCCTCTTAAAAAAAATTTTCTCTTCCTTCAACCACTCCAAAAGAAGTTAGAATAATCCACACACTTACCTATTTGATTCATAGCTTACCCACAACCCCCCATTATGCATTCTTTCATAAGGAGTCATTTATAAACCAATTATCCCCTTGATAGTACAATCCAAATACATGATGAAATAGGGAAAAAACTCATAACTCAATCTTGATTATAAATCGGTTAAATGCCAATGTTCAACCTCAGTTAGTGAAAATGATACTTTGGTAAAGGTTTTGTGAAAATGTCAGCAACTTGTTCTGATGTAGGAACACACTCTAGCTTAAATTCATTTTTCATAACATGATATTTGATGAAATTATATTTTATATCAATATATTTTGAATGAGAATGTTATATTTTATTTATGGTATGGTTGATTTCTCTATGATTATAACTACCTAATAGAAATGGTAACATTACATCAAAAATAATGTCTTCTAACTCAGTCTTCATCCACATCAGTTGAGTTGTAGCTTGAGTGTCAACAAAATTCCGAGATTTAACCATTATACGAGTTACTAAATTTTGTTTATTTTTATTCCAACTAACACAAATTTTCCCCAAACCGAAAACCCCATCAGATATGGATCTCCAATCATCCATATTTCTAACCAAATCATCATTTGAATACCCAATCAAGTAAATATTTATTGAGATATTATACCTAATTCCAATTATTTTTTTGGGAATTTGATGTATCTGAGAATACATTTTCCAATAAGTAAATGTGATTCCTTATAAGAACTCTGAAATCATGCACATATGGTAACAATATAACAATTTCAGGTCTTGATGTAATCAAATATAAAAAAATTCCAATCAACTTCTAAAACTCTTTCTGATCAACTTCCCTTTCTTCTCCATCTATAGAAAACTTATTTCCCACTGATATCAATGTGGGAACTAGTTTACAATTTTCTATACTGAAATTATAAATATGTTCCTTAGTATACTTTTCCTAGGAAATAAAAATGTGTTTCTTCTTTTGTAAAATTTGTAATTAATAAAGTATTTAATATCTACTAGCATGAAAATCTCGAAAACATTAATCATCTATTTAGAAAAAAATTCTCAAGATATATCATAATTCACAATAAAGATAAATACATCAACATAAATAATTAAAATGAGGGAAAACTCTTCAATTTCCTTGATGTAATGATTTCTATCAACTATTCCTTTTTTTAATTTCCTCTTCATCAAGAAAGTATCAAATTTT
Source organism: Viscum album (assembly GCA_963277665.1). NCBI lineage: Eukaryota > Viridiplantae > Streptophyta > Magnoliopsida > Santalales > Viscaceae > Viscum > Viscum album. The sequence goes on from OY728122.1 coordinate 596,498,575, forward strand.
ATTTATCATGATCTCAGAGATTATTTTATCACATACAAGGATTTATTTAACCTACAAACATAAATTTCATCATTCAAAACAATAAATCCATAGGTTTGTTTAATGAAAACCTTCCTTATCAAGATACCCAATCAGAAATGCGGACATCACATCCATTGGAAATGTTTTGTAACATCATTATGCAACAATATTAAGAAATATTTTTCTTTCTAACCTTAAATCTGGAGAAAAATTCTCATCATAATCAATAACTTCAATTTGTGAGTAACCACTTCACAATAATATTGCTTGGTACCTTATCACATCACCTTATTTATTTAGCTTATTTTGGAAAACCCACTTTATACCAATAACATTTATGTTATCTATCTTGGGTAGGAGTTCCCAAGTATCATTATTTTCTATCAGGTCAAGCTATTTATTCATAGACTGAACCCATTCTGGATGCTCAAAAGATTCATTCAAATATTTTGGACCGACTTTTCAATACAACGAAGTATGTTTAACAATTTTTTAAGGTCTTCTTGTTTGAACCATATTATGTTGATCACCGAAAATTTTTGAGCCTCTAATAGCTTCCTCAACATAAGATGAATTATTTGAGTTTCATCCACATTAGTTGAAATATATGAGTCTAATTCTTGTTCTTGAGTAGGATTATGATTTTCATCATCCTGATTAGGATTGTTAACAAAGAATTCTTTATCCTGCTCATCTTCTTCATCTACATGACTGTGTTTATCGTCCTCAGAATTTTCAATAAATTTTACCTCATCCAAATCAACAATTCATATAATCTCTTTGTAGAAAAATCAATATCCTTTTCCTTCTGAAGCATAACCAAGAAAATTTAAATCTTTATTTTCGACTCAAAAAATACAAGGTTTCCACCATTCCTATTTATGATGCATGGACTCCCAAAAACTCTTAAGTGTTTTAAAATTTGAGTTTTTCCAGAAAAAAATTTATATGAAATCATATCAGAACATAGTCTATAAAAAATCAGTTATATATATACAACAATAATCAAGGATTTTCACCAATATTAATGATAAAGACCATGTTCATGTAATCTAATTCTCCCCATTTCCACCATACTTATTTTATTTCTTTCAGAAAACCCATTTTTTTAGGTGTGTATAGTGAACTAAACTCATGCTGAATTGCATGATTCTTATGATAAATTTCAAATTCTTCATTATTATACTCACCACTATTTCACGTTCTCAAATTATTTAATGAATACTCATATTCCTTCACAGTTCTCCTCCTGGAACTTTTCAAAAATTTTCAAATAATCTAACTTCTGTTTAATAAACATAAACCAATTAATGCGAGTAAATTCATCAATTAAAATGATGAAGTAATTATATCCATTGGTTTATTTTTTTCAAATTTCCCCACATATATTAAAATGAATAAATTCTAGGGGATGTTATAAATAAATCTCAAATTTTTTTGAACCAAGTTAGTAATTTGAACTTTTTAAAAAATAGTGCAACCCCAATATATTCTTTTTGACATATCAGGAATATCATGGATACTTCCTCACTTTGATAACTTTCTTATGTTTCTATGAAACAAATGTCTCACCATTTTAAGTCACAAAAAATTTTCTTCCACCATACCCTGGTAATAAGTGTTTAGTATCCCACTAACTTGGAAGAAGTTTCCTTTTTATTTTGGACTATTCTAAAAATCATTACATATTCCATGAATATCACAAAAACCCATATTTTATAAGGATAAAATAGTTACCGTCATCAAAATGTTGTGAAACACTTAGCAGGTTTTGTTTCAACCCATCAACATATAAATCTTTCTTGTATTTTATAATTTCTTTTCCAATGATGGGTCATCTAATACCTTTGGTTATTAGAGATTGATAATTTCCAAATGTCATCATTCCTTTTTATAGTCTTTCACATTCTTTGACAAATTTAGGTCTCCTTTCATATGATATGAACACCCACTATCAAGATTCTAGGGTCATTCTCCATTTATAGCATTCAAATTAGATTCAACAACTAGAGGTTTTTCTTTTCACTTTTCTTTCTTCACCTCCATCATATGAGAATTATTAAGAACGTTTTTTTAATGTGATAAAATAAGAAAATATATAGCACGATGTCTAGGATGTTCACATATTTAACAATAGTTTCAAGGGGTTGGAACCTATTCTAAACTTTCCCACCAACCTACATAGTTATCTTCCAAACTTCCTTCGCATTATTATTCTTTTGAGAGGATATAATCCCCCTAAAATCTTACCATCCATAGGATATAGAATATTAGTAATGCTTTTGGTTGAACAAAAACATTTTTTCTATATGTATGAAACCATTAAAATACCTGTAGTATCCTTATAATGATTATTTTCCTCTGAAAATTTCATATTGACCGATGTTGTTAGTATGTTTCTTAGAAACCTTCTTAATAGAACATTCTTTTAGACCAAACGTTTTGTTATCAATCAAGATAACATTTTTTAGTTCAGTTTTCATTTCATCCTTAACATAACACGAAGTAATAGAAACTTTTTTAGACAGTAACCTTTTATTTCCCAACTTTTTTGGTATTGGACATACATAACTTTCCTAGAATTCTTTTTCTGAGAAACAATTTCAGATTTATTCTTAACCATTGATGGTAACATTTGTTGATCCTTCTCAAGTTTTTCCTCACGATAACATTCACCAAATATAGATATATAGTTTTTAAAACCTCTACAACACTATTTCATCTTTAGAAAGGTTTTTTGGACAAGTTCAAAATCTTATTTTTTTACCTTTAGTTTTACTTCCAGATACTCATTATGATTTTTTTTCTTTGTCAAGAGATTTATTTAAATTATCAATCTATTTCATAATTTTGAATTTATTATCAAGAAAATATTCTTGATTATTTGATAAAGAGTTTCCATTCTTCAATTTCCTAATTTCATTCTCGTTCCTTCAAATATTTCTAACACTTTTTCAATTCATCTTTTAGATGAAATTCCAAATGTGTTTTTCTTATTCTTCTTCAGAACTAATACTTCTAAATACTTCATTATTCATTATTTCAATAAAATTATTCAATAAATCCTTTTTAAATGATTTTATAAATTCATCTCCACTTTCTTCTTCTTTATAATATTTATAGAACAGACATATTCTTTTGGATTTGAAGAACTTTTTATATTTCCCTATGGAAAAATATTTATCCTTACCACTCTATTTTATCCACGATCTTCATCTCCATATTTATTCTTTATCACTATCCTATTCTTTATTTCATTGAGTAATTTTAGCCTCAAAGAGCCCAAAAGATCCATATTCAAAACACTTTAAGGGATGTTTCCATTTGTATTTACCTGTACCGCTTCTCACATTTTTAGAAAACAATGATAAAAATTCATCAAGGTTTTTACATGCGTCATTTGTATAGTTAGAGTCAACAACACTATCATGCTCAAGAACCTTCTTACACATTTATTTATTGGTGTCTTTAAAAGAAATTTCTCTGTCATATTTTGTTTTCTCTTTATAACTTTCAATCTTCTCATATCATTTGTAATGAGATTTGTATTGAAATCATCCATAGATAATGTTTCTATATTTATATCATCCAATTAAGAAAATTTCACATCAAACTTGTTTGGATGGATTCTCAATATATTTTCAACAATAATATACCTTATAAATTTTCACCAAGATATATGATAGTGTTGAAAATGTAATTCACCCTTGTAAATAAGTCACCAAGAAATTCTTATTTACCCATATTAATATTTTCATACATTAATCTCCAGATTTTCAACTTTTCCTTCTTTACTTTTGTATTGAAATTGTATGTGTTTTTTAACTTATCCCAGATACCTTTGGATGTGAAAAAAACTTCCACTCATTAAAACTAACTTTGATAATGTGATAAAAGTAAATAGTTTTTTCTCTTCCATCATTTTCATGATTCTTCTTGTCAACAAGTGTAAGAGGAACCTTATCATCAATATGAGGAAATCAATCTGTTGTAAATTCAAGAACACAATACCCAAGTAGTATATGAAATGGAAACATTATATATTTCCATATATAATTGTTCTTACCATCAAATATAAGAATATATTAACTATTTAAATAATTCAAATTATCCATCACAACTTCAATTTCTAAATCATCGGAAAATATTAAATAAATCGATCATTCTTCACTGATACCATATGAGATTACTCATCTAGTATTGAAGTATCACTGAGAGGGGTAGGGGTGAATGAAAAATATAATTTTCTTTTATATTTACTTATTTTAGTTACAAACTTCACCTCATGTTAAATATTTCTTCATCTTCTAAAAACAAATCAAACATACTACCACAGGAACACAATAATTTACAAGGTTTATTACTCAACAGGAGTAGTTATTCCTTGGTATGGTTTGGAAATAATATAATATAACAAAATTAAATAGAAAAAAATACTTTTGTGTGGAAAATAATGATTAGGTTATTTACTTACACTGATGTAGTAGTATTATCAATACAATAGTGCATGTTATTCAAGTAGCAAAAAATGAAATAAGAATGTTTTTGAAACAAAAATTTTATGGTGCATCCTGATCTACTTTTATAAATATGATCTTAAAAAAATCTTCACATATTTACCCAATAGTTGATAATAACATTCTAGACTTCAAAATGATACTCAGTATGATTTATTAGTCTCATTCCTATGTCTGATATCTGAATACAGATATAATAATCTATAAGAATACTTTTGAAACAGTATGAGCTTATTTCCTCTTCATTCTATAAATCCCAATCTGGTTTTCCATTATGGGCTAGAAACTCTGAATATGAACATATTCCTTCTTCTTCTTCTTCTTTTATCCGGATGCATATTTCAAGAAAAAAGAAAAAAGAAACTTATTATTTCTCAAAATTCAGATCTTCTCTATTCTCTAGTGTAAATAATTTCTGTCACAAAATAAACAAATAATTCACCTCATATTTATTGGATAAAAAATGGTTTAAGCAGTATCCTGAAAAGGTTTTCCCACATTACCAGAACTCCCAAATCTTCAATATTTTATCTATCTAATATCTTTCTTCAACTCATTCCATTCCCCTTAAAATTCGTATCTTTCCACGAGGCATTACATACCCCTCAATATCTAGTTCTTAATTTGAGTTCTCAAACCATCCCTTGAATTTTGGATCTTCTCTTGACTTCATCTCCCTTCAGTATTTTTAACAAATATTTAATCCAATTCTGATTTTTCCTTCTGATTTTCCCATTCATTACGATGGTTATCTTGATTTCTTGACCCTCTTGTAAATCAAGAACTAAATACTTCTCATAACATTGCTCTGCAATAATTGTAAAAGTTATGAACCCATCCCGATTTCCTCATTATGAAGAAGACAACAGTTTCTTCAATATATTTTCTTGTGTAAATGGTTAAAATGTAAAACACATGTCTTACCATTACGATGCTCTGTACCAAATGATAAAAACAATTTCAAAAAACGTATTAGAACATCAAGAAAGGTTCCTATCCATCTTTGGGAAATCTTCCAAAAAGTATCGAAAAAAGAATATTTTTCATATTATATTCTCTTGAACCATGAATATTTTCTTATTCAATTGCCCCAAAATCTCCTAAGAAAATTCTTCATAACAAACATGTCCTCTTCGACAAAGTTTATTTATCAATCTGCCTCTGATGTCACATGGATGAAAAAAAGTAACGACTAATCTATGTCTACATAACTTCAACTATCAGTGGTGCACTGAGTCCAATGGATTGGTATCATCGACAACAATTTTATGAAATTTATTCTTATATATTCTTTAACTTGTAAGCATGAATTATTCATGAATTTGAAAACATTTACGATCATTTTCAACATCATCAGATTTACTAAGGAATGTATTGTATCTTACTATTCTTCCAATAACATCATTCTATCCAACCAAACATGAATAAAATTAACACAACCTTTACTCATCCTTTACTTCATAAGGATTTCATCATATGTTTTCTAAACAACTTATGATATTTTTGAAATAAAAATCTGCAAAGTTTCATTAGATTCATATCAGATCCATGCAGAATTTGTTTCAATTATTTATTACGATCAAGTACATCATTACGGTCTTATGGTGAGTCTGATGATTATTTTTTCCTAAAAACATATACCTAATCCAATGGAATTTATTAAATTTTTTGCATCCTATTTTCCTAATATGATGGTAAGTATGATTTTCACACAAAAAAAGTGAGGTAATTTCTCTTTATTTTAGAATTACCTAACAATAAAAAAATTCATGAATTTAATAATATTTAATATTATCTTGGACCTAATAAACTCAATATTTCTAGATTTAAAAAACAAGGATCTGCAAATCATAAAGAAAGCGAAAAAATGTTATCTAGACCAAATGAATGTTTAAATCATCTATCCAAGTAAAAATTACGTAGGAACAGAATAAGGATGTTGAGCTATAAAAGAAGGTGAAAACGTCCCTAAGTTCAACCATGATTATAGAGGAATAATAAGGTTCAAGAACCGTGTATGTGTTCCTAATATACCATATTTGAAGAAGCAACTATTGAATAAGTCTCATAGCTCATCATTCTCTATTCATCTGAGAAGTAATATGATGTATAGAGAATTGAAGGAATATTTATAATGGGATGGAATGAAGAGGGATATTGCAGAGTATATTTCATGGTGCTTGGTTTATTTGCAAGTGAAGGTTGAGAGATACAAACCCAAGGGGATGTTATAACTGTTAACCATACCTGAATAGAAATGGGACACAACCACCATGGATTTTTTCATTAGACATCCGAAAATATGTAAATTCCATAATTCTATATGGGTTATAGTCAATATTCTTACAAATTATGAACACTTAATTATTATTAGAGAAGACTTCTCTCTTGATAATATTTCCAGAATATATATTAAGGTAGTGGTATGATTGTATGGAGTACCACTTTTCATTGTATATAACCTGGATTTGAGGTTTACCTTAATGTTCTGGCGAAGTCTTCTGTAGGATCTAGATACAATGTTGTGTTTTAACATTTCCTATCATCTTCAAAATGGTTGTCAATATAAAATGAAAATTAAAACTATATAATATTTATTGAGATATTTCCTTATGGATTTCAAAGGTGTTTGGGATGAAGACATTTCATTAATATAATTTTTCATTAACAATATTTTTCACTCCAGTATTCAGATGGCTCCTTATAAAGTCCTCTATGGTAAGAAGTTTAGAACTCCAACGTATTGGAATGATGTTGGAAAAAAAGATATTGGGACCCAATATAGATAAGAAAATGACAGAAATGGTTAGATATATTCATTAACACATAAGTCAGAGTTTACTAAAACATTATGTTTTAAATCCTTAGAATGATCTGAATTTTGAAGTGGGTAACATGATATTTCTATGAATATATCCATGTAGGAGAGTAATGAAATTTATAAAGAAGCGAATGGTAATACCTAGATATATCATTCATTTTAAAATTATGCAGAATATCGGGATGGTAGCTTATCTATTGTCTCTTCCACCAAATCTCTCTCAAGTTCATGATGCATTCCATGTATGTCTCCTGAGAAAGTACATACCTAATACATTACATGTACTAATCTTATAGGTAGTTCCAATAGAACAAGATATTTATTATGAGGAACAACAATGAATTTTTATTGATCGTATAGATAACAGTTCTATTAAATAAAACCACCCATCAATTTATTGTTTGTGGAGAAACCACCAATTTGAGGAAGCCACATGAGAACTTAAATATGTGATGAGGATAGAGGGATCCCCATATGTTTGTATTTGACTGAAATTTTTTTAGGGAGAAATTATTTTTAAGGGGGGGGGGGAGAATGTAACACCATGCGTTTTTATGTACTTTTTTCGAATAAATTAAATTTCTTTGATATATTGTGTTATACTTTACACCATGTTATGCTTGCGGCACACATAAGGATTTCATCATAAGTTTTCTAAACAACTTATGATATTTTTGAAATAAAAATCTACAATGGTTCATTAGATTCATATCAGATCCATGCAGAATTTGTTTCAATTATTCATTACGATCAAGTACTTCATTACGGTCTTATGGTGAGTCTGATGATTATTTTTTCCTAAAAACATATATCTAATTCAATGTAATTTATTAAATTTTTTGCGTCGTATTTTCCTAATATGATGGTAAGTATGATTTTCACACAAAAAAGTGAGGTGATTTCTCTTTATTTTAGAATTACTTAACAATGAAAAAAATTCATGAATGTAATAATATTTAATATTATCTTGGACCTAATAAACTCAATATTTCTAGATTTGAAAAACATGGATCTGGAAATCATAAAGAAAGCGAAAAAATGTTATCTAGACAAAAGGAATGTTAAAATCATCTATCCATGTAAATATTACGTAGGAACAGAATAAAGATGTTGAGCTATAGAAGAAGGTGAAACACATTCCTATGTTCAACCATGATTATAAAGGAATAATAAGGTTTAAGAACCGTGTATGTGTTCCTAATATACCAGATTTGAAGAAGGAACTATTGAATAAGTCTCATAGCTCATCATTCTCTATTCAACCGAGAAGTAATATGATGTATAGAAAATTGAAGGAATATTTATAATGGGAAGGAATGAAGAGGGATATTGCAGAGTATATTTCATTGTGCTTGGTTTATTTGCATGTTAAGGTTGAGAGATACAAACCCAAGGGGGTGTTATAACTGTTAAACATACCTGAATAGAAATGGGACAAAACCAGCATGGATTTTTTCATTAGACTTCCCAAAATATATAAATTCCATAATTCTATATGGGTTATAGTCAATATTCTTAAAATTCTGAACACATCATTATTATTCGAGAAGACTTCTCTCTTGATCATATTTCCAGAATATATATTAAGGTAGTGGTATGATTGTATGGAGTACCACTTTTCTTTGTATCTAACCAAGATTTGAGGTTTACCATAATGTTCTGGCGAAGTCTTCAGTAGGATCTAGATACAATGTTATGTTTTAACATTTCCTATCATCTTCAAAAATGTTGTCAATATAAAAGGAAAATTACAACTATTGAATATTTATTGAGATATTTCCTTATGGATTTCACAGGTGTTTGGGATGAACACATTTCATTAATATAATTTTTCTTTAACAATATTTTTCACTCCAGTATTCATATGGCTCCTTATTAAGTCCTCTATGGTAAGAAGTTTAGAACTCCAACGTATTGGAATGATGTTGGGAAAAAAGCTATTGGGACCCAATATAGATAATAAAATGACAGAAAAGGTTAGATCTATTCATTAACACATAAGTCAGAGTTTACTAAAACATTATGTTGAAAATCCTTAGAATGATCTGAATTTTGAAGTGGGTAACATGATATTTATATGAATATATCCATGTAGGAGAGTAATGAAATTTATAAAGAAGCGAATGGTAATACCTAGATATATCATTCATTTTAAAATTATGTAGCATATCGGGATGGTAACTAATCTATTGCCTCTTCCACCAAATCTCTCTCAAGTTCATGATTCATTCCATGTATGTCTCCTGAGAAAGTACATACCTAATACATTACATGTACTAATATCATAGGTAGTTCCAATAGAACAAGATATTTATTATGAGGAACAAAAATGAATTTTTTTTGATCTTATAGATAACAGTTCTATTAAATAAGACCACCCATCAATATATTGTTTGTGTAGAAACCACAAATTTGAGGAAGCCAGATGAGAACATAAAGATGTGATGAGGACAGAGGTATCCCCATATGTTTGTATTTGACTGAAATTTTTTTAGGGAGAAATTGTTTTTAATGGGGGGGGGGGGAGAATGTAACACCATGAGTTTTTATGTACTTTTTTCGAATAAATTAAATTTCATTGATATATTGTGTTATACTTTACACCACGTTATGCTTGCAGCACACACAACACCATCTTAGCTTGTATTGCATACAAAATTGAGTTTCTAAGAAACATAATTTTATTATTTAAATTATTTAAACAATAAAATTATAACCTAGACAATATAACGGGCGGCATGAACAAGATTAACTGAATTTTGAAATTATGGTTTACACATGTAAAACCTATTTGAAATTAAAAGCAATTTAGTTTAATGCACAGAAGTGTCTTTTATACCAAAAAATAAACAAACTAATATTTTTGGTTTATATTAATGAAAAAAATATAAAATATTCAATAAAATATTTAAAATTTATCCTATGTGTTTTCTAGACATGATATAAATATAAATTAATTTTTATGCTAAAAAACAGTATTTTTATAAATGATATTTTTTCCACCGTTGGATGAGTCACTTATTTTATACCTAAATTTTGACATTTATATATATTATATTTTACAAAATTAACTTATTATTTTAAATAAGGATAAAAAAATTTACTTTTTATTTTATTTTATGTAGTTTTCGAATAAGTTTCATGTTTTGATGAATAGTGAAAATACATGATTTTAATTGACAAAAGCCATTTCATCAAAATATTTTACTATGTTAAATTATATTTTTGATTTATTTAAAATTATAAATATATTTTTTTATTTAACAAAATTTTGGTCATTGGAATCAATTTCACATTGAATTTGGATTAAAAAACATTTAAATATTTTGAATGATTTCACTTTAAAAACTTGTTTTCTCATTCCGTCGACAAGATTATTTTTAAATTAATTTTATAAAATTATATGTTATTAATTTTGAAAAACGGATTCCTTATTTGGAATAATATGGTCCAAATTTATTAAACATATTCCTTTTATTTCTTGGAAAATATGAATAATAACTTTATAAATTTTTATTACCATGGTTAAGGGTAAATTAGATAATTAAGAGTAAAAATTATATTATAAATTTTAGAAAAATAACTGAACACTTTCCCAAATATTATTAGACGAATTCAATTGGAACATTAACACATAATGTTTAATATCGAATATGTTAATGGAAAATGTTCGATGAAAACGAATAAGATATTATTATAATTACAGATATTGAAAAAATGTGACACTATTATTTTTAAATAAGTATAGTATTTATATTATATGGTTAAATGGGATATATGATCTAATATATATATATTTATTAAATCTATAAGGATTATCTACATCTTGAAAATTTATTTTCATTTTTTAGTGAGGAAATAGTTATCATAAATAATTATACAATGATGATGTTATAATTATTCAATTAATGAAAAAATCAATTAAGTGATACTAAAAATATTAAAATAAATATAATTTGAATTATATAAGGTTCTCCATGGATTATATTTATGTATATTAAATATTAGGGTTGTATTAATTTTTTAAGTTAGTTTTTTTATTTACATTCTTAAAGTCAACATAATTAATAGTGTCAAAATTTACACTAATGATATTTTTGGATAACAATATTTTATTAAATTAGATAAAAAAATTAAAAATTCTAAATAATTACAAATAAAATAAATTATTGTCTAAAATATCATAAATTGGCCATTTATGGTTTAATTGACACCTTATACGTTAAAATATTAAACTTTTAACATTGAAAATGATGTTACCAAAGTTAAAATTTAAATATGTTAACTAAGGGTTAATAAAAAAGATAATGTTTAAAATTACAAAAAAATCTTGTCTAAAAAATGTTGTATGATGGTATAACCACCCTATATTATTTTATATTCTAATAAATTCTAATTTGGAGTTATTTTTATTGAGATTTAATTTATTATAATTTAATCTTTTGAGAAATTACAATAGTTCCCCCCCGCCCGCCTTTAATTTAAAAGGAAACCTCATACCCCATATCATTTCACCAGATTGAGTCTTCTAGAATGACCCAAATCTGAAAATTATCCTATACACGTCCCTATCCAAATTATATAGGTTTTTTTCTTCTTAATGGACTAACACTAGAGTCATTTAGAGGATATCTAAAGGATCTGTTTCAAAGAATATGTAATCGCTCTAACCGATCAATATCTTTTATAATCTAATGTACATCTTATAAATCTATGATATAAATCATAAAATAATAAATTAATAATAAAAAATATTTTGAAATGTTATTATTATTAGTACCACACAATTATTCAACCACTTTACCATTTCACAAGAAGTGAATGTATTGCTCGTGAAAATGTACGACTTACCGTCTCCACATAGCGATACAAGTCATTTTTTATCACCATATTTTATGAGGGGGAATTATGATTGTTTTAAAGTTTATAAATTATATTTATGACATAATTATTAATTTGGAATGATAATATTATGTTTAACTTTTTTTTCCACCTAATCATTTGGGAAATGATTACGTCACCCGTGCATAAGTATGACTTTCCATCTCCCAAATGCATTGTGCTTCATTTTTCATAATTATTTCACATGGGTGGTAATAATGAGGAATTTTATGACTATATATGATATATATAACATAATAATGATTTGTAAATTATGAAACCATGATCAAAGTATAAGGAACAAGACTACTTATAACGACCCATACATTACATACATTTTAGTTACTTCATAATGGAAGCATACTTATTACAACATATAACAAAACCATGATAGAACCGTATATGTATAATATCTTTAGAAATATGGAATCATAAACAATTGGTTCAAAATGAATCTACATTGCATCCCATTTATTTCATCGTATCTAGAGTCCCTTTTGTCATATCGTACTTAATAACCTTATTCCTGACCTGGGGAAAAGAAAACATACAAAATGGTGAGATCAAATGCTCATTAAGGGTAAACAAAGGAAATATCAATCATATCTTATTCATAAGATCATATCATTTTGGAAATATTAACATTCCAAAGAGATCAAAATATCATAACGTGGGAACAATCATAACATAAAAGATAATAAATTGTGGAATACACACATAATCATATAAAATCATCTCATATTAGTCAAGACTCATTTGCAAGACTATCATAGCGGACATAGTTCATTTCTGAAACGAGTTCACTCCTCGTTCCAGTCCTATATCACTGAACCAGATTAACATTCCATTCTAGCCATGTCAATCTCATGAGATATAAATCATTACCCAATGCATTGGAGGGAGATATAGGCCCAACCATCTCATAATGAAACTGTTCTTATGTGTGCCCCAAAATAATATATCATATATCATAGCATAACCCATGTAATAAAAATGGGATTCTAAAACATCATTCCATCATAACAAAATCCATATAAGATAAAAGGACTTCATAAAAATAATTCCATCATAACGTAATCAAATAAATGTAAAAATAGGAATAGAAACAGAACCCTATATTATCTTAGATGGAAAATAATATTGATATAACACTTGAATTCCATTATTGAAGAAAATATCCTTTCTACTTCAAAAGCATTTTTCCTTTATTAACATGTAATACAATTTTTAACTAAAAGAAGTTAATTAAAAATAAACATGAAAACTTGTAAAGGATGCTTCATGGAAATAATTTTGTATGAAATCATAAAAATCCATTCATGCCGTAAATGTTAAAAATCATTCTTCTCATACATTGGTCGGAAAAGTCAAAAAGTATCTCACACTGAAAACAACAAAATATTCCTTTCATATCATTTACTAAAATTCACCAATACATAATGTTAAATTTAAACAATTATATTAGTATATAAATAATATTATATAATGAGGAAACATGGATGTGGATGATAAATATGCCCCCGTAAATTTTGAAGTATAAACATTGTCGGATAAAAATGAGATTGTGAGATTTTACCTTACCTTAGGTCCGATATGGTTCGTACGTATCTGAACCTCCTGTATAATGATTTAAATAATGTCATTTACATATTATAGAATCATATTAATTTTTATGATATCATATATGGTCATATTATTATCTTCTTATTAGTAATATTTCATTACTACTTGTTATTCAGGTGTTCATTGCTTTATCTTCTTATGTGTGTTTTGTCAAATAGATTCTTATTCCTATTTTTATGTTATAGATACCTCATTTATATAATGATATTAGTTTAATATATATCATATTTATTCATTCAATTAATTTATATAATTATTAATCAATGAAGATCAGGTAGAACGAGTCGCATCACATCGTGGAGATGGTAGGCCGTACATACGCACGAGCGATGATATCATTCCCATAATTATATGAATGGAATTGGAGTTGATGATATAATATTTCAGAATAAGTATCATGTTATAATAATCATATATAGTTATTTTTTTACACCATTATACCCATCCAAGTAAGGTGGTGGTGGAAATCAGATTACACCACAGCGTGGAGACGGTATTCAATACGTACGCACACACGGTGATTTCGTTTTCCATAGGATGGATAGAAGGTGAAATAGGATTGTTTCATATATATAATAAAATATAAGTATATGAGTGTTACTGATTTTATTACTTTATAATGAAACAAATAATGAAATGGAAGTAGAAGAAGAAAGAAATTTGAAAGAATCGGTGGAAGAGATTACCTCTTCCTTGACATGTCTCTTTTAAACATCCACTTAGGTCACTAGAGTTGGTCTTTTGAGGAGACCATAACCTCTATGATATAACTAGAGATGTTGAGAAGAGAAATGGGTATTTTGGGCCGATATTGAAGGCACAAAATTGTGTGAAGAGGAGAGGAAGGAGGTTCTCATTTATAAGGGAAGAGAGGGGCACCTTTGGAAACCAAATAATATTTTTTTTATAATAAATTCATATTAGGATTATAATGGCTCAAAAGTGACTTATTTCGAGGATATGGTGGGGATGTGTCTAAATAATCACAACCAATAGGTTTTAGACATGTTTAGGTTACCATTATAACCTTATCATTTAGATTTAACTCTATGTTTAATAATTTAACTTTTACCGTGTCTTCTTGTATTGTTACTCTATATGGTTAGTAAACTTACTATAAACTACCAATATAACCCCAGTTGGATCATCAATTTCATATATATTATTATATATGTCTTTTTCCCAAACCATAGATTCTTAGGAATAGATTATCAATTAATAAGTTAATATTTGTTTTAAAAACTCTTTTAAGTCAATTTTGACACTATTTGGTGTTTTGTTTTTTCTAAATTCATAACAACATTATTACTTCTAAAATATTCATCTAACCAACCCTATGATGTTATATTAACCTATAAAATTAGTGTAATTCATAAAAAGTCTAAAATTACATTTATTTGGGAATTTATAATATCCATAATGTTAATATTTCATTAATAAGGTAATTACTGCATCATCATTGTGTCATAAATAAATTAAATTATTTATGGTCTAAAAATTATAAATAAAATACCATTATGTAGGAAATATTTTTATATTTTTAATGAATATTCATAGTCTAATTTATCTTATGTATAAACCTATATTAAAAATGTTTTACTATTTAAACATTGATTTTAACTCTTTTAACTCTTCTTTGAATTAAATAATAATAAATGTACTAATCTAATCCAAGTTGACCTAAAGGGTAATACTTTATTACTAATGTTGATTTTGGTCGAATTACACTTATCCAATAGAATTAGGCCATGTGTTCGGGTAATAATAAGATCATTTTTACCCTTAATTACTCCAGTTACTTTTAATCGTGGTAAATAAAAGTAAAATGTTACTATTAAAATAAAATATTTTTATCTTTTGGAACCACATTTTACTTTCTGATATCAAACTTTTCTATCAGATTTTTTAAATTCCACTCACAGAAGTGGTAAAATTATGTTTTATGTAAATTTTCAAATTCTCTTAGGAGGTGGGTAAAAGACGGTCAAGAGTTCAATAAAAATTTTGTATATCTAAAATTATTATAAAATAACTCCAATGAATTACATTGAACATATATAGGTATTATATATCTACAAATAAATTTAAATAAAATAAATGATTATTTAAATAAAAAGTCAGTTTTAACCAATAACTCAGTGTTTTCACTATTCATCAAAAATTGAATGTTTTCAGAAAAATACCAAAATTTCACCCTAGGATAATTTCGATATTCTGAATCCAAAAATGAAGTCCATTTTGAAAGAAAAAATTTATACAGATTCAAAAATTGGTTAATACTATTCATAACGACTATTGTATATAAAATTTTAATAACATATCATTGTTTAGTGAAACACGATATTGCGTAGAATAGAAGATATCGAGGAAGGTTTCTCATTAGGGTAATGCAAGCCAAGACAGTGTTGTGTGTAGTGAATGATTACTTTGGAGTTTCATATAAAACAATACATAAAAACAAACTATTTCTCATAAAATCTTAGGGTGTTACATTCTACGACCCTTAAAAAGAATTTCTCCATAGAAATTCATCACTTCGTAACAAACTGATGAGGATACCTCTCCCTCATCATATCCTCATGTTCCCATGTTGCTTCTTCTTATTGGTGGTTCCTCCATAAATCATTAACCATGTGAGTGGTCTTGTTTCGTAGAAATTTTTCACTACGATCCAAAGTCTCTATTGGCTGTTCTTCATAAGAAAGATCATGCTCTAGCGGTACAGCTTCTGAGCTTAGTACATGTGAAGGATCGAGTATTTACTTTCTCAGGATAGATACATAGAACACATCATGAAGTTGCGAGAGATTTGGTGGACGCACCAATTGGTAAGCTACCATCATAACACAATCAAGTATTTCAAAAGGACCAATATACCTAGGGCTCAGTTATCCCTTCATTCCAATTATCATTAGACTCTTCTAAGGACATATTCGTACAAAAACATTATCACCCACTTCAAACTCTAGGTCTTTTATTTGGTTTTCGACATATTTTTTTGTCTACAATGAGTAGCTCTTATGTGTTGTTGTATAGATGTTACCTTTTATTCCATCTCATCAACAAGATCATGTCCTAATATCTTTCTTTCCCCAACATCATCCCAACAAGTTGGAGTTCTGCATTTCTTTCCATATAGAGCTTCATAAGGAGCCATATGAATACTGTAGTGAAAGCTATTATTATAAGAAAATTCCACCAAAGTTAGGTGTTGATCCCAAAATCCTTTTAAATCCATAGAGTAGGCTCTCAACATGTCTTCTAGATTTTGAATTTTCCTCTCAGACTGACTGTCGGTCTGAGAATGATAAGCAGTGCTGAAACTCAACTATGTATCTAGAGTATACTGAAGACTTCGCAGAAACTTCTGGGTAAACCTCAGATCCCAATCAGATATAATGGAAAGTGGTACTCCATGCAATCTTATAACTTCCGTCACATATATCCTGGAAATCTGAACAAGAGAGAAATATCCTCTAATAGTAATGAAGTGTTCCGACTTCATAAGACGATCAACTATAACCCAGATAGCATTATTGCATTTGGATGTTTTAGGAAGTCCAATGACAAAGTCCATAGTTATGTTTTCCCATTTCCATTCTGGTATGGTTAATGGTTGTAACATCCCCTTAGACTTCTGTCTCTCAGCTTTAAATTGTTGACAAACCAAGCATTGAGAGACATATTCAGCAACATCTCTTTTCATGCCATCCCACCAGAAGTAATCCTTTATTTCACTATACATCTTCGAGATTCTAGGGTGAATAGGGAATGAAGAATGATGAGCTTCATACAATATTTCCTTCTCTAATTCTAGGATGGGAGGAACTGAAACCTAATTCCTGAAACATATTATTTTATCACAATCCATGTGGAATTCAGGAACACTTCTAACCTTCTTTTGTAACTCTATATTTTTTCTATTCCTCTATAATCTTCACATGTATAGATGGTTGAACATTCATTTGAGAATGATATTAATTTTCCCCATCCATTATAATTCCATTATCCATCCTTTTTAAATCCATAAATCTTTGATCTTTTGTGATCAATATCATGGATAAGCTAGCATGGTCTTGTCGACTAAATGCGTCTTCCACCTTGTTTTCTTTCCCAGTGTGGTAATGAATTGAGAAGTCGTAATCCTTAATCAGCTCTAACAATCTTATTTGGTGCATATTCAGATCATTTTGTGTGAAAATATACTTTAATATTTTATGATCAGTATAAATATCACACTTTTCACCATAAAGATAATTACTCCAAATAATTAATGCAAAAATTACCACATCTAATTACAAATTATGAGTTGGGTAATTTTTCTCATGGATTTTCAACTGTCATGAGGCATAAGCTATCACCATATCGTTCTTCATGTGAGCACACCCCAATCCCTTCTTGGATGCATCACTATAGATCACAAACATTTCTCCACTACAAGGTAGTGTGAGCACAGATGCACTGGATAACCTTCTTTTTAGCTCCTTGAAATTATCTTCACCCTCCTCCGTCCAAACGAACATAACTCCATTTTGAGTCAACCTAGTGAGTGGATTATATAATCATGAAAAATATATCACAAAACATCAATAATATCATGCAACCCCATGAAAACATTGGATCTCAGTTACTGTTGTTGGTCTCGACCATCTTTTAATGACCTCTATTTTAGATGGATCTACAAATATCCCCTCTTCAGAGATTATATTACCCAAAAATGAAACTTTTTGAAGCAAAAATTAACACTTGGTAAATTTGACATAAAGATTCTCTTTTCATAGGGTCTTTAATAAAATTCTCAGGTGATCTTCATGTTATTATTTGATATTTGAATAGACAAGAATATAATCTATAATGACTACCACAGACTAATCAAGATAGTCTCTAAAGACTCTATTCATTAAATCCATGAAGACAGAAGCGACATTAGTAAGACCAAATGGCATCACTATAAACTCATAGTGTCCATACCTTGTATGGAAAGCCGTAATTTGTATATCCTCCCTTTTACCCTTAATTGATGATTCCCTGAATGAAGATCAATCTTGAAAAAGTATTGAGCTCTGCGTAGTTGGTCAAATAAGTCATCAGTGTGTGGGAGAGGATATTTGTTCTTGATAGTGATCTTGTTAAGTTCTCGATAATCAATGCAGAGTCTCATTGATCGATATTTCTTCCTAAAAAATAGAACAGTTTCTCCCCAAGGTGATGCACTAGGGTGTATGAATCCCTTATCAATATTCTCTTAGACTTGCTTCTTCAATTCCTATAACTAAATTGGGGATATTCTATAAGGTTTCATTGAAATAGGTATAACACCCGGTATGAGTTCTATTGAAAACTCGACATCACGATTTGGTTGAAGACCTAGAAATTCCTCCAGAAAGATGTAATCAAACTCCCATACAATTGTTGTATTCATAATCGTGAGTTTCTCTCTAACCATTTGAGATAAATAACCTTTATTTATTGGAATCAAGACCCATAAGATGGTAGAAATCTCCACTAGATGGTTATATTCATCCTTGCATCGATAGATGATCATTGATTGATCTGGAATATGAAATGTGACTTCCCTTCATTGGAAATTGATATGAGATCCATATAAAAAAATCCAATATATGTCATGAATAACATTTAATTCCACTATATAAAGGATCACATGATTTGCAGGAAGCACTTTCCCACAAACTTCAATCAAAGAATAATTATAATCTAATGATGCTACTATTGTGCCATTAGGGGTTTTCATAGCTTACTCAACATCTAATTGTTGAGTTAATATGGCGTTACCCTTTAAAATTTATTTAGAAATAAAACAGTGGGTGGATCCAGGAATCAAAAAAAACTTTTTCTACTTTAGAGTGGACGGTAAGTGTTCCTTTCTCCACTACGTTATCGAACTCAACATCGCCGATAGAAATTGCATTTGACACTCCTTTGTCTTTGGCCTTAATATTTTGTTGACATCGATCATCATCAACAACCCTTGGATTAGAGCATTTATTAGCATAATTCCCCATTTCCTTACACTTGTATCATTGAAGTGTATAAGGTGAATTCTGTGTAGGCTTTTCTTTTTTCGCATAACTAGACATCTTTTTCCCATCATTGTGGTATTCAAATGCCTGATGACCTTCTTTTCCACATTTGAAACACTTACTTGTCCCTTTAAGACAATTCCCTCCATGTTTCATTCCACACTTTGAGCATAAGGGATAACTCATATTCATTTTTGTGTGGTCTTCAGATTTCACACTGAATTGTATTTTCCTCTTCTTATCAAACCTATATGATGGATGGGTTAATACAATCTCTATCTCAACCTTGAGATCACATCAAACAATTTCCTCGTATATATTGATGTCCCTTATGGCTAACTCCCTTCAAAGACTTGGTTTTTACCCACTAAAGAATCGATGGATCTTAATATCAGGATTGATAATAATTCCAGAAGCATACCTTGCAAGTCTTGTAAAATTTTCTTCGTAGTTACCAACAGATTCATCATCATTTTGCTTTAGATCAAGAAACTACTTCTCCATATTTGTACAAAGAATATGAGGTAAGTACTTATTGAAAAATATGTTCTTGAACTTGTCCCACTCCATGGACTCAATTTCATCTCTTTGCCTTGTATTCTTGAAAAGATTCCATCATTGGTCAGCTTCACCTTCCAAATGATATACTGCTAAGATGAATTTATCAATTTTAGAACATTGGAGAACTGAAAATATCTTTTTAGTGGTACTGATTCATTGTTCATCCACTAATGGATCAATAGACCCGCTGAATAAGGGTGGATTCTGCCTCAAGAAGGATTCAAAAGAATGTTGCTCCATCTTTTGCTCGTTTGGAAGTCTTGAATGATTCATAGCTTGAGAAAGTTGTGTGAGCATGGATACAAGATTTTTTATTTCCTGCTCCCATAACGTTTGGTTACTCAGGGGGACAATCATTTCATTTCTCGTCGCATTCGGCATTAACACAGTTTCTTCGGGTTCCATCCATTGACTAAACTAATATGTATAGTGTGAGAAACACTAATCATAATAGGGAAACCATATAATCAAGAATAAAATTTCACACTTTAGGTCTTATCATAGGTTATTCATGGCCATTTCTAAAACACTAATATTATGTTCTATACTTAGACATATCCTTAGGGTTCTTCCTAAGGATTTCACATCCTAGTTTCCAAAGGTTGACTATACCTTCCCTCGAATACCAACTATAAAAACCCATAATTTTCATACATTGTAATTATGTCAGAATTGAAGAATACTTATTACAACATATAACAAAACAATGATAGGACCATATAGGTATTTTGTCGTTAGAAACTGGGAAACATAAACAACTAGTTTATAAAGTATCTACATTGTCTCCCATTTATTTCATCATATATAGAGTCGATTATGGAATATCCTACTTAATACCATTCTTGTAGACCTAGGGAAAATAAAGCATAAAAAAGGGTGAGATCAAATTCTCAGTAAGGGTAAACGAAGGAAATATCAATCATATCATTTTCAAAATAACATAAAATTTTGAAAATCTTAACCTGCAAAAGGGATCATTATATCATAATATGGGATAAATCGTAGTAGTGAAATGTAATCCCAATAATCATAACATAAAACATGAAACTTTTTGGCATACACACATAATCCTAGAAAGTCATTTCATATTAGTCAAGAATCATTTCCAAGATTATCATAGCGGACAAAGTACATTTCTGAACTGAGTTCACCCCTCGTTCTAGTCCTATATCACTGAACCAGATTAGCTTTCCGTTCCATCCATGGGTATCTCACGAGATATAAATCTTTACCCAATGCATTGGAGGGAGTTATAGTTCTCATCCATCTCATAATGAAACCATTCTTATGTGTTCCACAAAATAATAAATCATTTATCATAGCATAACCCATGTAATAAAAATGGAATTCTTAAATATCATGCCATCCTAAAATAGTCCATATAAGATAAAAGGACCTCATAAAAATAATTCCATCATAACCTAATCAAATCAATGTAAAAATGGGGATAGAAACAGAACCCTATATTATTTTAGATGGAAAATAATTTGGATAAACCACTTGAACTCCATTATTGAGGGAATTATCTTTTCTACATCAAAAACGTTTTTCCATTCTTAACATGTCACACAATTTTATTATAAAATAATTTAATCAAATCTAAACTTGAAAACTTATAAAGTAAGCTTCATGGAAATAATTTTCTATGAAATCATACAAATCCATTCATTCCGTATAAGGTAAAAAACATTTCTCTCGTACTTTAGCAGGAAAAGTTAAAAAGTATCTTGTACTTAAAATGGAAAAAGATTCCTTTCATATAATTTACTAAAATTAAACAACATGTAAAATTGAATTTAAAAAATTTTAGGAGGATATAAATAATATTAAACATTGAGGAAACATGGATGTGGATGATAAATATGCCCTATTAAATTATGGATTACAAACAATCTCAGATAAAAATGAGATTGTGAGATTTTCCCTTACCTTTGGCCCGATATGATTCGTACGTATCTGAACCTCTTATATAATGAATTAAATAATGTCATTGACTTATTACAAAATAATATTCATTGTTATGATATCATATATGGCCATATTCTTATCTTCTTGTTAGTAATATTTCATTACTAATTGTTATTTGGGTGTTCATTGCTTTATGTTCTTATGCATGTTTTGTCGAATAGATTCGTATTCCTATTTTTAGGTTAATGATAACTCATTAATAGAATGATATTTTTGTCATATATATCATATTTATTCATTAAATTCGTTTATATAATCATTATACGATTATGATCATGTTGAATGAGTCACATCACATCGTGGAGACGGTAGACCGTATGTTTGCAAAAGCAATGATATCATTCCCATAATTATATGAATGGAGTTAGCGTTGATGATATAATATTTAAGAATCCGTATTATGTTATAATAGTCAAATATATTAATTTTTTTACACCATTATACCCATCAAAGTAAGGTGGTGGTGGAAAACAGATTACACCACAGCGTGGAGACGGTATTCCGTAGGTACACACGCGCGGTGATTTCGTTTTACGTAGGATGGATAAAAGTTGAAATAGGGTTGTTTCATATTTATAATTAAATTTCAGTATATGAGTGATACTGATGTTATTATTTTATAATTAAACAAATAAATAATGGGATGTATAAGAAGAAAGAAACTTGAAAGAACCGGTAGAAGAGATTACCTCTTCCTTGACGTGTCTCTTTTAAACTTCCTCTTAGGGAACTAGAGTTGGTCATTATAGGATACCAGAACCTCTATGATATAACTAGAGATATTTCGAAGAGAAATGGACATGTTTTGGTTGATATTGAAGGCTCAAAATTTTGTGAAAGGGATAGGGAGGAGGTTCTCTTTTATAAGGGAGGAGAGAGGAACCTTTTGAAACCTAAATATATTAATTTATAATAAATTCATATTTGGGTTATAAAGGCTCCAAAGTGACTTATTTATAATCTAGGATGGGTATGTGTCTAAATCCACTCAACCAATAGGATTTAGAAAAGTTTAGGTTACCATTTTGACCTTATCATTTAGATTTATCTCTAAGTTAAATAATTTAACTTTTACCGTATCTTCTTGTATTCTTACACTATATAGTAAATAAACATAGTATAAACTGAAACAAAAACCCCAATTGGTTCCTTAATGTCATATATATTATTATATAAGTCTTTTTGACGAATCATAGATTTTTAGGAATATAATATCAATTAATAATTTAATGTTGTTTTAAAAAACTCTTTTATGTCAATTTTGACACTATTTGGTATTTTGTTTTTCCTAAATTCATAACAGCATCATTAATTCAAAATAAATTCATCCAACTGACCCTCATATGATATATTAACCTAGAAAATTAGTTTAATTCATAAAAAGTATCAAATAACATTTATTTTGGAATTTATAATATCAATTGTGTTAAAATATCATTAATAAGGTAATTACTACATCATCATTATTTAATAAATAAATTAAATTAATTATCGTCTAAAAATTATAAATAAAATACCATTATGTAGTAAATCTTATTATATTTTTACTAATATTTATAGTCTAATCTTTCTTATGTATAACATTATATTAAAAATGTTTAACTTATTAAACTTTGATTTTAACTCTTTTAACTCTTCTTTGAATTAAATAATAATAAATGTCCTAATCTAATCCAAGTGGACCTAATTGGTAATATTTTATTCCTAAGGTTTTTTTGGTCGAATTACACTTATCCAATAGATTTAGGACATGTGTTAGGGTATTAATAATATCATTTTTACCCTTAATTACCCAATTTACTTTTAACTATGGTAAATTAATTTAAAAAAGTTATTGTTCACCAAAAATTATTTTTATCTTATTGAACAACATTTTACTTACTGATATCAACCATGTATCTCAAAATTTTGAAATTACACTCACAAAATCATTAAAATTATGTTTTATGTAAATTTACAAATTCTCATAGGAGGTGGGTAAAAGACGGTCATAAGTTCAATAAAATTTTTATATATCTAAAATTATTATTAAATGACTCCAATGAATTACATTGAACTTGTATAGGTATTATGTATCTATAAATAAATCTAAATAAAATAAGTTATTATTTATATAAATAGTTGGTTTTAACCAATAACTCAGTGTTTTCACTATTCTTCAAAAATTGAAAGTATTCCGAAAAATACCAAAATTTCACCCTAGGCTAATTTTGATATTCCGAATCCAAAAATGAAGTCCATTTTAAAATATAAAATTTAGAAAATTTCAAAAAGTGTGTATTACTATTCATAATGGCTAGTTTATATAATATTTTGATAACACATCGTTGTTTAGTGAAACTCGGCATTGCGTACAATGCAAGATATTGAGGAAGGTTTCTCTTGCGTGTAACGCAAGACAAGATAGTGTTGTGTGTAGTGAAAGATTACTTTGGTGTTTCATATAACACAATACATAAAAAAAATATTTCTCATAAAATCTCAGGGTGTTACACTGTTGAACGAAAGCATGCTTGGAAACCAAAGAAGTATCACTCAAAACTGTTATTTAAATTATAAATAAATGGGTGATAAGATGTTATAAAAAAATAATACATGGTCTGTTTGTAATATGTTTAAGAAACACATTTATAATAAATCCTTATTTATTATACAAGATGTTTTAACTCGAACAAGGAAATATGATAATTGAGGTAAGGTATTTTTGTCTCACGTTTATTTTTATGGGACACATGCCATATAAATTACTTATTTCTTCTGTGTGGTGTATATAATACCTGTGAATTTATTTTATAAGTATTATTATGAAGATTATGGTATTTTAATTTCTGTATAATTTTTATTCTTTCATGGGGCATATTAATCTACTAAATATAAATATGTAAGGGTTTATTTTAGAATCTCATCTCTATTCAAGATTGTTTCACCTAAAATATATGTTGGGTAATATTTAACTTCCACATCTTGAGTTTCAAAAAAATGCTTCAAGAAGGATTTTAATATTCTAATTTTAATATTTAAAGTTATTTTTACCCATTTTTTACTCTTTACTAATTGGTTGGAAATGAATATTTTTTTTCTCTTTTAAAAAATGAGATACTTTGTGACTTTTCTAAAAAAGTAAAGAAGGAATATTATTTAACTAATAATGAATGAATATATACCTACACCGTCATAACATGTTAATTATTTTAACATACCATTACCATATTATAATATTATTTTTAATGAATATTTTTTCCTTTAAAATTTCACGGCCCTTTAAAAAAGGTTTTTTTATAAAAAAATGATATTTTCCTCAATAATTATGTCAATAGATCTTTAAAAAATTATTATTTTTACGTCTATTATGACTTCTATTGATGTTACTTATGATTTTATGGGGATATAAAACAAAGATAAAATTATTATTCACCCTTTAAATGGTTTATGTTTATAATGGAATGATATTTATGAAACATATTTCTTTTCTATGAGTTAGATTATGATGGAGTGATTATAAAACTAATTCATTTACATGGGATCAGATGTGATGAATGATTTATGATCATTTAGAACATATATTTTTAGTTTTCATTAATTTAAAGGTTGGACCAATATCTTCCTCTAATACATTGGGTAATGAATTACATATCCTGAGAAAATTAAGGGTTACAAGTCGATGTGCTTGATCTAAAATAGGAAACAAGTCGATGTGCTAGGTCAGTGATGGGAAACATGTTGATGTGATTGATCTATTATAAGAAATAGGGGATAAGGCCTAATAATAGAGTCTTGGTAGTTAAATGTTACACAAGAAATTATTTTCTATACTTATGATGCTTCCGCGCACAATTATGACTTGAACATATGGTTCAAAAACAAGTTATGATGAAGTTTTATTCATATGGTTCATGTATATTTTTCATTCCATAAATCATGTTTATGTTCCATGGAAGGTTGGGTATGAAATTTGAATTTTATGATTATGATCACACACCTATATTTATTATCATATGATTTCCTAAGAAATAAATTAATATCTTCTATGTTTACCCTTACTGAGCATTTTAGGTCACCATTTTCTTATGTTTCCTTTACACATGATATGAAGAAATTTGTTAAGTGTATCATGAAAAAAGGGAACTAATTAGTAATAAATACTTGGGGGATGATTTAGATATTTTATGAACAAATTGTTTATGTTTCCAAGTTTTCAAAGGCAATATACCTTTATGACCTTTAGGCATGTATTTGTATAATGAGATAAATATTTATCTAAAAATATGTAATATCTATGTATAAAAAGACTGGGTCGTTATACTATCAATTGTGGATCAATGAATATGATATTCTTATGACAATGGTAACGAGTAGATAAAAACTGAATGAGTATCTGTTCGGGACTTTTGGGTTAAAAAATGATCATTTGGTGTTCATGGAACGCATGAACATGACATTACATCTATATATTGACTCCTTTATAATTATATTGATTGATGATATATATATATACCTGAATACATTATATATGAATTATAGGAACCTTGTTATTATGTTGAGTACACTTCATGTGAATAAAATTTAAGCTAAGATATTGATGTGTCACTTATGGATTTAGGATATGAGTTTTATTATGCTTGTAATTTATAAGGAAAGAATTTCAATGGACTCAGAGAATATAGAATTTGTTATGTCTGGGATATCCCTAGTGGTTTGTTTGAGATTAAGAGTCTCCATGGGTTAGTATGTATTATTGATCCTTTATCTAAGTCTTCTCCCATTTTGAATCATAAATAAAATTGTTTACCAAAAAGTGGGTGATATTTGATTAGCCTGATCAGTGTGAGGAGGCCATCCTATAAATGATGAGTATATTGATGTCAACTCCACTTCTAACTCATCCAGATCCTATGATTGGATGTATAGTTTTATGTGATGACTCATGTATTACATTGAGAGCTATGTTTATATAGAGGGATCATATCATTGTTTATGGGTCACTTCATCTATGACACGATAAGGTGAACTACCTAAATAATTACTTATAGTTTTCTCCTTTGGTCCATACACTAAAGTGTTGGTGACACTATCTCTTCAATTAGAGGATTATAATTACATAAACCATATGATATTTTGATATATATTCGATTATTGGGATCTAGATATGAGACAATGGTGTTGGGTAGAGTACCTACATAAATTTTCCTTCGAGATTTCCTATGATATAGGGAATGATAATGTCATTAAAGATGATCTTAATTGGAATATGCTAGGGGTGATTGAGTTTGGAGAGTGGGATTCATAGGAAGAATATCATCTAATGATTTTTATAGATGGGTGGATGGCTTATTCATAAAACAATTAAATATTAATTACTTATGTAACCTTAGTTATCATGTATTCATTAGAAGAAAATATAAAAGTGTTCCAAGAGTTGCACCCAGAGTGTGTGGTGATGTGGGAATTGTTGGTGGTGGAATATTTTGTAATGGGAGGTACTTATATGATGATAACACGATTTACATTAATTGAAGGGTTATTTTGAAATATTCCTTGATAGAGAAGATAATGAGAGACTCCTATATTTATAAGTGGGAAGTGCATCCAGGATTGATGAAGATGTACCATGATATCTAATGTCTGTATTGTTGGGTGGTTATAAAGAGAGACGTTACTACTATTTTCCCATGATACCCTTCTAGGAGGGTTTATTTCTCCATTTATGATGCCTTTTTGGTGTGGTATAATGTGAATTTAGAATTTATTTTGGGGTTTTCTCGTACCCTAATGAGTTGTAATGTTTTTTTGGTGATAGTTTATTGGATAAATAAAGTGGATCATTTCTTGTAGATTCAATAGTATATTTCAGTGGATGAGTTGGGGAAGTTGTGTGAATGGGATATTTTATGAATCTAGGGAGACTCTTTAAGAATAGTATTAGAAAATGACTTGAAATTTATATCATGATTTTAGTAAGGACTAGATATTTATATGGGTACCCAGATGATACGTACAATAGTGTATCATCCATATATTGATGGATCATCAGAGAGGATGATCCATACACTATTAGATATTTCATGGGACTACATTTATTTCCTCACAAGAGATTTGAATGATCCCTTATACTTGGTTGAGTTCACAAAAAATAACAAATTATAGGAAAGAATTCATATGGAACCATATAAGGCTCTTTAATTGTGATCTTGAATCTCACTACTATATTTTCATAAGGCTGGCGAGGTAGTAGTTTTGGGATCGAGTATATTATATGAATCCTTTGAGATTTTATAGTTTATTCAAAAGTGTTGAGTAACCTCTCAGAGAATAACATAATCATATGTGTAACACTCCAATATTTTTTGAAATATTTTATTTATATTTATTTGATTTTTTATATATCTTTCATTATACGCAAAACCATGTTTTGGTTGAGTTACACACAATAAAGTGTTTCTCTGTTAGCATGCATGAAATGTGAAACTGAGTTTCCAAGAATCATGAAATAATATTATTTTAATTATGACCATTATAACCTAGCCATTAAATATTTAGGTATGAATACTACTAACTACTTTATGAAATATACACAAACTTTCCTACTCAATATAAATATATAAAATAATTAATCAATTTTTTGTAAAGTAATTATATTATTCAAAAAAAAAAATTCCTCAAAAAAAATTTATTTATTATTATGAGAATATATTATAGTTATTTTATAAAATTTATTTGAAAAAATAAAATTCATTAATGAAATCATCATATTGAAATTAATTTATGGTGAATTTTTGGGATTTTTCAAAATATAATGATTTTTATAAAAGTTTCATTTATTTTTATAAATTAAGTAAATTAAATGCCGCATTATTTTATAAATTAAAATAAATATTATTTATTTATATTTTTTAGAAATTATCTACTTTTAAATTAAATTATATTAGATTTTATTATAAGTTTATTTTTGGGTTTAAAAAAGGGTTTTTTTTGTAAATTGTTTAAGTTGCATAATATTTCTTTGTTTTAATTAATTTAAATAATATCTAATGATGATATTTTTTAAATGAAATTTATTGATTATATATCAATAAATTCTAATTTATATTTATACAATTATGATTATTATACATAGAGTTAATATAAAATCAACTTTTTCTTGAAAAATACAAATCATGATAACCCATTTTTCATCACATTTGTGGGTTTTTTTTTAAATTTAATTTTATACAATTTTAGAAAAATTATTTGAAAAAAAAATTTAAAATTAAAATTAAAAAATTTTATTTGGGTGATTTTTTTAATTATCTAAAAATATTATTTTTTTGATAAATAGTGATAAATATTTATTTTAATTGAAAACATCTTCTTCATTAAAATTATTAATGTAGCTGAATTGTATATAAAATTGGTTTTAAAGTAAAAAAAGTACAATTATATCTCTATTAATTAATTTTATTCCATTTTAATAAATTTTAATTTTAAATTGGATATAAAAACAGTGTAATCTTTTCAAAATTTTTCTCCTTGGATACCAGATTTCTCGTTGTGTCCTCACGATTAATTTTTTATTATATTTTACCACTTCTATGAGTTGAATTTTTAGAAATTGATTCCATATTTGGAATAATAATAATTTATATTCTCTAATGACTAAACCAAATTTATTTACAAAAATTAATTTTGAAAACAATAAAAATTATTTAGTGTAGTATTGGTTAAAATGGGTTTATGGGGGGGGGCGTGTAAAAACGATATGGGTTAAAATGACCTAAAAACATGTCTAAAATATTTTTTAAGGACATATTTATACAATATCATCTATAAGTATATATTATATTATAGATTTTTGTATTTATTCATGAGAAAATTATGGGTACACATTTTTATTTTCAAAAATGACATGAGTACCACTCGCCTCACTTATAAAAGGCCACCCCCTTTTTATCTTCTTCAATCCTTTAAAATGTTTTGGTTCGGCCAAAAAATACCAAAATACCTTAAAAATTACATACTAGCACCATAAAAGACTTTTTTTTCATAAATCTTACATAATGAGGCTTTTGGTGCATACCTAAAGAGGTTATGTGAAGAACATGTAACATTCTTCAACAAGCATGTCTATTATTTTTTCCTCCAACTCCATAAATTATTATTAAACCATGATGAAATAATACAATAATTATATTAAATATAATTATATATTTTATATTAATTTAATGAACTAGAAGCATCTCGACTTCTATCAAAAGGGTTATGAAATTATAATTCATGTGTATAGAGGACTACCACCTCACGAACCGATGTCATTTATTTTTTACATTACCAACTATCACAACTGGATATATTGATGGATATAATATATATAAATATATATGATATTTATAACATAATTATACATGTGGATTAATTATATCTTATAATTTGTTTTTACTTTCCATTCTATAGGGGATATGATAACGTCACTCATGTGTACACTGGACTGCCTCCACACGAAGCGATGTGATTCGTCTTTACTAACTCTTTACATGGAAGATAATAAGGATAAATTAAAGAAATAAATATTATTTAACTGAAATAGTTATGATATTAATGACATGTTTTCCATTCTTAAATGGTAATATAAAATTTTATTTCTTACACTTTCACTCATTGAAAGATGATAATGTCGTTCGTGTATGTGTGAGCTACCACCTTCACACATCGATGTGACTCTCTTTTCATCACCCAACCACATGGATTATATGAATAAGTATATTGAAAATAATTAATATTTTTTTGTGATATTATTATCATTATATAAATAAAATTTATTTCTTAACTCCTTTCTATAATGATCATTGAAAAATAAAAATGTTACCCATGCATACGTATGGCCTACCATCTCCATTATCATAACATACATAATTTCTCAAAAACCACACATAATTATTGATCTTATAATTAATGTATAAATATGATAATTAATTCATTATGATTATTATTTATATTAGTTAGGAATGGTAAATGTTAGAGTACCAAAAATAATAATTCTAAACTGATACGGAAAAACAAAGTGGTTATTACCCGAAATGTAACTTTAATGTGGAATTATTAATAAACTAGTAATAAGAGGACAGAAGTAAATCATATATGGTATAATAGATATATAAGTATGATTATATAATATATTTATAGTAAACATTTATTAATTATACAAGAGTTTCTAATTTTTATGAAGAAATTCGAGGCTTATGGTAAGGGATTTCTAGTATATCTTTTATTTCAAGGAGACATATGGAAATTCACCACTTGTTTATTTTGTGTAGTGTAAATACTTCCCCTTGGAAAAGCAATAGCATTAGTCATATTATTTTAATGATATTTAAATCTTCATTTTTTATTCTTTATTGGGGATTATGATTCAAAATATTACTAATGTGGTAAGATATTTTTGTTTGAATTTTGATTCATTGAGAACTATATCATGTTATTCACCTATATTATTTTATGATGTGAGTATAAAGATAATTATAAAAGAAATATCAAGAATTAATATATTCTCATGATATTTTTTGTTTCATTTATTATTATACATTCATGGATATTACAATTCAAAGTTATTAAATTGGTAAATATTTTATGTTATAGTCTCATCATTTATCAATATTGTTTATGATTATGTTTCCAATAATGAAATATTATGATCTATATCTAATGAAACTCATTAATTTCTTATACTATATTAATGTAATTAGAATACATGTTTCACATTAATCTTCTTCTCTTTATGTACTGAATAGTTCAAAATAATGTTTTTAATAAAAAATTACCTTTTAGGTCAAAAATCTATTTTCATGCAAATCCATGTTTCCAAAACATGTTTTAAAATTTTTTTTACTAATATACTATGATTTTTAAATGACATTTTAACCATTTTTGACCTTTTAAAAAAATAAATATTCTTACCATTTTCAAAACAATTCCTATTTCTATTTTTCCAAAAATGTGAAAGGAATCTTTTGTACGACATGGGAATTTTTTTGATGTCTTGAATTTTATTTTCATTGAAGCTTCATTAATAAATTTTGAAAATTATTTTCAAAGAAATGTTTTTTTAAATGTTTTACAATGTTTTCCCAAATTGGAAGGACTATTTTCCTCAACAAATTATTTTAATTATTTTTAAAGAATTCTCTAAAATTTTTAAAGTTATTTTCAAAGGAATGGATTTTGAAAAAATTTCATGTTATAAAAAATGTTTTTCAAATTAAATTAATTTTCCTTAAGAAATGTATTAAATGATATTTCAAAATCATTTTTCTTCTAATATTTAATCTATTGATGTTATTAATTCCTTACTATTTATATGTTCCGAGGATATTATTATTATAATTTATTTGAATGGTTTATATTTATAATGACATGATGTTTATGAAACTATTTAATCTTCCATGGGTTATACCATGATAAGATTCCCATGAAACCCACTTCTTTTTTCCATGGGTCATGCTCTAATGAAATGATGACATACTTATGGAACCTGTTTCATTTCCACTTGTTATTTTACGATGAAATTTTTATGAATCCAACTTCATTTCATGGGATATGATATGATGAATGTGTTATGATATTATTTCACAAAAATGTATTATTTTCATTATAGGATGATTGTTTTTTTATACCTAAGGATGGTGGTTATGTTATAACCAAATATGGTGGTTAAATTATATACAATATTAGAGGGACCTATATCTCCCTCCAATTTATTGGGTACACATTTTTATTTCATGAGATATAATTCTCGTGAATAGGGAGTGTACAAAATTCAGTAAGGGACTTTGTCCTCAATAATGGTCTTGGGAGTGATCCTTGACCATTATGATTGTTTGGGGAGTGAAATCCTTCCACTATGAGGAAAGGGATTCCACTGAGGATGGTGGCGTGCCGCACCCATGAGGTGTTTCTACAAATGGATTCCCCGATATGTTTTGTATATGATCCTTGACTACTAAGTAAATAATTTTCCATGCTTATGTTTATGGCACAATTCGATATCTTATAGCAATGTTATGATCTCAAAAATTATTTCCTTTGATTTACTTATGATTCATGACTTGTGAACTGCTAATAATTATTACATGAGTCAAGATTATGATCTTGGATACACAATGTATGGTTTTAAAATGTTACAATAATGTTCTATTACTCTTATGTTCATGTTATGATTACATATATACTCTATTTACCCTTATTGAGCATCTAAGATCACAATTTTCTTATGTTTCTTTTCCCCAAGTTATGAAGAAAGATTCTATATAGGATATGATTATAAAGATTCCTAAAAGATAAGATCTTTATTGGAGACGTTGAAGATAATTCAAGAACTAAGAAAATTGTGTTCCATGTTTCCAAATATAGTAAACTATTAAAATCCTTAGGAATGTGTTTGTACAATGTAATGAATATTAATCTAAAAATATGTTATATCAATGTATGTTAATCCTGGGACACTATTGTTGGTATTAGTGGAAAGTTTTAGTAATCCTTTAAAATATATGATGAGAAAATGTTAGTGAAATCCCTAGGGAAATTTCTAATCATATATCTGGGGATATATCTAAGGTTATATATACGGATGAGTCAAAGTATAGGAAAATGTCTTGTAATTTTAGTAATGATTAGAGTATGTGATTTCCAAGAAATCACATCTTTTTCTAGAACTTCAAGTGGATATGAATCTAGAACAGCTATAACTAGGGTTAATTACTCTAAAAAGGGTGAATTGATATAGAATATGTCATCACATGGTGCGTGACAGCAGGCCTTACTACACACATGGTTTGACACTCCTGGGGGATACACATCGGAAATTTACAAACATGTTATGAACAAATATGTATAATTTTAATTGATTATGACTACAAATGGACTAGTGTAAACCTAAGATATAATAGATTAAAAAGACGGTGTTATGATTTAGACATCCTATAAGATATTTTTCATATTTATTTTGTTTCCATGAATGATTAGAATTTCCCGCACTATGTTTTTTGCTTTTAGTCAACAGCCAAAACCATAAAGATATCGGTTACCATTTGATGTGAAAGAAACTGTTTTCATGATAAACCTAAAGGGATGATGACTGAATTGAATGATATTGTGATTATTCCAAATTAGTTATCACATAACATGATTAAAAATTCCCACCGTAAACATCTCATGGACTCACCAATTGAGACAAGTGTAGAGTTTTCTAAGATTTTTGGTAATAGAGACCATAGATAAAAAAAGATTAATTTTCATATATATCAACAATTTAGGAAGAAGAACTTAAGGGAATGTGTTAGAGGAACATGAACATGTATTGAGTGTGGAAAATAATGAATCAATTTAAGTAATTGTAGAGAAAAAAATTAAATGTTCCATTAAAAAAATGGATGAGAATAATGTTATTGCTATTGTATCATCAGTTTTTGAATTTTTTAAATGAGAAATGTGTTGTAATTATATGAATTGATATCCTAGGATGAAGTATTTTGATGTAAATTAGTATGGTTGTACGATTAATGGTTTTTTTGTTGTTGATTAAGAGACTAAAAATTAAATATGAAAGGAAATATGCGTAAAAAAATAAGATGATGAGTCCAAGTTAATGGGTTGAAAAGGTATTATGGTGATTTAAGTATCTATATAATGTAATTCAATAATTAAGAAATATATAATAAATGTTTAATATAATTTTTTCATTAAAGATTTTAATAAATATGTTGAATGATGCCGAAAAACTTTAAAATTTGTTAAAATGGAAAGATGATATTTTGATTAAGGGAAGATAACCCTTAATATGTTCATGATTTTTAAAAAATAGTGTTTAGTTTTGATAAAGATATGGTTGATATGAATAAAGTAAATTGGATAGTATTGATGACCATGGAACTAATTAATCATTTTTAGACAAAGTGGTTTATTTTATCATTGATGGATTTTACATCAATATTGGATGTATGGAAGATATTAAAAAATATGTGGTTTTATTTAAGGAATAAAGAAGAATGTATGTTTCCAAATAGTTTATATGGTAATTCAGGTTATTAACATGTTTCATGGGAATACACTATGAAGGTGTTCAAATGTTTAGTATGAGATATGTCACAACCACCTCCCCATAAGGTGTACCCATCCTGGGTCGACAATGTGACAAGTGAGATAGTGACCCTCATCCCCACCCCAAGTAGGCCCCAGGTTTGTGACCATCACTGAGGGTATAGCAAATAACCAAATGGTAGGCACTTCCCTCTAAGATAACACATAAAAAAGGGAGAGATAAGACAAAAACTGACCAAATCCAACTCAAACTGCAAAATAAATGAAATCCCATGTACACATGTTTAATGTCACAAAAAAACTTCTATAACTAAAAGGGGAAATTTCGAGTACCAAATGAAATTAAAAAAATAGCAACCACGAAGTCCAGACAACTCATGTAACCCCAAGCTAGTAGTAACCATCCTAATCTCCATCCTACTCTAAGTGACTTAAAAATTAGTTTATATATACGTTGGGTGATTATAAAATTATACTCATTTGGTTCCTCCCTAGAGCATCTTGTGCAAAAGTAAAGAAGGCATTCTAAATCACAGTGAACAACAAGTGAAACTAATTCGTCAACTAAATAGGTATACTAAGTTCCCAGCCTCACCATGGAAACTCTCACCATGTATCTCATACAAGAGTATATAATATAATAAATAATATCAAGGGTACCACACTACTACTTCCCCACTGGTTTGGTGCTTTACTCCAACGTCACAAGTTTTAAGCATCTCTCTCTAAAAAGGCTTACCCGTAGACACCTGGACGAAGCACCACAACATAAAACTATTGCAGCACAACAAACACGTCCATACAAACAAAGTAACCAGATATTTTATAGGAGCCACCATATCACACATAACATGTATCATACATTAGGCATTATACCTCATGGCATTACAACCCATACACTGAGTAAGGATCCTAAATCCATCACAGCCTATACACATTACACCTATTGTGATCTATAAAAAACTATATCCAGAATATATGTGTGTGAATAACCAAAAGCCATCATAGGCCTATACACACATATATTGGGAAAACTAACTGTTGTGCCTACTAGAACAAGTAACTACCAAGAGAAGAGAGTGGGGCCAAAGGGGGTATTCAGCCATCCATCCTCCCACCAAAATGTTGGAGAAAACACCCCTAGGGATCAAAATCCCCAGGGTGTTAGTTTCCCTAACTGATGGGGTGGATTATCATATAGAAACACAAAAAGTATAGAGTATAATATAGATCACAACCACACTATGGGAATAACATTGTATTAGACTCAACTAAAATTAATGTCTCTCGGACTCCTAACTGCCACTAATAAGACTAGGTATCCTATAAGCACACAACATTTTAAAGAGATCTATTACATTAATTTATTCCTTTTTTTATCAGTTTCACTTTACATTAATTAATTCTTTAAACATTAAATAACCATTAAAAATTCCACATTATATTTCATTAGAATCACAACCAAAGTCCATTGTTAACAAAATTATTACCATAACATTACAGCCCAGCAAGCTCCATCCCAATGGTTTAATCATCGTTTATTCAATCCTTTATTAACATTATTATTACTTTACCATATTCCCAAGAATTCCAGAAAAACATTATAAGATACTAAACACATGGGGGATCAACTTGAGGAGTAGATCAACTACACGGGAAGTCTTTTCTACCAATAGCAGTAGCGTAGACACATCCTCCCTCGAGAAGATAAACAAGAAATGCATGTGGCATACCCAGTGAATCTTTGCCCCTTTTGGAAGGAGGGTAATTAAAACCAGCTACCTGAGAAGTAGTGAAAGTAAAGAATATATAAAACCAACAACATTAATCAAATATCCAAACATTCACATCTAACTCATTTCGTCATCTCTGGTGTCCTCCCCGGCACCCACATGCATAAACCGAGGCTACTCACCACTCTAGGCATCAACTGCTGCCAAAAACAATGGGCCTACCTACCGCCACATATCACAAAAACCATACTGGATCACAACAAGACAAAAATAGTAAGAAATCAAATATAATATCAACTAGGATATTGGACCTTAAACAAAGAATCCATCATTCAAACATAAAAATCTATGGATGCTCCAACACATAAGGCACATGTACTTACAATCAAGAGGGTAACTTAGAACCCTACCAGACATTATATTTTTATAAAACAACATGTTATTTAATCCATATGTAATTACATGATTTATTATTAATGGGTTACAATTACGGGAACCCTAAATAGTAAGCTATCACAATTTTATACATGATTACTGCACTAATTTGATTAACATCAAATTACAACAACAACCATATTCATTTACATGCCTCTTTATCATTAAAAATATGTTTACAATTAATCCATTTTTATGTTACTTACCAATTTCCATTAATAATGACATGCTAAACAATGAAATCATAGATATCACTCTATCTATAAAAAATGAGGTAATAACATAAGATCGATACCAATTGATTTATCTAGTTCAAATATTTATTATGTCAATTATATTGTGAACTAGTGGCTAAATCATGCTAAAATTTTTATTTCACATAAAAGAATAAATAATCAGTGAATCCCCTACCTAAAAAGTTTCATGACGTTGTTTATACAAGAATGATCCACACAACATATTATGATCACATCCCTAGTGACCAATATATCCACCCGAGGATGCTGCATCAAAAATTCTCCAACCGACACCCAAGAAAAATCCATTATAATCATAGATATAACATGACATAACATGGAAAAGAGAAAATCAGGGAAAAGAATCGACAAAAACACAATAATGGAGGTAGATCATACCTTCTACTGATGATAGATCGACACTTGCAGGTTTCTCCAAAATAGGGGGTGCGTAAGAAATATGAAGAAACTTCTAGGGGAAATGATCCAAGGATTAATGTTAGATCACACTTATCTTTTTGGAAGAAGTAAAGGTTCAAGTGTCCTACACTAGGAAACAAGAAGGTAGAACAAGGGAGGAAGATATCTCATCCCTTTAGAAGATTTACATAATAGTAGATTAAGATACGTTGGATTTTCTATTAAAAGAGGATCACATTAAACCATCCGTTTTGACCAATTAAAGTCATCTGAAGCCTTATGAAAATCAATATAGGAGTTATTGGAATTTAATTGGCCTTAAATCCCTATAAAAGGCCATGAATGCATTTTACGTCAAAGAAAATGTCAAATGGGAAAAACTGTAGGATGCTGGAAACATTGTACACCTACCGATGCTGGAAACACTGTACAACTACTGATGCTGGAAACACTATTCACAAAATGACTCATTGATACTAATGGAATTATTCACAAAATGACTGACCGATACTAATGACACTATTTACAAAATGACTCACTAATATCTATGACAGTATTCATTTAATGACTCACTGATATCGATGGCACTCTTCACAAAATGACTCACTGATTCTGATGGCACTGTTCACAAAATGACTCACTCAGACCGATGACACTATTTACAAAACTGGAAACATTGCTTACAGAACTGGAAATTTTGAAAAGTGGTGGGGATAAGTCACCTTAACCTCCAAGAACACCTCATACACTATATTTTAGCAATGTAGTGGACCAGAGAGGTCCATTCCATTACATCAGATACATCTCAAAACATTATCATCCTTGAGAATTCAAAACCAACCAAAAAGGAAAAAGAAATGGGGTCCGAAAAACCACCCATCGAGATACCTCTCAAAAGAGATCAAGTCATAAGAATCAAAAAAAGAAAACCATCTCATAAACATAAAATGTGTACAACCACAAAACGATCATAATTAAATGAATCAAGTTAAACTTCAGATTACTCTGTGTACTGAGCACGTATCTATGACTCATGTTCCTAGGTACTCTCATCGACACCACTATGTCACCACAAGACATGAAAAAAGGGGATAGAATTCCCGTGAAACAAATTATCTTTATGTTGTTGGATCTCCATAGGTTGCACCTCAAAGGTTGTATTATAATCAACATTGATCTCTGCATAGGAGCGGTGTTTCCCCAACGCTATCTTAACATCTCTACATTCTTTAAACAAGTCATCTCGACCTCCAACTAGTGTATTCAATGCCAAGGGAACTATAATCCTTTGTACCTCAGGTCCCAAAACATGGAAAAGTGTAGGTGATATGAAAGAGTGAGTTTCTCTTTAATCAAACAAGGCATGAACACTAGTAGAAAACAAGTAATGGGTACCTCAAACAACGTTTGGATCAACTAGAACTGGAAACACTAAAGTATGAAGTTGACCAAGTCCTCCTCCACAACCTCTTTAACCCTGATGATGACAATCACCACAGCCGCTATCTTGTCTATTAGTATGGGGAACATTATAGTGATAACCTATGCCCAGCCCATCTGATCTTAGTGGTTTCAAAGCTGGAGAAACCTACTGCCGCTTCCTTGGATAGAACTGCCTCAACGTAGGATCTTGGAGTGGAGCACATGGTGCATGATGAATGATCTAAATGATCTGGAACTATCGCTTCTGATGACCTCAACCACCATAATAAAAAAAATCACATGATCCCTTGGAATAGCCTTGAGAGCTTTCGACCCTAGATAAGCGAGATGCTAAGTGATAGGACCTACCCCCGGCCGAACATAAACTCTTATACCCTAAAAACTGGGAACCTCAGACCACATACCTACTTCATGAGGAATCCCAATGACTCCCCACTCATAATGATTCAGTTCTATCCAATTTCATCTTGACGACCTCTGCCTTCACCAGAACCTCAAGATATGTCTTCTACATAAATGGGTTGTCCTGGCACTAGATCTATTGATGCAAAGCCTCCTTGAAATTCGTCACCCTATCCTCCTCATTTGGTAACTAGTATGATGAATATCATAAAAGATTCCTAAAATGGATTCTAATCTCTTTCAAAATAGAGCTCCCCTA
Organism: Viscum album; assembly: GCA_963277665.1. NCBI lineage: Eukaryota > Viridiplantae > Streptophyta > Magnoliopsida > Santalales > Viscaceae > Viscum > Viscum album. The sequence goes on from OY728122.1 coordinate 596,539,001, forward strand.
TTAAAGGGTAAGAAGCTCTTGGGGACTGAATGCCTTCATGGTCGAAGAAAGAAACATGACTCTGAACTTGTCATGAAACTCCACCGATGAGATCGCCAAATCCTCTCGATCCCTGAGGAACAAGAACCTCCACTACCTCTCTACTCTATGTAGAATCATCACAACCAAAGACACCCAGTGCTGATTCCAATAATAGATCAAACTAAAGGATATGTCAACCTCCTCCAACTAGTTTTCCATGACTGCATCTGATAAACAGCCCTCATACTTCCGTAAAATCATAAATTGAAACTCACAGAGTGTGCCCCTAAATGTTTCCTCATCTTCAAACTCTATCCTATGAAAATATTCTGGAACAATATGATGGGCTTCTTCTATGCATTCCTGATGAGGATGTTGAATTGGATCCATACCTGCAAAATAAAAAACATTTAGATATCCTAAACCTGAAATATGGAACAATCAACATTAATGAATTATATATTCTCATTTATTCATTTTAGGTTAACCTATCCCAAGGTCAACACATTCAAAAATAGGCATAAAGAAATATGATGGAAGATACTTTCCTAGGTATCTACCCTACAACTAGTATCACATTGTTTAGTAGCCACTGAAATATTGAAGGTTTCACCATCAGATCATAGGGGTCCCTAAATGCCTATGTCTATGTCAGTCTCTAGTGTTTACATCACTTGGTAAGAATGACTGACACTATTTCCCTACCAACCCATGAAACCTAACCTTCGCCTAACAAAAACTCCATCTTATCCCACAACCTGGATATAATACCACTATTTCATTACACCCTCCTCACAAGGTGTACCCCACATGGGACAGAAATGTGAGAAGAGAGATATTGACCCCTGAGACCCACCTCCAGCAGGCCCCGGGTTGGTGACTAGAACCAAGGGTAAAATAAGCTCACAAATGGGAGGGATTATCCTTTTAGAGAACACATGAAAAAGAGATATAAGATAGACACCATCCAAATCCAACTCAGAATGAAATATAAATGAAATCCCAAGTACACAAATGTAATGTCCTAAAAAAACTACTACAACTAATAGTCAAAACTACAAGTACTAAAATAAAGTAAGAATAGCAGCAACCACGAAGCACAAATAGCTCCTGCAACCCAAAGCTAGTAATAACCTGCCTGATCTCCAACCTGATCCAAGTGAACTAAAAAATAGTTTATATACATGTAGGGTGAGTATAATAGTATACTTAGTAGTATCCTCCCCAAATCCTCTAGTGAAAAATTAAGGAAAACAACTTAAATCATAGAGACCAAAAAGGGAAAATAAGTCATCACCTAAATAGGTATACTAAGTTCCCATCCTAACCATGAAAAATCTCACAAAATATCACATGAAAGAGTATATAATATAATAAATAATATCTGGGGTACCCTACTACTATTTCCCCGCTGGTTTTATGCCTTCCCCAATTTCACATGTCCTAGGCACATCTACCCAAAAAGGATTTCCGGTAGACACCAAGGAAATGCACCGCAACATGAAACTCATGCAGCACAACCACCACGTCCACAGAACCAAATTAACCAGGTAGTTTTTAGGATCCACCATAACTCACATAACATGTATCATACATTTGGAATTATACCTCAAGGAATTACATCCCATACATCGAGTAAGGATCCTCAAACCATCACAACGTATACAAGTTACACATATAATGGTCTATAAGAAACTATATCCAGAATATATGTGTTTGAATAACCACTATCCATTGCGTCCCTATACACACATATATGGGGAAAACTTACTATTGTGCCTACTAGCAGAAGTAACTACCAAGAGAAGAGAGTGGGGCCAGAAGGGGTAGTTAGTTATCCATCCTCCCACCGAAATGTTAGGGAAAACACCCTCCCAGGGCTCAGAATCCCCAGGGTGTCAGTTTCCCTAACTAATGGGGTCAAGTAGAGTATATAAACACACAAATTACATAATATAATATATCTCACAAACACACTATTGGAATAACCTATTATTAGACTCCACTATATATAACGCCTCTCAAAATCCTAGATTCCACTTCTATGACTAGGTATCTTATTAGAAAACAACCATTTAAAGTGATTTATTACATAAATTCATTCCATTTTTATCAGTTTCACTTTATCTTAATTAATTCATTAAGCATTAATTAACCATTAACAATTCCACATTATATTTAATTTACATCACACCCAAAGTCCACTTTTCCATTATGTTGTAACCTCAACATTGTGTCCCAACAAGATCCAACCCCATGGGTTAATCATCTTTCATTAAATCATTTATTAACATTATTATTTCGTTCCCATATTCCCAGCAATTTTAGAAAAACACTTTAAGCTACTAAACATAAGGGGGATCAACCCGGTTATTAGTTGAACTACCAGTAAAGTCCTTTCCACCTATAGTAGGATCGTAGACCTATCCTCCCTTGAAAAGCTAAACATGGAAAGCAGGTGGAATACCTCACGTGTCTTCGATATTTTTGGAAGGAGGGTAAAAAACACCAGCTTCCTTGATCAGTGGGGAAATTAAAGCAGATAAATGACTAAAAATATTCATCAAACATCGAAAAATTCACATCCAACTCGTTTCGTCAACTCCGGTGTCCTCCCTAACACCCACATGCACAATACAGTGCATATATCCATTCTAGGAGTCAACTACTACCATAAACAATAGACCTCCCTACCCCCACATATCACAATAGCCATCTAAGATCATATCACACCACAAACAACATGAAGACAATCATCATATCAACTAGGCTCTTGGACCATAAAAAAGTAATCCAACCTTCAAACATATCGTTCTCTCATGGATCTAAAGCATAAGGCACTAAGCTTTACAAGAAAAAGGTTAACTCAAAACCCTACTTGGCATTATATTTTTGTCAAAAAGCCGATTCTTTATTCCATCTATAATCAACTGATTTATTATTAAAAGGTTCCAATGAAGAGAAACCTAAATAGTAAGCTATCAAAAATTTATACATGATTACTGGAACAACTTTATTAACATCTAATTACAACAATAACACCAAGATTCATTTACATGACTCTTTATTTTTGAGAATTAGTTTACAATTAATCCAAGTTTACGTTATTTACTAATTTCCATAAATAATAACATTCTAAACAATTCATGCATAGATATAACACTATCTATAAAAATAAGAGGCAATAACATACGATAAATACCAATTGATTTATCAGGTTCAAATCCTTATTAAGTAAATTACATTATGATCTAGTGGATAAATCATGAAAACTCTATGATTTCACCTAAAATAATGGATAAGAAATGACTCCCCTACCTCAAATAGTTTATGAAGTTATTTATATGAGAATGATCAACACAATGGATTACGATCTCCTCCCCCGTGAAAATTGCATCCAAAGAGGACGTCGCGAATAGACCGCCCCAACCAAAACCCATGAAAAATCTATGAGAAGCATGGAGATAACATTCCATAATATGGAAAGGTGAAAATGAGGGGAAAATTATTGAAGTGAAAACAATAATGGAGTTAGAACATACCTTATATCGATGACAGATTGACACAAGCTTGTTTCACCAAAATAGGGGGTGGACATACAACAGGAAAAAAAAATCAAGGCGAAACGATCCAAGGATTAAGGTTCAATCAAACCAATCCTATGGGAAAAAGGAAAGGTTGGAGAATCTCTCACCGGGGAATAGGAAGGTAGAACCTGGGAGGAAGATATCTTATCCATTTAGAATATTTACAGAGCATTGATTTAAGATACACTGGATTTTCCATTAAAAGTGGAGTGCATTAAACCATGTGGTTTGACCTAATAAAGACATACTGAGCCTTAAGAAAATTAATATAGGACTTATAGAATTTGAATCAACCTTAAATACCTTAAAAAGGCATTCAATACATTTTATTTCATTGAAAATCTCAAAGGGGAGAAAATTTTGGAAGCTGGAAACACTATACACCTACCGATGTTGGAAACACTATTCAAAGAATGACTCTTCGATACTGATGGAACTATTCACAATATTATTCACCAATACCAATGGAACTATACAAAAATTACTCACCGATGCCGATGTAACTGTTCACAAAATGACTCACTGATACCAATGTCACTGTTTAAAAAATGACTCACCGATACTGATGGCCCTATTCAAAAAATGACTCACCAATACTGATGACACTATTCATAAAACTCAAAACAATGTTCACATAATTGGAAATTTGGAAAAGTGTTAGGGATAAGTCACCTTGACCTCCCGGAACACCTAAGACACTATAGTTCTGCAAAGGAATGGACCATAGAGGTCTCTTCCTTTACAAGATAAGTGAGAGATACTTTGTGTTATTTCGGGATTAATGTTATGTTTATTTTGTGGAATTTAGAGACCTTATTTATGAATTTTTAATTTTTGATGGTTTTTAAGGGTAACTATTTTTGTAGTTTTTTAATTTTAAATTTGGATTCGTTTTTAGAGATTAATGTTTTATATCAACATACAAATATTTATGCATATTGGATAACCTATGATAACTAATATTCTGTGATGATAAATAAAGACAGACAGAATAAATTATCATTATATTTATAGATATTATAATTCCTTAGAGATATTGGAATAATAAATTAACATTCATTTCATGGTGTAAGAGATGAATTATAATTTGATTCAGGTATAACAAAAGGGTGAGATTCTGATTATGAAATGGAATGAAATCATGTCAGTAAATATTCTCATGAAAATTCTACAACAATAGAAAAATGATCTTGATTTAAAATTTTATCCTGTTATTATCATGTTTTATGATATCAATGACCACTTTGACATATATTTGGTTTATATTTATATGGCTGCTAACCTTATTTGGATCACCCACTTTCTTATGATCAGTGATCTTTATCACTCACTATAATTATTTAAACTTTTATTCCATTTCCGAATCATCAATTACCACATTGTTTATCTAATATGGAAACATAGTTATGATTTACTTTAGGTAACATTTATGTTTCCAAATATCCATTTTAAGGGATTTTTTATTATTCATTCGTACGACGTGGGTTTCTATGAATGAATTTACCAATGTTAAATATTTGATGATCAAGATGAATTTCATGGGTGACATTCATTTTATGTGGTGAAGAATATAACACCCCAAGATTTTCTGGATTTTTTTAAAGTAATTTAAATTTTTATAAAGCTTTCACTATAAGAAACACCAAGTTTATATTTCATTACATGAAACAATGATTTTCATTGTTAGAGTACATGACATGAACACTGAGTTTTAGCAAACCAATAAATAATATTATTATAAACATGACCATCATAACATAGTAATTAAATATGTGGGTATTAATAATATTAAACACTTTATGAAATTTATATATAAATTTCCTACTCAATATAAATATATTAAATCATCAATCATTTATTTATTAATGTAATTATATTCAAATAATATATGTCTTTCATAAAATAAATTTTTATTGATTTTTGTGACAACATATATAGATATTTGAGAATTCTTTAACAAAATGAACACAATTTTTTATGTCATCATATTGAAAATAACTTTTTTTGAACATTTAGGATTTTGTAGAAAATAAATGTTTTTGTATAACTATCATTTCTTATCCATAAATTTAGATATTTAAATTCCCCATTATTTTTTAAATTAAATTAAGTATTGTTTAGTAATATTTAATCGACTTAACTACTTTTAAACCATATTTTATATTTTATTTTAGTATATGTTTATTATTTTGTTTAAAAAGGGGTTTTTTATGAAAAATATTTTGAAGTGAATAATATTTCCCCATTTTAATTAATAAAATAATCCTTGATGTGGAATGTTTAAAATTAAATTTAAATATTATATATAATAATTTTTTATTGAGATTCATAAAATAATTTTTATAAGATATAGAGTTAACTTAAAATCATCTTGTGCTTGAAAAATACACTTCTTGAAAACCCTCTTTTCTTTGTCTGTGAGTTTTGTTTTAAATTTCATTTTTTACACTTTTATAAATTTAATTTGAAAAAAAATAAAAATTATATTTTAAATCAGGATGTAAAAATTATATTAGGGTGAAATTTTAATAATTTTCTGACGAGATTATTTTTTCATGAATAGTGAAAAATACCGAATTTTAATTGAAAGTAAATTTTAATTTAAATAATTTATAAATTTAAATTTTATTTTATATTGGTTTTAATTTAATATTATTTCAATTATATATATATATATATATATTACTCCAATTTAATTCATTGGAATCATTTTATATTGAAATTGTATTTAAAATCATTGTAAATTTTTTAACATTTTCTCTTGGAAAATATACTTCTCATGACATTTGTAGGATGAATATTAAATTAAAAATTTCCACTTATATGAGTTGAATTTGGAAAAATTTATTTATTATTTTTAATAATAATAATTTATATTATCTAATAATTATAGTATTTTTACCAAAAATGAATAGCTAAAATATTAAAAATTATTTACAGCAATTAGGTTAAGTTGGTTTTACTGGGGGTTAAACTAAAATGCTGAGGGATAAAATGACCTAAAAACTCATTTATAATTTGTTTTATGTCTTTATTTAGACTCTATAATTTCTAATTTTATAAAATAATCCATTTCTGTGCAATTTATAATTAGAAAAATTTGGATACATTTTCTTCTTTTACAAAATTACAAGTTTTTCACTCAACTCAATTATAAACGGACACCCCTTTACTATATTATTCACACCATAAAACAATATATTTTCAGAAACAATCATCCCATATACATTCCAAAATCACCTCCTATAATTTTAGAATCCTTATTTTGATCACAAATACTACATAAAAATGCTTTAGTGAAAACCTAAGGAGGTTACCGGAAGAAGAGGTAACGTTCTTCAACGAGCGTTTTTATTGTTTTTCTTTATTCAACTCCTTAGGTTATTATTAAACCATTATGATATAATAAATTGATAATATAAAATATAAATAGATTTTTTATATTAATTAAATTAACAAAAAACATTTCCACTTCTATAAAATATTTTACGAAATCATTATTCTTCTGTACAATAGACTGCCACCTTACGAACCGATGACATTCGTTTTTTCCATTACCACCACTCACGCTTGTGTATGATTATGTTTATAAAATATATATATGATATTAGTAATATAATTATACCTGTTTAGTAATTATATCATATCTAACTTTTTCACTTTTCATTCTGTAGGGTATATGATAATGTCTCTTGTGTGTATAGCGGTATATATACTAGTGAAGGGATGTGATTCATTTTCACTAATGCTTTAAATAAAACATAATAAGGACAAAGTAAACAAATATATATGATATACATGAAATAATTATTATATTAATGGAATATTTATCATTGTTAAAGGACAATATATCATTTTATTTCTTACCTTTTCACTCATTATAATATGATAACATCGTTTGTGTATGTGTGGACTACCGTCTTTAAAAAGAAACATGACTCTATTTTCATCACCATACCACATGGATGATATGGATAAGTATATTTAAATAGGTTATATCTAATTTATTATATTATTATCATTAAATAAATATAATATATTTCTTATATCATTTCCATAATGATTGTTGAAAAATTGAAATGTTACTCATGAGTATATATGACCTACCGTCTCCAAGATCTTATAGTACATAATTTCTAAAAACCATATTTTATGATTGAAATTAAGTATAATTAATATATACATCTATTAATTATAAAGGAATGATTGTAAGACAAGACCAAAATTTCTTCTATCATGACCATTATTTTTTTGATGATTTATTTTTACATTTTACGGTTATTTTAAAATAAATGGGTTGTTAAAATTTTTATAGATTTTATTACATATCAGAAATGATATTTTCCTTGAGTAATAATTTTTTAAAATATTCCTTCACACATTTTCAAGGTTATTTATAAAGAAAATTATTATCAAAATGTTATATGGTTTAAAATAACGATTTCAAATGAAATTTAATTTTTCTCATGAAATAATTTAAAAAATATATTTGAATAATTTTCCATCTAACCCGACATCCGTTGATGTTACCTATGCCTTACCAGTGATATGATCCAAGGATAAAATTATTGTTATTTCTCTTGATGATTTATGTTTATGATAAAAAGATGTTTATGAAACACATTTCTCTTCCACTAGTTATACCAAGATAAGACACTCATGAAAACTGCTTCTCTTTCCATAGGTTATGGTCAGATGAAATAATGAAATAATTTTGAAAACTATTATTTTTTCTCATGTCATGTTATAATGAAATGATTGTGAAACCCATTTCATTTCATGGGTTATGATATGATGATTGTTTTATGATCTTGTGGAACACATATTTGTGATCTTCATTAGGTGAAAGTGGTTACATTATATCAAAGGATGGTGGTTATATTATATCCCAATATGTTGGTTAATTTATAATCAGGATGGACAGAGCCTATATCCCTAACTAATTCATTAAGAGCAGATTTATATCCCATGAGATATATAGTATAAGAACATGTATTAAACCCAATTTTCTAAGGTAATTTGTCTACTATGATAATCTTGGGAGTGAACATTGTCTATTAGGATGGTTTGGAGAGTGAACTCATTCCACTATGATGAAAGATCCACCAGTTGGGATGGTGGTTTTCCATTTCCATGAGGTATATCGACCCATAGAGTTCTCAATACTTTCTAAAAATGATCCTTAACTAATAAGGAAATTATTTTTATACTTATGTGTTTCCCAAAATTCTATGCCTTATGCTAATTTTATGCCCTCATGACTGATGTACATTAATTTCGTTATTATTCAAGAATTATGAACTTTTAATATTTATTCCATTACTCAAGATTATGATATTTGATATACATGTTAGGGTTTTCAAATGATAGGATCATGTTATGCTTATGTATCTCGATTTTTTAACTTTATTAAGCATTTGAGGTCACCATTTTCTTATATATCCATTCCCTTGGTTATGAATAATGGTTTTAAGTAGGGTATGTTTGTGAATATTCCTAAAGGGACTGATCTTTATGGAATATTTTAAAGATCATTCATGAATTAAGAATATTGTGTTCCATGTTTTCAAAAGCACTAAACAATTATGGTCCTCATGTGTGTGTTTGTGTAGCATAAAGAATATTCATCTAAAAAGATGTAATATTGAAGAATGATAATCATATGTCACTATATTACACTAATAGTAGAGGGTGTCCCATGAAGTTTTCATTATGAGACTAATTTTTCATTTAGGTGACTCCTCATCTAGGGAATCAATTTTTACATAATTATGTTAATATGGTTATGAATTTCTAAGAACATTCAAGATTACCAAGTTTATCAGGAAAATGGAATACTACTTTTGTATTCCTATACAATTTTTATTTATTAAGGTTTTGTTCCATATTTATCATATTTGAAGGCACATACACGATCCTATGAATTTGATCGACCATGTGGAAATTTAGCTAGAGTCTGAAACATCATTTATGGAGCACCCGGTGTGGATCATAGAAGAGAGTGAGAAACTATTGAAAGGAAAGATAGTAAAAATTTTCAAAGTACATTGGTAGCACATACAGTTTAAAGATGAGATATTGAAATATCATTCCAATGTTTGGGTGAAATTTACTGAGCTATTCGGTAAAGACCATTATAGAAACTTCTCTTGGATAATAAGTTTTAAGAGATAGAATTGCAATATCCTCAATTTATTTTCATGGAATGTTTACTCTTAAATTAAAATTTTTCATGTATTATTAACTTCCATGGATAAATATACCGTGGGGAAGGGTTTCGGATTTTCTCTTCCAAATGACAGATGATTAGTGTGATGCAAGGAGGAAGAAACATGGCCACCAGTTTTCTATTGTGATCCCAACCAGTGCTGCTTGTAGTGGGACTATTATTTCTATAAATCCCAGATACAAGCTAGTGGGAGGCCACCATCCCACCCATGGCCGATGAAAAATTCCATGAATTCTTCCTAGGAAAACAAGACTACCTGTGGATGAGAAAACATGTCAGGAATTATTCAAAGGCACACCATCCATCTTGTATCTAGGCACCAACACTCCAGTGGATCCAATAGCTAACCGGGGATACCTACATGCCTATATATGGCACCCATATTTGAGATTATTTAACAAAATTTTATTCCATTTACTCTAAAAAATTATTATTCTGAACCATAAAAAATCATACCCTAAGGTGAAAAAAACCTCCCATAGAGGTGTCTTATGGTGCTCTTGGTGTTCCCTTTAATTCCTCATCAATTAATGATGTCTATATTGATATGGGGAATCAATTGAGGTTAGATCCGTCAATTATAAGCTATATTACACCTCTTTAATTGTTATTTTTCATATATCTAAGACATGATAGATATATTCATGGATATCTAACTATATTTAATGGATAATTCATGGTAAATTGATATTTCAACATTGGATCCTGAATAATGGTGGCATTTTCTTGATTGATCCTAGATATACCATTGGTGGTGAATCTACTTGGGTATGTGGATAGGACTTTCATTTCGTGTAATGGAATTTTTTTATAAATATAAATCTAATGACTCAATATTTATGGATTTGGACTTTTTCTAGTGAACATTTGTGTATGGGTTTGATCCAAACGTCTTTCCTCAACTAGTCATGGAATTTAGTTTGACGCATTGAAGGTGGGATTTCCTTACAAACTTGTGCTTTCATATGAAAATATTTGGAATTTTTGGCATGTTTATTTTTTTAGTAAAGATGGCCATATATGATAGGTATTCATGAAATAAATAGGTGTCCTGTGAGACCTTATCTTTTTATTGATTTTATATTCCTTACTGTTTTATGTATTTGTTGTGTAATATTACATAGCTGTTGAATTTTTGATAGGGATTTATTATTACATCCGAGGTTTTATTTTCAAAATGTACTTTTCATAGTATGTGGAATTTTTATTGGGATATGTTTTTCCTTATTATGTTGTACTTACATGTTTATTATGCATAGTCAGTGCGACATTGATTTAGTGTTTAATGTTATATATGGCCCTAACAGACTAAGAAAACTCTTTATAGGGGGATTTCAGGTGACATGTCACTTAGGAAATGGATTCAAGTAGGATGGTTATCTCTAAGCATAAAATGGGATGGGCCTATGGGAGGAGATTTCCATATACATTTATAAGAGGGTTCGTAGGCCGGTACGATGTACCATTGAAGAATTTCCTTGTGTATTTTTATAGTTAAATATCTTGGGAATTCCATGAAACAATACCATCAATGAAAATCTTATAGTGTTTTCAAATGGTAAAAAACATTCCTTAAATGTAGGTGTGGAGTTTATCCTTAATGTTGGAATGTGGGTTGTCCATGATGGTGGAGGGAGTTTCTTGGAATGATCTAATTCATGAAGTTGACTATAAATAACACCCTTTCAGTATGGAACTAAAGCACATATGGTCAGGATTCATGGATTATTGGTATTTTCATGATCGCTCAGTGTAATATTAATTATATGATTGAGTGAATCTTTACTATTACATCAAGTCATATATTACATATGTGTGTTCTATTATGGGGAGGATGCTTTTTTGGTGTCCTACTAACATTATAATCACACCCTACATGACCATATCGAGGAAAAATTAAACATCATGGTTAGGTATATGTATAAGGGAAATGATCTTACAGCAGGTTAATGAGGAGAGTGGAATTGTGATGTGTATTCAGGACCAGATTGGACTCTGTATATTTGAGGAATTTTTTTTATTATTATTTATATTTATACTTATAGAATTATTGACCGTCCATATTGTGGGTTTGTTTTATTTTTATTTTATGAATTCATGTGACATTAGTTGAAACATATATTTATCTATATTACCTTATATTTTGATATTTATATTTTTCATATTTATATTATTATTATCCTTTGATTTCTATGGTTTCTGAGGTTACAGTCTTTCCATGTTACATTAGAACCCTGTTTCGAGTTGGTGAACCCATGTGTACGGGGAGGCATTCATTAGGTTATGTGTAACTTTGTATTAGACTTAGTGGTTTTGGGTAGGGTGTTACAATATCTAAACTATTGAGATAACTGAAATTTTAGATCCTGCATATTCTAATATATGTATTCAATTTCAATTTTAATATATAAATACTAGCTACGGGTTGTGGGAGTCTATGTTATTATAATTGGTATTAGATAACTTTTAGTTGAAAACATAATATTTGGATTTAGATGAACAATGATAATGAATAAAAAATAATTACAAACACTTAGTAAATTATGAATATTTTTCACGAATAGATGGAATATTTTCAATGAGTTAGTTATAAATTAATTCTACTTATAGACTATGATTAATAATTTATAGTTTTATTCATGAACAAATTATTATATTTTTTTTGATTGTAAAATTACTCTTAATATAAGGGTTAAAAACCATGTCAACATTCCAAATTAAAAAAACATTACCCTACTAAACAAACCAATAAGGTTGTTGTGGGAAGTGAAAAAACCCTTGTATTAATGAATTTGATTGAATATGTATCATATATTATTTCTCATGTTTATTAACATGTCCACTCTAAATATTGTGTATAAACAATAGAAAGTTTCATGTAGCTCGATATCCATTTTTCAATTGAACCACTAATCTATTAGTGGAAGAGTAATATTTAATATCTAGAGAATATATTCAGTTATTTGGGATATTTTAAAAAAGGAGATGTTTACTATGGCTATATAATATCTAAATGGTGATATTAATCAATTGTGGTAATTTAATAAAAATTATAAGAAGTTAAATGTGATAAATTCTATAGAATATAATGATATGAAGGAATCATTCCTTGAGAAAAAATTTCAATGAGAGAAATGGGATAAACTGTAAAGGGAATTTTTTAATTTTTGAAAAAAAGTAAGACATAATTGTTGGTATGTTTGAGGCTAACATTTCATGACCAGTGAGTGAAATTTTATATTAAGTTTGAAATCTTGAAATTGATATGGATACTCGCATTTATCTACTAATTTAATGTCTTCAAAGGGAATATGTCTCATAAAACATTTAAATATATGAAAAACAGTGATATTTTATATCAAGTCTAGGTATGTGTTCTCAAAGTATTATACTATCAATTAAAATCATGATAAGAAGAAGAAATTTAGATTACATATAGAATGAATTTTTTTCAGAAAGAATATAAGTTTTGAGTTTCTAAAAAGTAACAATTGATGTAATAACACCGAGGATATTTCTTTAAATTCTATGGAGTTTGTTTTAACTACACTAATAATGGAAATAGATCTCATTAGTACAAAGGAAAAATAGATTATTATAATGTTCAAGGCTTCAATTATAAAAAGATGACACAAAATTCAAATCAATTCCCTAAAAATCAAGGAAATTAAGATCAAAAGAATTTGTGGGAACAAAGTAAAACTAATAAAACTTCTTAAATGGATATTTAAGTAAGAAATGATGGTATAGAATTAAAAATAATAATAAAATAAAAATTAGAATTTTTTATGATTCATGATCTATGAAGTTTGTTATAAACTTTAAGACTAATAATATCATTTAATCATCCATAGATCTGTTGAGGAGTAATCTTTTAGTTAACATAGTGATTGGAAATAATTTTTAAAGAGAAATATATTATTTTATTCATATTAGAATCATTTGATGAAATCTTATTAAGAATAATACTTTTAAACAATTGGTTTACCTTAACATCATTATTTGGATGGATTAACTTTTGAAGTATAAGGAAATAATTTTATGTCTAGATAATGATATTAAAATCTATAAAGAGGGAATAAAATCATTTATTTTCAGATGATAGACTTCATTTTCTATGCCAGGTTATGGTCTCGATAGTGGTTCATCTTAATGAAATTTTTGTAGATGTGGAAGATAAATTAATACTATAAAAGATATATATATACTAATAATTAAATATTTTTTGATTGTGTAAGATTACATTAAAGTATTTTCTAAGGACTTACTTATATATCATCCCAATATTGTAGTTTAATAATTTATTCATCTCTTCCTTGATGAAACTGCCATATACAATCCACTTTATAGAATGGATCCATTGGAACTGTAGAAATTATACATGAAATTAAATGATTTTTTTGGAAAGGGACTCATATAATTGAGTGTCTTAATAAATATAATTAAAATTAATATCAAGTATACATAATTACACCATGATGATATATTTGATCAACATCAATGATATCAATTCTTTACAAAGAATAAATTCTATTATTTTTATCATTAATTAAATGTTGATTGGGATAATATACCAAAAAAATATTTTTATATGAGGTATGGAAATTATATGTTAGTGGATATTAATTTTGGAATAATAAATACACCTTCAGTGTTTTATGGATATGATGAACATAACATTTAAGGATTATGATAATAAAAATTCATGATGTATTTAATAATTATTTATTAGAATTCTCCAAGTCTAATGAATAACAAGATAACTTTATATAGATTATTAAGATGATTTCATGGGGGAAGGGGTTATATGAGAAATTATGTATGTGAAAATTTTGGATTTAGAATGATTTTTGTCTTAGCTATGTCTTATAAATTTATATTATATCTATTCAAGCATAAAATACTGTTTTGGGAAAGGAATGGATAAAACATATTAATACTACATCAATTATTTAATTTATTGTCTTGGATGATTGTTATCAGTGATATTTTGTAATTTATTCCTAATTGGAGAAATTTCTAACTAATAAAACATTAAAGGGGATCAAACTCATATGGTATTGCGAATGTGAATAAATTATTGAATATTTGAAGAAGGGAATAAATAATTCCATTGTATTAACATTATATGTGGGGAAAGAAGTATTGGTTTTATTCAATGACACATAGAAAAAGGATGGGGACATTTACCTTTTCTAAATGATATATTTATTGATTATGGATCAAGGAAATTAAAAACACCAATATAAAATTATCTAAATAAAGGTTTATAATAAGAGGTAGTAATATCATCATTGATGATATGAATAATTTATTTTTATAATAAATGATATTTCAAATTAAAAGATTAAAATATATTATTTTATATATTCAAATAGAAGTAGCTCAACAGGAGGTAAATGTGATCAATGGAACTACATAAGGACATTAAATCTATGATACAATACCACATTTTAAAGGTAAAAAATGTTTTATTTCTGAAAGGTTGAGTCTCATAAAAATATAATTACCCCATTTTTAGCATTAAAATCCCTAAATACTCAAATATATATATATCAAATTCTTTTAGATGTATGTAAACGTAATATATTATAATAAAAATTAAATTTATAAAATTTATTTCAATATACAAAAAAGTATCTTGAATCCCATTAAACTTGTATTAATATAATGAATTCCCTAAGGACATACAAAATGGAAAAGTGTGAGATAATAAGCCCATTAATTGAAAAAATGTGATAATGAAGTAAAACACATGAGTCAATATGTATAATATGATATCATAAAATTGGAAATTAATATATAATAACATGGAAAAGTTGAATAACGATGTTGATATTGTAAGATACCACAACATAAGAAGAATTAGCGAAAATAATAAAATGAGTAATAATAAGCAACAATCATGGATCGTTTCCAATGAAACTTAACATTGTGTGTTGGGATTATCTCTATCACACCATACATGGTCTATAATATGATGAAAAAAATTCCCCATGGATTGGGGGATATACAATTTTGCGACTAATAATTAAACAAAAATATTTAAATTCATATGTTTGAGACATATAGGAATTAAATAATATATAATGTATAAGAATTAGAAAACACAAGGGAATGGAGTGGGTTATATGATATTTTCCAAAAGCATAACTAAATGTTATATCATAAATATTCCAAAGAAAATAATTAGTCAATTTAATTATAATATTTATAATAAAATAAATAACCATATATTATAAATAATAATTTTCTGTAAAGAGGAGTCTATATGAAATGAGAGGAAAAGAACGTATAAAAATTAATCACTTTAATATTGTTTTATGAAATCAGTAAAGAAAGTATGATGAATGTAATCACATAATGGTTTTCATCAGGACAATAGAGGTCTAGAAAATATCTACCCAATGATGTCTATAGTGTCTAGGGTTTCCTATCTATCATGGATATTCCACATTTCCCATGATTTTAATTGATTTCAAGAGGGAACCCACCACTGACGTCTCGATCTAAGGATATTTTGTTAGGAAGACCAAATGGGGCCAGGGATGCAATGGGTGAATTCCCCTGAAAAATATTCTTCCACATCCTTCGTTTCTATCATAGATTTGTCTTTAAGGAATGAGGATGAAGGAAACTATTCAAACTCGAATTGAATAATATTCTCTTCTAGTCATGATGTTTATTCGAGTTAGTTTTTCAAAAAGTGTGATACGTATTGTGTTATTTCAAGGAAATATTAAATCTTTAAGATAATATAAATGAGTATTCACTCAATTATTAGAAAATATATGTTAGTAATGGATTCAAACCATGTATTCTAGTGTTGGTAATTCGTTATTTCAACAATGATTTATAAATTATAATGATTTTGATGCTCACCAATACCATTTTTTGTTTTACTAATGATTTTGATTTATGTATATTTCAGGGATTTAATATTATTTTTATTTATTATGAAATTAATTTCATTTTTTTAAATTTTAAATGAATATTTATATATGTGTTTGGGACATGTTTTTAAGTATTATGGAATCATTTTTCATACCCTACATTGTTTAGCGTTCCATATGGAATCACCCCTACTCTTTGAACAACGTGTATGGATCATGATCCCTATGTTAGTAATCAAACATACACTAGAAGAAGACAAAAACCCTATGTTTAGTTCAATATGTATGGTTAATCAACCATACATTATTAAGAAAGTATGGTTAAATAACCTTACGTTTGAAAATAACCTTATGTTTGGAAGGAGTAGAAAGTATGATTAAAGAACCCTACTTAAGTGATGAACCGTACATTCCAAAGAGAAACATATGGATCATCAACATTACATCTATTATCAACCCTAAAATATCAAACTTACATTTTAAAGATGAATGCTACCCAATATTGAGTATTTTTTCGCTCTGTGAAGGAACACTATATTTGAATTTTCAACATCGGTGAATTATTTTTGCGATATATCCTGTCATTTATGCAATAGACATGACTGAGTTATACGATGTTTTAAAGCCCATTTTTGAATATTTTGAAGATAATTTTATTTGATTCAATAGATATTAATTAATATTGAAATTAACTCATTTTATTAATCGAAGTTATGACTCCCCTAGTAAATTCAATTTTGAATTTCTATGTCTCATCAGTCGTCTTTTGTTGATCTCGAATTTTCAAATGTAGAATGCTCGTTATATATTTCTTCCAGTTTTATTTTCAAATATAATCGAGGTAAAATAATTATAAATCAGTATTTCTGGTGATTATATACACAGTTCTATAGTGAGTGAACAAGTTGGGAAGAAGCCTACAATTTAGAGATATACATGTTCAGTCTTGTAAGTTTCCAACTACTCTATTTTATTTCCATTCTTAAAATCCAATATCTCTAATGAAATCGATTCTCTTCAAGATTATTTCTTCTTAAATGTTATATTTTTTAAGAAGAAGATCCATCTACTATCAGTTGCCTGCTTTTGAAAATGTGAAGATCAATTGGTTTCTACAAATTAAATATCATTTTTTTGAGTTTTGACTCCTCGTACTCATTTGAAGTGATGTGTCAACTTCTCAATCTATGTTGTGGATAATCGGTTCTTTTTTTAGAAATAGAAGAATTAGTTTTTAGTCTTAAATGTAAAGGTATCAACTTCATATACTCAGCTGTTGGATTTTTTGTCTTATGATAAGAGGAACAGACTGGTGAAATTCTCTAAGCTTGCAAAGAGAGCATCTGGTAGAGTGGACATGGGGATATTTGTACTTCTAACCAGTTTAAAAAGTTGTGTCTTTTATTTAAGTTTTTATACTTCCTGTAAACTGATTAGAAGTAAAACAATTCTTATTCTCACTAATTTAAAGAGGGTGTTTTAATTCAGAATTATGGAGGAGTTTTTGAAAAGCTACAATTCACCCCCTGTTTTGTGTTTTTAATCCTGTGACTTAACAATTGGTATTAGAGGAGAGATTTTGGTAAATTCTATAGAAAAGTGAATATTTTAACGTCTATAAATAGAGGTCAATGGTTAAATTAAAAGAAGGGATTCCCATGGGTCGTGCTCCATATTTTAATGGTGAAAATTACCGGTGTTGTAAATTAAGGATGATCATTTATTTAAAAAATCCTGGTTTTATAGTTTATTTGAAGATTAATACTCAATATAAGATTAATGGGAAACCATAAATTTGGGATATTGCTACCGAAGCTGAATATGATATGTAATATAAAGCTATAAATGGAATTATCTGTTTTCTTGGACTAGATTAATTCAATTGTGTCTTGCAATTTCCTACAACTTAGGAAAGGTACCAAACCATTGTAGTTTCTAGTGAAGAAAAAAATTATGTAAGACAAATGAGGTATGAAACAACAAAGAAAAAATATGACACATTTAGGATTTTTTATGGAGGAATTATTACATAAATGAATGGAAGGATTGCATAAATTATCAATAATATTATAGCCTTAGGTGAACCTATCAAACAATCTAATCAAGCATTGAAGGTACAGAGAGTACTAACTTTTAAATGGAATGGGATATTTGTTGTTATTCGACAATAATCACCTATCAATGATCTTACCATGAAAGTACTAATTGAGACTTTGATGATATAGGAAGCGAAAATGAAAGATGAAGATGAAGATCATAAAATTATCATGAAAAAAGGATAATAAATCTCTAAAAGTAAAATATCAGAAGCAAAGAAGAATAATTAAGATAGAAGTAAGAAAAGAAAAGAATTCAGTTTCATCTGATTCTGAAATGGAACTAGCTCTATAATCCAGAATGTTTAGTAAATTTTATAAGAAAAAGATAGGATTCAGAAAATCCTAAAAAAGGATAAGAAAGCCTCAAGAGAAGTCAGATGCTATGAATGGAAGGAATTGGAACATATAAGTCCTGATTGTCCTCATCTGAAAGGTGAAAAGAGAATTCTAAGAATGAAATATTTGAAAAATTATGATCATGAACATTTAGATAGAAGAAAAACGAAAGCAACATGGAGTGTTTCTGAACACTCTAGCAACTCATCAAAATTTGATTCATAAAAGGAAGAATCAATTTTAAGAGAAAATATGTGCTTTATGGCTGATGAAGATATGGTATAAACATATTAGTCCTTTAATTATGATTCTTATTCTAGGTATTCAAATGATAAATTGGATGCCTATTACATAATGATAAAATATAAATATGAGTCCTTATTAAAAAGGAACAAATATTTAAAGAATATTCATAATTTTATCATAGTAGAAAGAGATACCTTACTTAATCAATATCTAGAGTTAATTGAAAAATTTATCTCAAACACCACAAACAGTGTTGATTATGAAAAAAGTATTAAAGAATTATAATATGAAGTAAAAGTTTATAAAAGTTCTTCCCTTTTTTACAAAATGAGAAAATATTCTGAATGAAATTATTAGAAAGAATGTAATTAAAAAGTAAAGATTTATAATAGGAAGTAATTGTGAAAAATCTAAAATATATAAGAATTATTTTGTTCCCAATTAAAAATGTGTTACTTCTCATTGTTTTGGAACAAAATCACATATAACAAGTAACTTCTATTTAAAAAATCCTCAAATCAGTGGAATTAAAAAGTACTGTATTTCATAAATGTTATATGAATAAAATGATATTAGTTATGGAAAAACAAAGAAGATATGTATTCTCTAATCTCTACTAGATAACATAGTTGGATTGAAGAAAATATGGGTTCCAATGAAAATATTTGTTTAAATACTTTTACACAAAAAAATCCACAAGAAAAGAAATACCATTTGGTATATGAGAAGTGGATGATCAAGGAATATGGGTGGAGATCCATAAAATTTCTATATATTGACTCAAATATATGGAGATCAAGTTACTTTTGATGATAATTCTAAAGGGAAAATAATTGAAATTGGAACTGTTGGAGATCCAAAGATCATATCTATCAACAAAGTACTTTATGTAAAAGGATTGAGGCACAACCTGATATGTATTTGTAATCTTTGTGATGATGGTTTTTATGTAAATTTATATAAAAATTCATGTTCAATTTTTTAAAAAGAATTTGTTATGTTCAGAAAACCTAGAACTGATATTGTTTATACTATGGACTTACATTCCTTGTTTAAACAAAATGTGTTGATTTATCTACTTAGACAAGCGAGTCATGGATATGGCACCGAATACGTAGTCATTTTAATATTTATTCATTACATAGATTATCTAATAAACAACTTATTTCTAATTTACCCAGTATTAAATTTGATAATGACATATTCTGTGATGCTTTACAAATTGGAAAGAAAAATAAATCCTATTTAAAATCAAATAACAAAATTGCTACATCTAACATTTAGAAAATATCCATATGGATTTTTTCAACCATAGAGAGAAGTATGTTTGTCTGGTAAATTATAAATATATGTTTTGGTGGATTATTATTCCATATTTACATGTGTTTATTATCAAAATCATAAGAGAGAATTTTCCTCTATTTTTGAAAAGTTCTGTAAAATTATTCAAAATGAAAAAGATTTAAAAATAATTTAAGTAAGAAGTGATCATGGTGGTGAATTTTAGAATTAATAATTTAATTCTTTTTTCCTAAATTTGAGTATCATACATAGCTTCTCTACACCAAGAACTCCTCATAGAAATAGAAATCTTGAAAGAATAAATTGAACTATTCAATAAATTGTTTGGACTATGATGAAAAAAATCTACCAACCAATTTTTGGGTAGAAGCTGTAAGAACAACCTCATATATCTTGAATAGAGTATTATTTAGGCCCATTATCAAAAAGGAAACTTATGAACATTGGAATAACCATAATTATAAAGTAACATACTTTAATGTTTTTGGATGAATGGTGTATATCTTGAAAACTAAGGATAATCTTGGTATGCTCGATCTAAAATATAATGAAGGAATATTTTTAGGATATACTCCTACATCTAAATCTTATAATGTGTTTAATAAAAACTCAAGGATTGTTGAAAAATAAGTTCATGTTATTTTTTATAAAACTGGACCTTTTATTTAAGAGAAAGATAAAAAATATGAAAATACTAAATCTATTGATAACATGATACTCGAAACCCTTAAAAATTAGTTTGATTTTTATTTTAATAAAGTTCAGTCCAGAACATAAGAACTTGAAACTAAAGAACCTGAAAGTGTTCTGCCTAAATAGTATGGAATCCTAAATAAGCACCCTATAGAAATTGTTGTAGGAGACCTAGATAGGAATTAAAACTAGAAGAAGTGTAGGAAATCTAGTTTAATTATCTACCTTTCTATCCCAGGTAGAACCTAAGACTATTAAAGAATCCTTAGAAGATAAAAGTTGGATGATAGTTAGGAAAGAAGATTTAATATATTTCAAGATAAATAATGTTTGGGAACATGCATAAAGACCAACAAAATATCAAATTATATGAACTAGGTGGGTTTTTAGAAACAAACAGGATGATAAAGGGATCATCACTAGGAATAAAGGTAGATTAATAGCCAAATGTTATAATCAGGAAGAAGTTATAGATTATGATGAGAACATTTCCCCAGTACCTAGATTCGAAGGGATTAGAATTATTCTAGCTTATGTATATCATATGAATTTTAAATTATATTAGTAGGGTTTTAAGTCTACCATTTTAAATGGCCATTTAATGAAGGAATTTTATGTTTTACAACATAATGGATTTGAAAATCCCCAAAAATCTAATTTTGTTTTTAGACGTACTAAATCTCTATAAGGCCTTAAACAAGAACTTAGAGCTTGGTATGAAAGATAAAGTTATTTTCTTTTAAAAAATATGTTTTCTATTGGTATGGTAAATCCTACACTTTTTGATAAAACAAATACTTCTAATAAATTATTAGTTCAAATTTATGTTGCTGATGTTATTTTTGGTTCAACTAATAAAAAGATTTATCATAATTTTTAAAATCAAATGAAAAAAGAATTTGAAATGAGTATTACGGGAGAACTGAATTTATTTTTAGCATTTAAAATTTATCTAAATGATTATTGAAATGTTTTAAATCAAAGTAATTATATTATATATTTATTGAAAATGTTTGGTCTTGAAAACAATAAGATATATATAACTCCCAAGTACACTAATATAAAACCTGATTTGGATGAAGATGAGAAACCAGTTGACTATATGTTATATTGAGGTATGAATTGTAGTTTTCAATATATTACTGCCAGAAGAACAGACATTATGTATTCATTATGTCTCTGTACTAGATTTTAATGATATCCAAAAAAGTCACATCTAACTACTGTTAAAATAATTTTTAGAAATTTAAATGGAACTTTTTTCCAATCAATTATTTACCTAAATAATTATGATGTTAGTTTAATTTCATATTTTGATGCTAACATTGGAGGGTTTATATTAGATAAAAAATTACCTCAAGGGCCTACCACTTTTTGGAAAAATCGTTTGTTTCCTGGTCGAGTAGAAGAAACACTCAGTTTCTCTGTCAACCACTAAGGAAAAATATATGTCCTTTGGTAGTTTCTGTGCACAAGTATTTTGGATGAAAAATAGTCTACTAGAAATTGGAGTAAATTTTAATAATATTATTATTTTATGTGATAATACAAGTTATATTTTTGTTTTTAAAAACACTATAAGTCATTCAAAGACTAATCACATTGATATAAGGAATCGTTTTCTAAGAGAATATGTCCACATAAAGGATATATCTTTAAAATTTTCTAATTTTTAATACAAATTAGATAATATTTTTGATATACCACTTCCCATTCCTAGTTTTGATTTTATTAGGAGGGAGATAGGTTTATTTAATTTTAAATAACTTTTCTCTAATATGATGATTATTTATCTATATTAAAATATTGTTTCTCTCTTTTTTTTCATTGTTTATTTGTGTATTTTTTTATTAAAAGTCACATTTTTTCAAAAAAAATCATAATTATTATAAGAAATTGAACATAAAACAAGGTATTGTTAAATTATTTTTTCCCTATCAAAACCTTTTTTCTTTCCTTACAATTTCATTTTAAAAAA
Organism: Viscum album; assembly: GCA_963277665.1. Classification (NCBI taxonomy): domain Eukaryota; kingdom Viridiplantae; phylum Streptophyta; class Magnoliopsida; order Santalales; family Viscaceae; genus Viscum; species Viscum album. The sequence goes on from OY728122.1 coordinate 596,562,385, forward strand.
CTGTTTCGCATACCAAAGCCTTCATTTACCTTCTAAAACCTAGAACCTGGGAACCTCATAGCTCTTGATTATCAATAATGGGAAAAACTGATTGATATGATGAGGATGAACCTATTGACCCAAAGCAACAGTGAGTTTCTTCAAGAATGATTTTACAAGAAATTGTCATCGATTTTGAGTGGCTGTATGAGAAGATTTATCACTTAAGCAAGATCTCACATTTCATGTTCTTTAATTTTTTTTAATGCGGTAAATTTTGAATTTGTAAATGAGGTAGAATTGAATCATTTATTTAATAGTGTTTAGTTCAGTTTTAGTGAAACTGAAGACACTATTTTTTCAAAGATAATAGACATGGAATTCTTTATTTCTTATATAGAAATGGATGAAATTTTTACAACTCCCCATGAATGTGTTTTTAATTTCGACCTACGTTCTATAGGTAATTAAAATCATAGTATATGAACATTATATCATTTCTATTTTGATCCACCCATATTAGGAAAATGTATGTTAAGTACCATGAGGATGATCAAAAGGTTTTGGTGAAATTTATTCAGATGGAAATTGGTCCTCGAGTATTTGAGATGGATAAAATTTTCTATTCATACATGTACATTGTATTTTGTTAATAATTGATATAAAATTGAATTTTACATGGTATATAATGAGGTATTTTAGCTATTGTTTTCAAATAGAGGATCGTTTTTATTTTTATCCTTATGTAAGGATACTATATTTATTTATGTTCAGAAAAAATATGGTTCATGTGTTCATCTTAAGAATTTCATATCATCATAGTAATTTTTTGAATGCTGGTTGTCTTATAAATTTTTTTATTACAGTACAGTGAAAAGAAAACTTATGCCAGTTGGGGTAGATGACAAAAAAAAATCATGTTCATTATACTAGGGGGTGAAAAGTGCTATTAAAAATGAAGGGATTGGAGAATCCATAGGTGAAAGAGTTTCCGAAATCTGGTAATAGAAAATTGTGATTTATTGAAGATGAAGAGTAAGAAGAAAATGTGCTAGTGGAATTGGTTATGAATCCACGGAAAAGAGTAGATCCAACAGCTGACGAACTAATGATGGGTTCAGGTGATGATACTATGTCATTTCATCAAGAAGAACCTATTCTTGAGGAACATAAACAGGTTTAAATTAAAATTCATGACTTGAAGGGTGTTGCTATTCTAGTTATTTAGGAAGAAGAAGCAGCTATTTAAGAAGAAACTACTCAGGAAGAGTAATAAAATATCAAATCAGAAAATGTGGCTACAGAAGTTGTTGAGATTTTTTTTCTAATATCTTGATCTTTTGGCATGGAGAAAACAGTCTGTTTTTTGAGACAATAAAAAATTTCTTGATAATATATCTTCTTCAAGTGAAAATTTAAATGAAAAACATGGGAGAATTCGATGGAGAATTTTTCTTCAAATCATATTGAAATTATTTGTATTGATCAGTTACAACATCTAGATGAAGGGCATCAAATTCCTGGACTAATTAGGTTTAAGATGTGGTAATGATGTTTAATAATGTTCATGAAGAAAATTATGCACTTAAGTAGGAGTTGGAGGCCTCAAAGAAATATTTTTATGATTTGAGGAATTCGTGAACGACAGAGATAGTGTTTGAGTCTCTTTGGAATCATCTTAAATAATTAATAGAAAATTCTATGTCAATGAAATATTTTGATGATTTCATGATAGAACTACCTGAAGAAGTAGAAAAAATTTGATCTTAATTTGTTTCCAAAACAAATTTTAAAGACTTAAAGTGGTATTTCGGAAGCCAGTTTATATACATTAAAGGATTTATTTCTCAAACCAGTGATTCTACCTCTACCCGTTCTACCTATCCATATATGATTTTTAGTATTAAAGAAATCACCACTGTTATGGCTTCCATTAATGACCATTTTTAGAACCTTTAGCTAAAAAATTATCTATTATTAGTTTTTTTGGATTACCAAATATATTTTTCTGATAAATTGACTTTATGATGACCCAGTATTAGTCAGATTCTCAACAACATCACAGATAAATTAGACTGGTTTATGCAGCAAGAGGAGAGTTTTTATGAATTTTTTAAAGTGAAAATTCTTTACAATTTTCATATTAGTCAAGATTCCAGAGTTTTGATTATGAATTTTTGATATAGTCTTATGAAAAAATTATAGGTATAAATGACAGAGCTTAAAGACATGTTTCATGCTTCTCCAAATCCTACAGAACTAGAAACTGAGCCAAATCAGACCAAAACTCTTCTACCCAAAACATGACAGTTGGATAACTTATTTCTTAGTAAAACAGACTACTGTAATTACACATTTTTGGATCAATAAAACTTCTTTATTCTAATTTTTAGTTTTTTATTTCATATTATTTTATGTTTGTGTTTACAAAAAAAATCAGTATTATTTATCTATGATGATTATTTTAACATTCGCTTACTGATCTATGAAAAATTAAACATGTTTTAATTTTTTTTCTATACTTTCTTTCTGATATTCAAAAGGGTGTATAAATTTGGATAAACACAACATTTATTTTTATCCAAATAATTCTATAAAATTTAATTTTGAATTATTTTCATTAAATTTGTTGAAACATTCTTCAATTTATTAATAATTTTATTCATTTTGTGATCATCATAAATGGGGATATTATTGGAAATGTTTCATTTCAACAATAATCTATAAGATATGATGACTTTGATGCTCACCAATACAATTGTTTTTTTAGTAATGATTTCTCTTTAAGTGTATTTCAGGGATTTAATATTTGTCTTATTTATTCTAAAATACCTTTAATGTTTTTAATTCTTAAGGAATATTTATCTAAGTGTTTGGGATGTGTTTTTAAGAATTCTGGAAACACAATTCATACCCTATGTGATTTAGCATTATGTATATAATGAACCATGTACTATGTAGCGTGTGTGGATCGTCATCCAAATGTCATTCTTCAACCATACAGTAGAAGAAGAAATCAACCCTATATTCAAATTAGTATGTATGGTTAAGAAACGTTATGTTATCCGGAATGTATAGTTAAAGAACCTTACATTTTTAAGGAACCTTATGTTTGGTAAGATAAGAATGTTTGATTAATTAACCCTATATAAGTGATAACAATACATTCCAATGAGAAATATATGGATCATCAACATTACTTTTACGATCATCCATACATTTTCAACCTTACATTTTAAAGATGAATGCTCCCCTATAATGATTATTTTCTCTCTTTGTGAAGGAATCCTACGTTTTAATTTCCAACATCAGAGATTTATTTTCGTGATATTTTCCATAATTTTTGCAATATACTTTACCGAGTTATAGGATTTTTTAAAGCCCATTTTGAACTATTTTGAAGATTTTTTTTATTCAAAGGATAATATTTAATGGATTAATTAACACTATTTCATAAAGTAAGTAACAAATCCCCTAGAAAATTCAATTTTGATTTTCTATAACTCATCAGTTGTATTTTTTGGATCTAAAATTTTCAAAAGTATAATTCTCATCATATATTTATTGAGTATTATTTTCAAATATAATCTAGAGAAAATAATTATAATTCAATATTTTGGGTGATTATATAGAATGTTTTACAAAAAAGGAACAACTCAGGTAGAAGACCACACTATGGAGATATACATGTTCAATCCTATAAGTTTGTGACTGTTGTGTTTTTATTATTGTTCATAAAATTGAAGATATCATATGCAACCAAATATCATCAGACTTATTTCCTCTGGAATATTTTCTTTCTAAAGTACAAGATCCATCCACTGTTAGTTATTTTCTACTAGAACTATAAAGGTAAATTTGTTTTTACAAATCAAATGTCTTTTTGGTTTATTTGAGTTTTGAATGCTTATACTTAGTTGATGTGGAGTGTCATCTTCTCAATATAATTTGTGGATAACCAGTTATCTATATAGAACTAGAATACATTTTTATTCTAAATTATAAATGTATCAACTACCTACACTGAGTTGTTGGATTTTTGGTCTTATGATAAGAGGACCAAACTAGTGATATTCACCAAGCCCCCAGATAGAGAATCTAGTGGAGTATGCGAGTGGATATCTGCGCACTAAATAACTATAAAAATCCATGTCTTTTATTTTCTTTTATCTATTGCATATTATTTTATGAGAAGTAAAACACTTCTTATGCACAATAATTTAAAGAGGGTTTTTAAATTCCGAATTGTGGACGATTTTTTGAAAAGACATAATTCACCCCCACTTGTGTGTTTTCCATATTCCAACCTAATATATAGATGATCTGGTTAAGAAATTTCCTTCAATATTGGTTTTCTCAAACTAGAAATGTATTATAATAGAGTATAATTTCTACCATTTCTTATTTCCAAAATCAGACCTAAAGATTATGGTGCAGGGCTTTTGTTCCATCTCCTTAAAGCTCAAGGCTCTCTGAATCTAGGAATGGAATCCATGCAAAAATCCTTTCAAGGTAAGATATTATTTTTTCCAAGTATGGGTTAGATTTATTATTATAAATTTGATATTTTTGAATCCAAAGATTCTATTTTACATCTCATCTTCCATCAGGGTTCTAATAAAAATATACAAGAGAACTAAATACGATTGTTTTTTATAATTTTCCCAAGTCCTCATTGAAGTTGATTTAATTTTATTGCTTCCTATGACGGTGGCTTTTCTACATAGTCTGATGAATTGAACATTCAGTTAGATTATGATAATCTTAATACTTTTATATTTTTTGTAAGGTAATTTCTCATGAACAGAGTACCTATAAAAATTCAATATTTCTCACAAACTTCTATATTAGAGTACATGATTCCTTTATTTATATGGGTGGAATGAATAGTGACGGTAAAGCTACTAATAATATGGGTCCTTACAACCAAAAATTGAATGATCCCTCTCAAACTATAGATGTTGTGAAGAGGGATGAGATGAAGCCCAGAAAAAAGCTAATCGTCAGTGATGGTCCTTCTTTTAAGTAAGGGATTTAGGATTCTTTGAATCTTTTTGATGACTTTGAAAAACATGAGGATACTAAAATGATGGATTCTAATTCAAATTGGATTCCCTAATATTTTAAAACCACACATGTTAATTATGTTAATGCAGTTAATATTGAAATATATGATGATATCAATTTTGAAGATTTCTCTTAGAGTAGGGACCAAGAAATAACAGGGATTCAAAAAGCCCTTATGGTTAATCAATCATAAAAAAATGGGAATATTGTCTATATTTTGGTTACATATTTCAGAGTTGATGGTTTTTATTTTGGGGAAGTTCAAAATGAGTTTCCTAATCTTTAACCCATTAGCATGGACATGCATTGTGATTTAACATCACATGATGTTGATCTCAACCAGCATGATATTAAAAAACAGTTTATTTACATCATGGGATCTATAAAATATTTAATTCTTCATGAATCTATGATAAGTGGGGAAATGTCTCTGATTATGAATAGGAAAAAGATAGAAATCCCCTCAAGGCTTTGGGAAGGGGTGTGTATGCTTAATTTGAGGATGCTATCATATATTGAAATAAAAAGGTGATTAATAGTTATGGTTTCACTCTTACTCCTTCAAAAAGAAGACCATGTGAGGATTATTCGAATATGAAAAGGACTGTATATTTATGATCATCTTATACGGTATTAGAAAATACAAATCTAGAGATATTTTTATCATTAATAAAGACAATTTTCAATTTTAGTTGGAACCTGCTAATGATTATGATTATGAAAATGATCTATCATATTGGGATCTTTAACTCTATTGTTTACTGGATAAGGGAAAGTACCTTTGTTTGATCCTAACTTCTCCCTTTTCCACTTTTATATAATTTTTACGAAATGGTGATAATATATTTCTTGTGGATGTAATATTTTGGTAACATATTGTTTTTCATAAACAAAAATAAAAAAATATTTTTTAAAAAATATTTATTTTTTAGAAATCATGTGAAGGAAAATAATATAATACAGTTACACATGAAAATAAATAAAGAACAGAAAAACTCCTTTTTATTAAGGAATCATTAAATAAATATTTTAGATAGATCTTAAAATATATATATTTCCCAAAAAAAATGGATAAATAAACTAAGTATATATATTAGGAAAATATATATAGATATTAAAAAATAAAATATAATTAATATAGAGATTATTTTATGTAAATAAAGGTAAATCCTATCTCAAGTGAAAAGTATGGTGTTTTTTGAGTAATTTACCTTATGTCCCAACTCAATTAGTACATTCATTTACCATTTTGAATAATATAATTAAATTAATTAAATAATTTATTCCAAATATTGTACATTTAAAATTTATTCATTATTATTCTCTTATGTATGTTTATAATCATTTAATTAATAGATGTTTTTCATATTCACCTTCTTGAAGATGTTTATTTCAAGGTTCTGAGGATTCATTGGTTTATTGATAATTTTATAAGTTATTTTCAAATGAATATATGACTCAAAAATTATAATGAAATTATATTCATGTAATTTTACAAGTTTAAACTATTCTATATATCTATATGTGTTCCAATAAAAGCATGGTTCATTTGGTGATAATGTTATCATATAATGGTTTGTTCAGTAAGGCATTTTTACAAGACATTATGATATTCATTTTTGTTATTTAATTTTATGATTATTTACAAATAAAAAATCTTATTCACGTAAATATATCATTATTAAGTTCCTATTCCATCATATATAGGTTAATTATAACTATTTATCAATGTGGTAATAGTTTTAAAAAAATATCATTATATGTTGTTATACGGTCCATTAAGGGATGTGTTTTTATGAAAAATACTATTGTTTCATTGTATTCTTTTAATATTTATATTAAAATTTAATAATATGATATATTTTACTAAATAGAACATGGAAGTAATATTTATTAAGTATAATTATAAAAATTAAATGAATAAAAATGAAATATTTTAATTAATAGTTCATAAAAAACACCTTGGGAATAATTTTTTTCTATCTGAATTATGCCGTTTATGGTTTGTCTTTTGATGATACCAAAACAACCACACCATTCATAAGAGATTCTAATAGAGATTTTGGTGGTTTTATAAAAATATAAGATGATTAATGTTTGTGGAGGAGTGGGGTGGTGAATGGTGGTATTTATAAGTGGATAATAGGGATGTTTTACAAGAAAATATTAGAACAAAATATTATATCATCAACAATGGTGAATCTTATATGGTAAAAAATGGTATTTCAATAGCAATCTACTTATTTTATTATTAATGAAAAAAACACAACACTAAACAAATTGTTATTTACTAATTCAAAAAATTCCATCCATATTATAATTTTTTTTAATAATTAGAAATTTAATTTTTATATAAATTCATTATCTATTTAAAAATATAATTTTTTATTCATAATCATATTTTTTTAAGATTTTGAATTTTTTTAATTAATTCATAAAAATATTTTTTATTTATATTAAAAAAAATGTGTTTTATGATATTATTTTATTAACATGACATTTTATTATAAAATATTAAATATGTCATAAAAAATATATTAATGGGAAGAAAGAATATATGTGATACCAAAAACTAAATGATGATTTATTTTTGTAAAATATTTATTTTATCAATTTTAATCATTTTTTAATTATCTTATAATAGAAATTCCTGATTTTTTATTTTCTATGACAATCAAATACTATTTTACTATTTGAATTGTCATGCTACCATTCTGAGAGTCATATATGTAATTGCCATATATCATTAACTCATACTATAAATAGATCATGTATAAATTATTATAAATTCATAGTAGTTCCTCTCAAGGTTATCTATTGTTCATTTTTAAAATTCTGATTATGTTAATATTTTTTTACAGTGATGATTGAGGGTGAGATAAATCTAAAGGAAAAATGGTCTACATTTTCCTATTCTAAATATTTGTTTAATTATTATCCCATTTTATTATTTCATTGTTTCATGGAGTATGTTTAATCTATAAATATAATGTTATATGATAATGATATAATGATATTTAGTTTGTATTTTGTGGTGTATCTGTCTGTTAATTCACATTATTTGATAAATGTTTATTTTGATTGAAAGTTCCATATATTAAATTTTTTATCGTTATATTATTCCCCTAATTATAAATTTTATCCTTGAAATGTCATTAAAAAAATTATGTTTATAACAAATAAATGTATTTCTATTTCATTACTTCCTTATGATCTAATTATTCATCTTCACACTTATGGTTTCTCTACAGTATTTTGACAAGGTATGATGTTTTCTTGTGTAAAACATTATATCAAAGATCTAATTTCTCCACTACCATCTCTTCAAGAGAGATATCATGCTCGAAATTTACCACTTCTAGATTTAGTACATATGAAGGATGTGGTATGTATTTCCTCAAGAGGAATATTTATGTCATTTCATATATTTGAGTTAGTTTTAGTGGGAGTTCAAGATGATAGGCCAACACTCTAAAGTGATCTTAAATGTCAAAAGGGATAATGTATTTGGGAATATGATTCCCTTTTTCCAAAACCACACAACTTTTTTACATATAGAGATTCGAAGGAACACTTTATCTCTAACTCCAAACCCCATGGTATTCTTTAAAATTCTAATTATAAATACTTTATTTGACTTTTTACTAATTAAATTTACTCTTCAAGGGATTTAAAATTTTCGTCCATTTTTTGACCAGTTCTGGTATTTATATTTTTCATCATCTCACTTCTTACCATCTTCATGGAGATATATATTTCTTACTATAGTGGTATTAATATGGTATATTTTTTATCATCACTAAGGTACTATTATTTTATCACATGTTGACCAAATTAATATATATATACTAACCTCATTTAAATCCATGGTGTAAAATCTAATTACAAATTTGTGTTTCTAGATAGACATATCAAATAAGTCATTAGTTTGGGATGATTTTTTGTATTGAATTTCTACTCTATGATCATGGATTATGGAATACTTTTGTAGAACATTAAATTCAACATTTTTTATCAATTTGATACAATTGATAAAAGTGTTCTATGAAACATCACTACTTATCTAATCTATATTATTTAATTTTGGTTGATTGAGATATAGTATCTAATGGAATTTAACTGAGAAATCTTTGTTATATGCTCCATTAAAACAAAAATGGAATTATTTACTTTGTATTTATTCAAAATACCATTATAAAAAATCTATATAGATGTTCTATTATTTCCATTCTTTTTTGAGTAATAATTCCATAATACCCTTTTAGTTTTTCCTTACTACCATCACATGTCAAAATAAAAAAAAAATTATTTATATTCAACAATTTACTTGTTCATACTATCCACTTGAAGTTAACTTTGAGATCTATATACATTTTTGTGTTTCTTTGTTGGAACGAAAATTTTGATCTACAAGCATAATTAAATGGTTTCTTCTTTGTATTAGGACATGTTTATATATACAGTCTTATAAAAATTTCACAACCCCCTATTTATCAATGTCGAACATTTATCATTTTTACTTTTTTATTTCATTCACCTTATTTTTTTATCCATAACATCCTCTATCCTTTCATATTCTCCTCAAAAAATTGTTATTGATAAATAATTCATACATGGATTGATATTTTTCTTTCCCTTAAAATTCTCATTCCCATACGTTACATTTATATGAATATTAGATCCTTATCAATTTAATTCATGGATATGTAATAATGGTAATTTATATTTTTAAAATTCACCACTTTCTTTTATTTACCAAGATAGTAATGGATTATAAAGTCATAATTATTAATATGCTCTAACAGTAGTTTTGGAACATAATGATATCCATATGTGTTAATAAATACTTTATTTTTTTACCTATATATATGTCACACTTCACTCTATATATAAGATGCCTCCAAATAACTAATTTGATCATTATTACATCCAACCCTATATAATATAATGAATAATTTTTCTCATGAATATTCAAATTCCATGACGAATCTATTATGACTATATCATTTTTCATGAGTTCAAAATCAAATCCATTCATTGATGCATTATTATAAATCATATATCCTTCCACACATATGGGTGGTGTTTGTGTAGGTTCAGTGATAACTCTATTATTCAACTCCATAAATCTCTCATTGTATTTATCATTTCAGACAATACTTAATACCTTTTACGCTAGGTTGGTTAGTGGGTTTGACAATAATAATAAGTTACTCAAAAATAATCATTAATACCCAAATAATATACTAAAAATATGGATCTCAATTAAAATTTATATCTTGTCTGTTATTTGATATCCTTTTCCATTGATGGATCTAAATATATACATTCCCATTTTAAGGAATCCCCAAGACTATTACTTTCTCTATCAAAAAAAAATACATTTACTATACATCAAAAATAACATCCCTTTTATCAATATTTTTTTCACATCACTCACATTTAATATAATTTTTTTTCATTTATTTTAGAATATATAATAATACCATTTATATATACCTCCACAATTTTGTTGAGTTAATCTCTAGAGAACTAATTCATTTATTTTCTAAAATGTTTTGGAGATTTTGTAAATCTAAATGCAATCACTATGAACACATAGTGTGACGGCCTTAGATGTAACTATGCCATAATTAAATGACTTACTGGAAACATTTAATTATTTATATTCCCATGACATTTTATGTTTAGTGAGTTTTATAGATTTAGGTAAAATATTTAACTAATAAAGCATATGTCATTCAATAATAATTGGATGTTTTCCCACTGTATTAGAAACAAAATAATAAGTAATGATTCTTAAAAACTATCCCAAAATTATGTATATATATTATTCATCTAGAAATATCTTTTATAAAAAATTTCTCTATAACATGGTGAAATAGAAACATAACAAGAGGGATATCAAGAGTTAAGTAGGGTTAATAGTAGTTGATAACAATCATAGATCACAATTGATCTTAATATGAGCATATCTAATAAGGTAGAAATAAATAAAAAATAATTTTTCAATAATGGAATGAAATTGATGTTTAATACATCAATGGATAATAATGGAAATGAATTCATCACATGGAAAATAATAATAGGTACTTTAGCGATGAATTTCATAATGTTGGATGATTAATTTCATGAAATAAACAAGGACATCAAGACATTACCATCAAGTCCTTGGGTTTGGGTAATATTGTTTTAGGATAAACACATACTAAAATACGCATAATAGTTTTCCTCATGGGACCTACTAATGAATCGATTGGAAATTACATGCCCTACTAACCTGATTTTTTTTTCAAATACATTAATCATATAAAATTATTCATTTATCTATACATTACATAACCAATATTCCCTGTTAACTAACAAACATATGTATTGGAATAACAATTATATATATTTTAAATAATTCCCCAATCAATAAATGGAGTAGAAATCTATATATGAATCCCTCAAATAACATTTTATAGAGTAAGGGTTAAATAATTAAGTCAATAATTTACCTATTTAACAAATATGTGGAATAATGGTTATCATCATTTAATCAATAAAATAAAAATTGTATTTGTTATAAAAAAAATCATTTAAAGAAAAAATATTTTTATAAAAAATAAATTTTTTAGAAAGAAAAATATAGTGATTCATAACATCAATGTTAAAAAAGAATATTTCATAAGCTAGGGAAATCAATAATTAGGATGATATTATTTTAAGAATATCCTTAATTAAGTATAAAATATTCCCACTGATGTAAACATAGATTAAAATCTATTTTTAAGAGAATTAGAAAAATCACTATGGATGTAATGAATATTATTATCCTTTTGAGAATAATTAATTATAAAAAGGTGAAATATTTTATTAAACATGGAGAATTATAATTTCATTTAAAATAAATGAATCTATGTAGAAGAATTTTCATTAAAAAGGAAATATAAAAGAACAGTTTGTTCATATGGATATGATTTAAAAATTATATTTTCATACATTGATGTTAAATATCCATATAGAGAAGGTAAGACAAATCAATAAAACATTTCAAATAAATTAATATTTGAAAAAATTACATTAATAAATTATTGAGGCAAAAATAAGGATATTCATAAAAAAACATTCAATGTATATTGTTATGGGATAATGGAGGTTCTTGACTGAAAGGAAGAAATATGATCACCTTCACTTGAAAGAAATTATTTGAGTAATGTTTTAATCAATGTGAAATTTTATTTTTTAGGGGAAAAGTAAAAAACACATGTAAACCGTACAAAAAATAATGGGGGTTTTATAAAAATAAAACACCATAAGATAGATTATGATTTAAACCAATTTTTATTTGAATATAATATTTTCAATGAAATAATTACTATTGCAGTAAACTTTAAATAAAAAAAATTAATGAGTGGGATTAAAATAAAAAAATAAGGGAATATTAATAAATGGATATTCTATATATAAATTCTGAATCTATATGTGTATACACCATATAAAAATCATTGTGTGCAAAAATAGAACTTGTCTTATAAATTTGAAAATGAGAAAAAGAAACACTTAAAACCATAGTATCCTTTGAATCAAAATCCATTCAATTAAATGACATGATATAGATATTTATATCTAATTAATTACATAAATATGTTAGAATAATTCATTATATTAAAATCAATTCATATCAATGATATCATATTGAAAAATATGAAATATATCTCAAGAAATTAAATTTTAGACAAAGAACCCCTTACCTTATTTTTTGAGAGCCATTAAAGCACCTAAATATACTATATAACAAAATAAAAATCATAATAACATCGGTTATAATGTTATTTAAATATATACAATTCTATTAAAATCATTTATAATTATTCCCTACATGTATATCAGTTAGTTATTATCTATTTTCAGTATCAGGTGTGCATAATCATGATCATTTTGAACTAGTTTCAAAATAATGATGTTTCTATTTATTCTCCTGCCAATGTTCATAAGTCATAGCTTATACAAGAAAATTTAGTATTTTATTTTTAATCATTTAAAATTTTATAATGTCATTCTATAGTCTTCTGGTTATGGTCATTAATGATGAAATCAGTGATGAGCATGTTTCGAGGATTTCATAACAAACATACATTGGTATCTCAATTATTGAGTTCAATAATAATTTGACCACTCCAGAGAAATAATTATATAATTATTCACTTATTTATATCATATATTATAATTAATTATGTTCTAATATACATTCAATAAGTTATTTTATAGCAATGTTCATTTTGGTGGTTAGATTGTCCCTGACATGAACATACCATATTTAATGGGTGACTGTGGTTTTGAATGTGGTTTATTTTGGAATAGTATAATTAATATAGAAGAATAATAATATAATATATATTATTAATGTTATTAATTAAATTTTTTATCTTAATAAATAAAACATAAACTATATGAAAAATGGGATACGTTATTTTATGAACTCTATGGTCCAGAAAAATGCATGGAAAACATTTTCATAACGGAAAAGAAAAAATTTAGTTAATGATTATTAAAAAATTATAAAAAAATAAGTATAATATAATTAATTAATTCATTATACAATATTGGTAAAAATATATTGTAAAGGAAATGATTAATGAAAAAAATTTATGGAAAAGATAGTACTTATGTTGAGAACATGACTTTTCCCTATGGAGGACTACTTTGAAAAGGAGGAATTAGAAAACAATATTATTCTTATAAGAATAAGAAAGTGAAAATTGATTATAGTGTAAGGGAAAAGGAATTATTTTAAATATAAACTAATATTTTGGAGTGGCCTTTAAGAGGTGGTGAGAGTCCCCTTATATAAGTGGCAAGAATGACATTTTTGTATTGATTTCGTCTTAATATAAAAAATGAACTGGTTTCACATGTCAAGAAGAATCAAAAGTTAGAAATAAATGAATAAAAATAATTTTAGGTCAATATAAATGAAAACATTTTAAATTTAAACATGATTTAAATTTTTTTGGCCTTTTTACCAATTAGATTACATGTTATAACCTTTTCACTTTTATCGTGGTAACTTGTTTTTATATAAGAAAATTAAAATTATTTCTTAAAAAATGGATATTATTAAATAATATTCCATAATAATTTGAAACAATAAATTCACTTTTTTTTATTAAATGGAGAAAATTAGGTTCAAAATAATAAATTTGTAATATTATGAAAACAAATTTTGAGAAACATATTACTTATGTTCTAAAATGTTAAATATAGTTAATTAAATTATTATTTTTTAAAATATATAAATTTTTTTCTTAAAAACATATATGGTCAATAAAAATTATTACGAAATTTCAATTTTATAAATTTTTATGGATTATGTCCCAAAAATCCTAGTTTTGTGAAAGACGGTGTTTTAGAATATTATGGTAAAAATCAATCCTTTTAGAAAAATTTAAAAAAATTATAATAATAATATGTTGATATTATAAATAAAATAATTAAATTAATTACAAAAAATTAATGTTCTTATATTTTATATTTTGATGATTAAACTAAATTATAATGAAATCCCATTTGAATGTAAAATAACTTTTTAAAAATTTAAATGATTTTATTCTTATTCCATAACAGTTACTAATTAAATTAGAGAAATACAATATTAATTTCAAAAAAATATATAATATAATATTTATTTATTTTCTTTTTATAAATCCATTAAAATTAATATTTTATAAAAATACTTTTTTATGTGTAAAATGATCTTGTTGCTTTTCTCAATGTATTAGTGAATATATATTCGTTATCATAGAAAAAATGGGAATTTTTTAAAATACCTTTTTATAAATAAAATAATTATTATATTTCATCCTATTTTTTTTTAAATAACCCCTTTAGATATTAGTGTATGATCTATGAATATGGTATGCACTGGTGGTAGTCGATGTTGGTGACTTCTCTAGAATGAACCTCATGGACATATCCACAATCATGATCATCCATCACATTAGATTTCAATAATATCAAAATTATTAAAAATATTATTGGGGTTGGTCTTGGGAAACCCCAAGAGAATCAACCTCATTTTTATGTCCACACAAATGAGTATCATAAGAGATACTTTCAATACCCAATTTCATTTATTTTTTTTTCTTTTTATATTTCACAATATCGTCACTTCCTTTTATACTCACTAATTTAATGGTTATATTATAACAATAAAATTTTATTTGAATGAATCATGGTTTTTTAGTTTCATATTTCATGTATAATAATTTATTAATATTAAATTAATTTTATGAAAATATATAGTTAAATTTGGATACATTATATCCCCCATTATATAAATATTTTCCTTATAATTTTATTTATTCAAAAATTAATACAAAGATAATGGTGTCCATAATATAGAAATTAATCTATATTTAATATCTAAAGAGGTAAATTCTCACTATCCTTTGTATGACTAGTGAACTAATTTTTTACATTATAATAATAAGGTATCTAATGTTGAGCATTATTTAACTATTTTTGGTAACTACCTTAGTATAATTAGTGTAAATTTTATTAGGAGTTTATAGCTAACCTTGTTTTTTGAGGTTTTCATGGGTAAACTTTTTATATGATTTTTATATATTTTCAATTATCATGGAACCTATGTTAGGAGATCCAATCCTTGCTTAATTTCCCATCAAATTTTACTAAAGTATGGATAATAGGATTTTATTGGAAGAGAATTCCTATAAACATATATTGTAAATTAATTTTTTACTTTTGTTAATGTAATCATACAATTAGAATTTTTTTAATAATTTAATATTTAGTAATTGGGGTCGTGATTTTATGTTATTAGTAAAAAACAAAGGTATAATGGAGTACTTTAAATAAAATATGAATATAATAATAATAATTATAGAGTTTGTTTATAGTTTTACTCATTCTATATCATTTTTTGAATGCACTTCTGTAGTTGTGGTTTCATAGCATTTGCTTTTTCTTAGATATATATAGTTTGTATCTTCATTTTTTCCTTTTTATTACATAATTTACCTCACTAATGTTTAGGTTTCCCATATTCAAGGTATTAAAATATTATTGGTACCTCTCAATGAGCATTGTTTATATCCATTGTGGCTACTAAGTTATCATCATTTACCTGGAAATTAGATGATCTATACCCTCTTATTCTACATATAAATCATCTTCCAGTTATTTTGAGGCATTAAATCTCATTCCTCATCCCATATTCTTTGACATAAAAAAACTAAATCTTTTTTCCTTCATTATCTTCATCACATGAACATTCATAAAACTACATCATTCTCTTATTTAGTTTGATCAGAAAATACATGATGTTAAAATTTTAATTATAATTCCTAATAGTCAGTTTGATATAATAAAAACTATTCATAGTCTAGTTATTTTCCTGTTAGGTCACTAGTTTGTTAAATATTTTCATATTCAGTGAAATCCATTAATTAATTTTTTTTTCCTTTGGGATTTAACCATTTAAAAAAACAAAAGGTTTTAATTATGTGTGATGAAAACTTAACACTATCAAATATTTATTGTAAGACACTTACAAGATAATTTTCTCTACTAAATGTTTTCCCTTTGAAATTATAACATTAACTTTAAGTTCATCATAAATTACACTTTTTTATTCCATATTTTATTAGGATGGTTCTCTCAAATTCTGTAACCTAATTAATTAATGAAATAAATCCTTCATAATAACATGAAAATATAATGTGATTAACTAAATCAATACCCTTAAGAGTGTACAGTAAGGTGTTTGGCCTTATACCCACGCATCTTTCACTAGAGTTAAGATTGAGTTGATACTAAATAATCCCTTTTTATGGTGATTACCACATGGTTCATCAATGCTACATCCTCATACACTTTCCAATATTCGAATAGAGATTTATTTTCAATGAGAAGCACACAATCATGATATTTCCAAAAAATTAGTATATTATAATATACATATAATTTTCTCTTATACTTATCCTCAGGGGTTCACTAGATTTCTATTATACAAATAAAAAAATGTTCAATATTATCTCAATAAACCTATATTGTTATCCAGACATTTGAAATTATGATAAATATTTACTAGTAACCATTTGAAGAAATATATATCCTCAATCGATAACATTATAGTCTCTAATGTTTTCTAAACCATGCTATGACACTAACTATGATAGCCCAAGATATATTTATCCCATAATTATATGACTTATAGGAAATATTTCATTATGTACATTCCCATGACCATTAATGGTTATTTATTTAAACAATTAGGACAAATAATTAACTAATAAATAGTATGTTTTACTCAAAAAATGGTTAATTTTCAAAAAATATATGAAACTAATAAATCTATAATAAGTCTCAACATCTTCAAAAAAATTTCTACGAAATCATATCTTTTAGAAACATTTTCTGTAATGCTTCTCATTATAATATAGGGAAATATAATAACATTGATCTAAAATATCAGAAGGGTTAAACATAACAAAAAAAAATCATATAACATAATTGAGAATATTATGTCTATAAGTAATATTATAAAAATATATAATCAATAATAATGAAATAATGTAATTAAATTGAATGAATAATGTATCCATATATACAAACACAAATAAATAGATTGCATGGATAAAAATTACATGTTCATATGTGATGAATTAAATAAATTTGGATAAATAATTCCTTGTTTTAAACCAATTCATAAAGATCAAAGACATCAGGATCCTATTCTCAAGTCCTTTTGTGAGGAAATATTATCTTCTTGGTGGTCAAACACCAAAATACCCTTTCTAGTTTGACTCATGAGACCTACTAATACATCATGGGGTTATTACGGCCCTAACCCATCTTTAATTATGTCAATGTATTCATCATACAAAGATATTATTAATATATAAAATAAATAAGAATAATTATATAGTAATTAGCAAAACTATGTATTAAAATAAATATTATATGAATTTTCTGGTTTTACTCAATCAATTAATGGTATTTCTTTCTAGGTAATCATCTATCATACTAGAATTGTATAGAGTAAAGGGTTAATGTTATGTCAACAATTTCCCCAATAAATCATCATATATAATCATGGTGGAGACATATTATTCTAAATAAGAAAATTTAATGTGTTTATAGAGGAAAATAATTGGAATAAAAATTATGTTTATAAACATTCAATGATTAAGAAAGATAATGGTAGTGACTGATCATTTCTTTAATAGAAAATAACATTATATAAGTCATCCAAAGAATGAATTAGGATGGTATCATTTCATTAATATTATCAATCAATTAGAAAATAATTCAAAATATATTAACATAGATGAAATTTTTTTTTAGAGAATTAGAAAAGTCACTTTAGAAATGAGAAATAACCTCAAAACATTAAAATTATTTATTTGTTAAAAAAAATTTAAAAATAATTGGGGAATAAAATATCTTTTAGAATCAATTATTGTGTATATATTTTGTTCTATAGAGAAATAAAAAATGGTTGAAAGATGTGTTCACATGGAAAACCTTAAAACTATATTCTTTCAGCACTTTTATGAAACTGACCGATATGGAAAATGATAAAAATTTATTCTAAATTTTCCGATGAAATAAAATTACACTAAAATTACCATCATAAATTATTAGGTAATATTTAAGAACATTCTTAAAATCATCAAATGAATAAATACATGGAAAAGGGATTTTCCTGACTAAAAAGAAGATATGAGGTTGATTTCACTTACAATAAAATCTTACTGTAAAATATAAGTCATTGTGAAATGAAATTTTTAGGGGAAATGTAAAAAACCATGAACCAAATATTAAATTATGTGGGGATTTGTAATTAATATAAATTACCCAGATGAATTATCTTTAAAATAAATATATATTTAAAGATATGATTTGGAACAAATCCCATAGAGTTTGAGTAATCTTTTAATAAAATAATTAGTTGTATTAAAATTGAACTTAAAGTGCTATAAATAAATGAAAATTCATATTATTCAACATAAAATGGTAATTATATACCCAATATATAAACAAAATGGTATATAAAATCAGACATGTCTGTTGGGTTTGAAAATTATTCAAATAAAACCTTATAACCATGGTATCATTTGAATAAAAATCCATTAATATAAAAAAAATTACATGGATCACCAAACCACATTATTTATATGAATTTGGTAATAGAGATTATTTATGTACTGAGAAGGCCATATCAATGAAATCATGTTACATAATATGAAATATGTCACATGAAATTATGTTCAAGATAAAAAACCCATTGCCTAAATTCCCATATTTTAATAAAGCGGTTGATTGTAATGTATTAAAAAATATCATTATTAATTACTTATTTCCGATCCTTATTCATAATTATATCATTTTTAAACATTACTAATAACTATTCTTTCTATGTATAATAGTTATTTATTAATTATATTCAATATCGGTTGTAAGTAACAATAATCATTTTTAATTATTTTCCTAATCATGATGATGTCCATCATTTTTCTCCCAAATTCAGTCATTATAATATCATAAAAGGTACTATAATTGATACTTGTAAATTATTTATTATGATATAATTTCATTGAATTGTAGTTTTGGTTAAAATCCTAAAGGATGAAATTGGTAACGAATCAATTCCAGTGACTTTATTGTGAACAAACATTGGTATATTAAAAAATTAAATTAATATTATTGCTAGCATTATGGAATCAAAATCAAATCAATATTTAAATATTTATATAATATGTTATCAATACTTATATTATATTATTTATCCATGATACTATTTAATAGAATTGTTCATGTAAGTGGTAAGATCGATCCAAATATGAGCGTTCCAAAATAATGGGATAAGTATGGTTATAAGAGTGTTTTCATTGTTTATAATATAAATATTATAAAACAATAATGATATTTATTATTTATTTTTAATGTGTTAAATAATATTTTATGATTTTTTAATAAATAATAAATAAACTATTTAAAAATTAGATACATTACTTTTTAGAATAGGTAGTCTGAAAAAGAACACAAATGATATTATCATTTTTATTAATCGAATAAGGGATACATGGATAATGACTATTACAAAAAATAAAGCAAGATTAATTTTAATTTAAAAATTAAAATCACGATACAAGATTGGGATAAATATATTTTAATGCTATTGATAAAAATGAAATAATGTAAGGGAACATTAAGTACATATGTTTATACATGAGTTTTCCTTAGCGAGATTCCATAGAATGGGAGTAAATGGCCAAAATATTATATATATATATATATATATTACTATTTATTTTTAATAATTTTCTAGGGGAATTAATAATGGAATATTTTTAATTAAAACCTAAATTTGGGAGTTTTCTTGAAGTTGTGTTTAGAGGCACCTTTTATAAGTGGTGATAATGGAACCATCGTTATTATTTCATCATAATATAAAGTGAGGAAATATATCAATGTCATGGAGTCTAAAAAATAAAAAATAATGAATATAAGATATTTATTATTTACAAACACATTAAAAACTCAATTAAAAACGTGTTTCTAACATGTCAGGCCTTATACGTCATTGGTTCACACAATTCTCCCTTTTAGCTTTTATGGAGTTAAATAGATTTTACCTGAGTAATTACTTTTTTATATAAATTATAAAATGAAAGTTATTAAATAATACAGAACTTATAATAACCAAATTATAAACTTATTTTATAATATTTACTTTACAAATGATATTAAAATTACTTTTAAATTAATAATTATATAAAATATTAAAAAAAATTGACAAATTTTTTAATTAAGTTCTATAAAACTAACTATATGATTTGAAATAAATATATTTTTTTATAAAATTAAATATGAATAAAAAATTTCACAAAAAAAAAAGATTCCTAGATTTCTATGTTAGTATTTTTTCCTGACTATATAAGAAAATTCACTATTTTTATAAAAAAACTGTATTTTTCACTTTTTACAAAAAAATTAATTTTTCTAGAAAATGATCAATTTTTTTATATCTTAATAATGATATTATAAATTCCAAAATGACTTTTTGTCACATTAATATACTAATATATGTTAATTAATATTTTAAATAGAAATATAATGAAAAACGTTTTTATAGAATAATTATATTTTAAAACTTTAACAGCTATTACTAGTATTTCTTGTAAATTACCAATTATATTGGTGTTAATACATAATTCACATAAACAATATAGCATATATATATTATATTTTTTTCTTAAAATATTGGAAAATAAAAAACCAATTTTAGAATAAAATATTTCATTTATATGAGAAAACCAATATTGTTAATTTTTTTACAACATTAGTAAATTTATATTCTTTTTCATAAATTGTAAAAAATGGTAATGTATAATATACATGTGATAAATAAATTAATAAGTAAATTTTTATATCATCATAATTTATACTTGAATATAACCCTGTTTCATCATCGTTTATTATCTATGCTTAGGGTTTTTTCTAGTGGAAGTCGAGGGTGGTTATTTCTCTAGCATGGATCTCGTGGAAATTTACATGACCTTGAACTTCTTGAAAATTTGATTATTCTCATATCATAATTTTTTTTATATTGACTTTTTCATAGTCCAGTGATAACTCCAATGAAGATACCTACTTCACGTGCTCTAAATATGAGCTTTATAATGGATACTTCCACTACGTAATGTTATTTCATTGCCTTTGCTCCACAGATCTTGTAAAATTTTTACTTCCTTTTATACTAGATAATTTAATAGTTATATTATAATGTCAAATTATTGATCTAATGTATGATGATTTTGTTTTTGTTTAGTGTTTCTTGTAGAATAAAATATTAATATAATAATTATTTAATTAAGGCTCATAATTAAATTTTAGGTAGTTACATAAAGTTTTTTAACTTTTATGAAAGACATTATTTGAAATATCCACATTTTATAACACCAATTAATGAAATACAATCCAAATTTACACATTGTAGAAATATCAAGTGCCTCTTAAATTATATAACATGTTATAAATCCATGTAAGGGGATACATATTCAATATCATGATCTTTATGGGTTCTCAATAAATATTGATTCACATAGAACCATCCTTTTTCTAGAAAAAGACAATTATTGTAACCCATAGTGATACACTTTGTCATATTAAATCTTTTTCAAGATTCATCTATAAATCATTATTTGGTATTTTTAATTCAAAAGGGACCAATCTAGAAGGACACGTATATATTTGAATATATGTAGAATTATATTCAATAGATACCTCATCCACTTGATAAAGATGGATGTAATGAAAATCATTAGAGAATACCATACATATGGGCATGTCTTCAAGGATGATCTTCTCATATTTCATAATAATTGGATATACATTAGATTTAGTAATAAATATTTATTTAATATGAAGAGTTTTTAAAATATATATATCATTCCCCTTGAACATTCATAGAATTGATGATGATTTAAGATATGGAATGTGATTTTCCTCTTCTGAGAATTAATACTGACCTTACATATAGAAAACTAATCCATTACTGTTATATCATATAATTCCAAAAATGGATTAATAATAATGTTTTCTGGTATATTCTTCAAAAAATAATAAATAGGCTAAAATTATATACATGACATGAAATAATAGTTCACTAATAACTCAATAGCTATATCTTGAGGGGATGTATGAATATCCTTACTAGACATGGTAATGTGAATGAATGCGTAGAAATACAATGAAATTTTAAATTTGGTGTTGATAAATGTAAAATAAACATATCATTCTACATTTTACTTTAGTTAAAATAATTAACTAAATAAATAATAATATTTTCTATGGGAATACACAAATTACTTATCATGTAAAAGGGATTTTATAACCATAGAAAGAATAAGTCAAAAAATGACATGTATAACCTATGTTATGTATTTTTATGTTTCAATATAGTTTATTATCATTTATTTTACTTGTTTCAATAATAAACTCACTAAAAATATATAAAAAATTCTCAAATGACATTTATAACAACCCAGGTCTCATGCACATATTAATAAAAAAAATTTCAAATAATTTTTCAAAAATTAAATTAGATAAATATTAAGGTCTAATGAATTTTGGAAATTAGAAACATTATAGGTTAACATAAAAAAAACTAATTCATAATCATTTCAATGTAAATAACTTTATCTTTAGTCCCATTAAAAATCTATTAACTTATAATATACACTAGGGATAGGAATAAAGTAAATGGACGAGCTAATAATCCATGTAAGGGGTCAAAAATGAAAATTAAGTAAAACATATGAGTCAAGAATAAAACATGATATCATAAAAGGGTAGGATAAAATTTAGTCAAATAATATAATTTAATAGTTATAATAATATCATAATATCCAAACATAATAATAATTTTGAATAAAACATTAAATCATAAGAATAAGTCATGCCTTACTACCAAGAAAAAAATGAATTATGTGTTTTGATTATTATTAGCGCACCATACACAGAATCTCAAATGGTGAAAAAACTAACTAATTCATGATGAAGATATATAACTGTCATCCTAGAAATCATATCAAAATATTTAAACACATATGTGTCATATATAAGACAAAAAATCATATACAAAGTATATTCCTGAGAAAACCGTGAGATGGGGATGGGTAACAAAATATTGTCTCAAAACATAAAAAAAATATTAATAATATTCTATATATAAGAAGGTATTACTATTTCTTGGACATTCATAATAGAATTAAAATAAATAGGTTAGGAATATAGGGTCCTTTTGACGAAAATTTCATAAAAAAGGAGTGGAAAAATAGGTATAGAAATGAATATAATAAACATTATATTATGAAAATATAAAGAACATTTAAAGAAGGTATGTTTATAGTGTTTTAAATAAAACATTAAATGAACTAGAATCTAAAAATTAGTTATTATTTTTATAAATAATGGAAGGAAAACAATTTAAAATAGAGACACATGAAAAGGAATAAATAATGTAAGGACTCCCTTTAATAAGGATTTCATTAAATTAATGTTTTATATAGGAACTTCAATAATATATAAATCCCTATAAAAAGAAGAAAAAATTAAATAATTATAAATTTAATAATTATATATGATGTATATATATTAATTAGCTATGATTAAGAGATTGAAAAATATAAGTAATGAGTTGGAAATCAAAACTCCAATGGATAAGAGGGTAGTTTGGGAGCTCCCTTTCCTTGGGTCATGACACGCTTAGTACATGTGTATGTCATCAATAATAAATAAATCAAATTCATTAAATACTTTTATCAGAATATTTTCTATCTATATTTTATTTATTTATTGTTATTTTATGTTTGATAATAATCATTTTAAAAAGACATTATGTTCATGTTCCCCAACCTAAGGATGTTTGTTTCAGGGTCATAAAGAAGAATCTTTTTATATTAAATGAATAATATTCTATTTAAATAAGTCTATAATGATAGATGTGTAAGGAAATATCATGTATAACCTTTCTAATGTCTAAATTATTTTAGATATAAAAAGGTGTTCTTATATAGGCATACCACATTTAGTATTTATGTTATCATTCAATGGTTTTTTGATTTAGTTAATTTTACCAGATATTAAGAACATCATTAGTTTTATTTACTTTCATTATTATTTACCCATTATAAAACACAATTCATATTATTAAATTGTTATTATGTTTTTATTTAACCATAAAATCGTTTATTATTACTATGAAATAAGGAAGTATTAGTTGTTAAAAAATAATATCCTTAGAAGTGGTTATAAAATCCATGAATGAATGTTTCTTTTAAAAAATACTATGTCATTCTATTTTTTGGTGGTTATTATTATAGTTTCAAATTTATTTCCTAGTAAATATGAATAGAGGTTGGAGGTGGGTTTGAATTTCTTTTTTTAAAACTCTTTTTAATTAAATAATTTTTTATGGAATAAAAAATTGAAGTGATACCAAATTATTATTAAAGGTAAGTGTTGTAGAATAATAAATATAAAAGGAAAATCACAGGTAAATAGTAAATTAGTTAGGAGATAATCTATAAGGGATCCCTATATTTTCTCCTGTTATGTTTCCTTGAGAGGTTTTGGTTTAATCCATTATTTCCAATTGTTTTAGCAGGAATCCAAAATAATTGTTTTTGGTGGTTGTAGTAAGGAACATGTTACAAGATATAATACACTCAATTTTTAGTGATTGTTCCATGAGAACCCAAAACACATCGATCCTTTTAATAGTTATGGTTAATAACCCAATCTACCATTGATCTAAAAACCGATAAGGGAAAAAAAACACCACTGTATTTGAGGACTAAGAAATATCCAAATAAAAAACAAAAGAGACATTATATAACGAAGTTTAAGAAACCACACTCTCCACTAATATGATGTTTACAAAAATTTAAAACTTTATATAAGAAATAAAATAGATTAAAATATATTTATAAAGATAAAATTATGAAATATAATCTCAATAATGATTTTACAAGTAACCATATCCCTATAAGAACCCTTGAGGGTGTATTTATATCCTTTGGTGGGTATAAAAGGGTTCAGGAGCGTCTGATTGGAATATAGTTCCCTATGAAGTCATGTTAATGCATGATTATCCACCTCTAATGGATTAGTATTGAATCTATATTGGTTACATAAGGTAATTGGTGGCTGTTACTAACCATCTATGATACCCACTAGGTAGCCACTATCACTTACTAGTGGGGGGGCTCCAAAAATAGGCTCATTATTTCACACGAGCCCTCTGATTGGTTTCTATCATCCCTGATAATATTTTATAAAATATAAATACCTAATTTAATCAAAAAATATATTATAAACAATAAAATATGTTTTTTATCATTCAAAAATACATAGGATGGTGAGATACATAATATTATCCTCCCTTTTATGATCCCAAACACATATTCAATTAATAATACCAAGATAAGAATAATGTATTCTTCATGGTGGGAACATAAATTTAATTTCAATGTTTAATAATAATATTCATCTAATATTTCTTAAACCATGTTCAATTTTTTAAAGAAAACAAAGAATATTTAATTTTTAAATTTTTAAAAGATTTCATTTGAAAACATTTTTTCAATATTCTGTTAAAATCAAAATAATTTACTTTTAATTTTATTGAAAGACCATCTCAACCTTTTTTGTTATCAAATAGTCAGAATATTAGTGTTTTAACAACCATTATTTTTATAAAAAGTGTGATTTTTTGTTATAATATAAAAAATGATCTCCTCCTTTGTGGTTATAGAGTCATTAATATTCAAATTCGTGAGATATATAATACCTTCTTTAAAAATATATCATCCTAAATTGATATTATTATTAATATCACGTTGAAGTATTAGAAAAATAAATTCAATTTAAAAATGATACATGATAAATAAAATAATTTTCATATTTTTAAAACTATAATAAATTTTTTTTCAAGAGATAAAAAACATAATTCCTTAGGAAACATAAAAATTATATTATAATAAAAACATATTTTAAAAAAAAATTAAAACACAAACATTTCGGCATTTTAAACTAGTCGTTTAAAATTTAAAAAATGCACATGACATATGCCTTGAATTAACGTTAGATATTTTATTTTGAAGAGGATAAAATAATATTTGAAAATGACTATATCCTTATGAATATTGTAGTAAAAAGGATTTGTCTCCCATAAAATGATGTATAATTTTTAAAATTATAAGGGTGCCACTCTAAAGAAGTTAATCAAGGCTCGAAAAATGAAAAAAAATCACATAAGATATTTTAATAAGTCAATAAACCAATTCAATAGATAAATAAAAGAAATTATTCCAAGTAAATTCAATATTAAAAATTATCAATTATTTAAATAAATAATTAACTCAAGATAATCAGAAAGAGTAAATGATGATCATGTCATTCCAAACTCCCCATTAACAAAATTAAAACACTCAAACATAAGGGATTTAATGATGATGTGGGCCAATTGACTATTATTGAAAATAAATTTAGTAGGATGTTTCTATTATTGAAATGGTATTAAATAAAATGGTTCCTAAGGTAAATTTGATTTATACAAGGGTGTTTAATTGGATTTTTGAAATATAAATTTCTCATAAATTTTTGTAACTTAATTTTCACACGCTCATAATTTAATCCTTATTCTAGAAGGCTATGTTTCATCTAAATTAATTGGGTGAAATAACACCCCATGATAATATATTCCCCTTTGACAGTATAAAGAGAAACCAAATTTTTAGTCTTATTACAACGTGGTATAAGGTATTTTACACGTATGTGTAAATTACCACTTGTACTCTTCTTATCTATTTGGAACCCACCTAAATTAACACTAGGAAAACATGAAAGTTTGATATATATGTATTTTGGATAAAATAGACCATGATTTTTCGTTCATTTCAATTACTTATAAAAATTTTTTAGAGATTTTATTTGGCATTCCATTGTATTATCCTGAAAACAATAACAAATACATACACTATATATGATGTATGGCTTAGTCATGGTAAGATAGGGAATACTCCCAATCATAAATCTATAATTATTGTGTCCCCCAGATTACTAGATTGATAGTTTAATTTAACAATAAGTAGTCAATGGAGGTATAATATCCTTAACATGATGAATGAAAAAACAATTTAAAATTTCATTATTAACTTAATTTTTTCTATGAAAATTTCAATCAAAATTTTATAAAATTTAAAAACAAGGTAAAAAATTTGTGTTCTCAAATAAAAATCATTTGAAATTATATACACATGAAATCTTAAAATTATTTTTTAAATGATTATCTAGTTAAACCAATACTTACATCATCAAATAATCAAAAGATCATTTGAAATAATATTTAAAAACAAGGTGGAAAATTATTAACCATTTCAAAACGATTTTCTAAAATAAATTTATTCAATGTTTTTAATAAATCTAGAGGGACATGATTAAATCTTTATAGTTCTTTCATCAAATTTAAAACATGATTAAAACATTTTAAAACCTAAAAAATAGGTGGTAATTTCACAAAAACTTTTTAGGAAGTTAAACTATTAAAAAATACACTTTTATCAACAATTTTAAAAATCATGAAATTGATATGAGATGATAAATATAATAATATCCTTATAGATTCATTCCCAGTGATGGTGAAAACCTACCAGTATAATAACTGGCATTCTCTTGGTTTCATAATTTATTAATAAGTCAGGGTTTTTATAGGTGATATTACTTTTCGTGTCCAATTTATTTCTAAATACCAATTTTTTTAAAATAAGTTTATTATCATTGGGACTTTTTACAAGATTCCAAAAATTGTTTAGTGTAAATTTATTTAATTCCTATTTCATTTAAAAAAACGAAAAATTTCTCATTAATTCCATCATCATGCTTTTAGGAATATAGGTGAAAAACAATGTAACATTGATATACTTCATTATAAATAAACCTCCTTGTACAAGTACTAGATTATAAACCACCAATTAAATTTTCAACAGATATTCTGTGGATTTGACCAATGCCATAGGAATAGTTTTGGGTTCTTTTTTAAATTCAATATCTTTCAGATTTTAAGGTTAATGTAAGGTCATATTATCAAGGTTCACATCAATGACATTAATTTTAGGATGGTGTTTCAAAAATTTATGTTCAAATTTGATGTGAATTGATTCTTTAATGGTCTTGGTCCATTCCATGAAAACCTAATATAGTTTAACTTAGTTAAAAAACCCAATAAATATACATTCATCTTATTTAGGGTTAAATTCAACTAGATTATCTTCACTATTAATAATAAATCATTTAAAATCAAACACTTTATAATGGAAAACATTATGTAACTTACCTTTCAAAATATCATAAGGGGAATTTTTAATAAGGTGTGATAGATGTTTATGATTAATGGTATAACATGTGGTATTGACTACTTATGTCAATAAATATCAATAATGATTAAATTCATAGTACAGATCTCAATAAATTTATTACAAATTTTGATTCTATGATTCAACAACATTATTTTTTTGGGATTTCTAGGAGGAAAGAAGGAATGATGATAATATGAGGAAATATAAAAATGATAAAAATATTTATTTTCTAAATCTCCCCCAGGATCAATGTGATATGAAATGATCTTATATAATTTTTCATTTTCTAAATTCATGTTATTTTAAATGAAGACTTCTGAAGCCTCACTTTTATTTTAAATGAAATAGACCCAAGTAAATTATTTATAATCATGGACAATTATAAATGTGTAAGATTTAACACATATACTAATAACTTGGGTAGGTAAAATGAGATCTTGTTATATATGTTCAAGGTATTAATATGTTTATAATTCTTTTTTAGATTTAAAAGATAACTATTGGTGTTTACCACGTTTCCATGGTTCACACACATAGTTCTTTTTGAAATGAAATTTTGATAAATCTCGCATTAGATGTTTCTGGGTAAGTTTTACTCTTCAATGTGTGTTACAATGACAATGAAATATATTCCATAGCCATAATTAACTATATTTCAAACTGAATAATTTAAAATTTCTACTTCCATGTTATTTAAAATCAATAACATATACTTTTTAAAATATCTGGGGAAAAAAAATTTCCATGAGAATCAAAAACATTACAAGCATAATTTTCAAATAATAATTTAATACAACTGTCAAATGATTGAGTAATGATATGTGAATTGATAATTAATACTTTAACATATTAAACTTTTTTAATAAAATTAGATTTTGAAAATCTAATTTCCCCTATACCAATGTCTGTACTCCTTGAGTTATTTCTAATAGTGACATTACTACCATCACGCTCCTTAATGGGTCTTAAATCATTGTAGTCACAAAACATAAGTCTTGATAACAGATTATACATATACCATGTAGCTCCTATAAAATTTCATTTGGGTAATTTTTGATAGAAATTTTTTTTAAGAGACTATTTATTTTGGTACCCAAAATTTGGGTTAACAAATGTAAGACATGAAGGATATCATAACCAATGATTTTTTTGAATCTTTTTCTATAATAAATAATTGATGATAGATTATTATATTTATTCCTTATAAACCAAGATGTTTTTTCAATCAAATTCATAAATTATATGTCATATTTTTTGTTATTAATTAAATAATTTATATTTAGATTACCCTTTTTCAAATGTGGATTAATTTTTTAAGGTTATATTATTATTTGGAAAAATTAATCCATAAGTACCTTTCCCGTGCCATTGGGAGCCCTTAATCATGTTCAATTATTTTTCACCTTATATTAATATGGAAATATATTTATTTATATATTTTATTGTATTTTATTATTTTACGGTATTGGGTTGATCTTTTATGGAAACCCTTTTTTACATTAAAAATATCTAAATCATTTTTAGACCATCATTTTATTTAAATAAAAATTCAAATATTATATTTTTATTTTCATTATTTTTTTTGAGAAAATCCATTTTATTTTCATTTTCATATTTCAATTTCTCATTTTATTTTTCATGATAATCCTAATTATCAATGATAAGGACATATTTATTTTTAATTTCATTAAACATATAGTTGATTTCCCCAAATCCATATTTTAGTTTGTCTCTTTCATATATTAAATATTCATTGTTTAATTTACTATAAGTGTAAGAATAAGTGGAAGAATTTATCTCTTTGTATACCCTAACTTCATCCATGATTAACTTTGGGATTTCTTCACATTAGTCCTATAAAGAATGGGATTTATTATTATCACCAAATGTTGAATCCCCAATTTACTTTTTTTCTCTCCTTTAATGAATTATTTTGGATATCATGATAATCCTATGTGACCCTTTTTAATTAACTCATAACATCTTAGCTACTATTTTTATTTCACCCTTTTTTCTTTGGGGTATTCCTTATTTTCATTATAATATTTGTAATTATCCTTGAAATATGAGAAATATACTCTTTACTTCTTAAAGATTCATTATTGTCAGATTTTATAGAAATGGTATTATTATCCTTGACTTTTTTAGATTACATATCCACTTTTCATTTCAATGTAATACCATAGTTTATAAGTAACCCTCTGAGTTATTAAAATCGCATGTTTTTGATACCATTCAATTATTTTATTGATCTCACTTTAGGTGCCCAAGAACAAGGAATGATGCAAATGATCTTCTTTACAAGTATCTTTGTAGAAATATCATCACCTAATAACTTCCATTAATAAAAAGAATCAAGGAAATGATTAAGAATTTTACTTATAAACTCATTAGGATACATATTAATTCTTTCAAAATCATATAGATACATATCAAGCCTATTATATTTTACATTATTGTATCTATTATCTGTATCTTATTACAATTTTTGGATTTCATGATACATTTTACCCATAGAAACTATATTAAATTAAATTATATCTATATCAAAATGTAGGGAATTCATTGATTTTCCTTAAATCCCATAAGACTCTATATTTTCAGTGGCCTATTAATCTTCTTACTCAGTTATGTGGGTATACCCATGAATTATAATTCTCTGTATCAGATATCATATACCATTATGAAATGTAGACATTCTTGTTTTTCAATAACCATAACTATTTCCATCAAAGTAAGATGCTTTACCCATAGAGTATCCCTTGGGAGAACCTTGGAAAGTTGATATAGAGGATATATATATAAAATTTATCCTTCAAACTAGTTAATATATTATAAATAAAGGTTCACTCTGATTCTAATTGTTTATCCTAGTGAAATTTGAAATAGGGTGGCAAGGGGTGAATTGAGTTTTTAAAACCTTTTATAATTTAGAATAATTGTTATGTAATTAAAAAAAATTAACTGATAAAACATTATAAGAGTTTGTTGTATTGGAATAATAATTATAAAAGAAAAATGATAAGAAATTGGTAAATAAATTTTGAAATAATCCACAACGGATCCTTGTGTCTATTCCCCTCAAGCTTCCTTTAGTGGTTTTGGTTTAAAACTTATTTTTAAATGGTATTAGTTAGAACAAAAAAAATAATTTTTGGGTGGTTGTAATAATAAACCCATTATAAGTGGTAAGATAGTTGGTTTTATGTCGTAATACTAAAAAAACCCAAAAATAATACTAGCCTTTTAATGGTTACGTCTTGGAAACCAATATCCAATTGATTTAAGGAACATTAAAGAACCAATACTCTACATTATTTAAGAACTATTCAATAACTAAAAGGAAAAAAATATTCTTCATAAACAAAAGAAAAATGAACTATATATTACACCCAATAAAAAAAATTCAACATGAATTTAATGGGTTCTGTAGAGACATGAGAGTTAGAGAACATGATAATGTCAAAATAGAACACAGGGATATGAAGAATTATTATCCAAGTAACAATATCCTTATAAGAACCCTTGAGAATGTATTTATAATCTTCATGGTTTTTATAATGGTTTTATATCTTTTTATGGTTAAATAGAGCCATTTAAAGTCATGTTAATGCAGACAGGGGCCACCTATAACAATTTTGAATCTGTCTGTGTGCCACATGGAAGTTGGAGGGTTCAACTAGCCATCTATTGGCACCAATATAAAACCATGGCCTCGGCTAAACCATGATACATCATTGGTGGTACATGGACTGAATATGTTTTTTTCAAGGTACCAAAAACCATCTAGTGGTACCCACCAGGTTTCCACTGGCACATGCAAGAGGGGGTATCAAAAACTAGTCTTCTTTCCCCAATGGATCCCTTCTATTTTCCAAGAATAAATACTAAAATTCATAAAAATAATCTTTTAAAACAACAAGAGTGTGTTTTAGATCATTCTGAAATAACATACAGAGATAAATACACAATAACCAAATATCATATATTTTTTCTAATGGAATATGAAATTACAATTTGTTTGGAATAAAAGGAATACATGAAGGAATTGAAATTAATAGAAGAGATTAAGGGTTCTTACTATAATTCTGTAGATAAAAGTTTATCTAATTGAGTTATTCACTTAAAGGGTTTTGTTTTGATGATAATAAAAACTTATAGAACATGTAAATGAGAGTTGGTGATGGATTTTTAGGGAGTTTTTTATATATAATAATCTTATTTTTCCTGGAGGTGTGGGTGATGAAGGGTTTTTTTTAAGGGTGAGATGGGTGTTTTAAAATAAAATATTAGAAAAAAAATGTATATCATAAAATAGTGATAAAATAGGCAATTCAATAGTATGGGGTTTTTTATTTAACAATTATTGAGAAATTAAAATATTCATCCAACTTATATAAACCTGTAAATTTATTTCACAAGATACATATATATTATTTTACAATTCCAATGGTTAGGTTATTGTTTAAAACAATCTGTTTACTATTTAAAACAGCTAGATTAATATTCTAATACTAATATTTCAAAATGGATATATATCATATACACATCCTATAAATAAATCATATATTAATCATTCATCATTAAATATAATTAATCACATGATTGAAAATTATTTATTTCCAAAATGATGATATTTTTTTGATGTTCTGTTTGTGGGTGTGATAATTTTAGGAGACATAAATGATACAAATTTTAATATTTAGGTTATTTTGTTTTTTATCATTATTATATCATTATTTTATATTATATTTTATAGAGTATATTTATTCTTGAAATATAAATTTTACATATAATGAAATAATGTAATTTTTTTTATATTATATTGTTCTTGTGTTTTATACTAAACTACACTCAACACAGTTTTATTCAGAACAAAAATTACATATATAATTTCTAATTTATTATAGAAGATGCCTTGAGTTATATGGATATTATATTTCTACCTCTAATGATGATATACATTGATCCGATATTTAATAATTTAGTAATGATGGAATTATAAATTATTAAGGGGAACATAAATCCATTTCCAAATAAATTTTAACTGTCATTACCATAGATGATCAATATGTTTTAACAAGACAAAAATATCTTGTAATAAATGATAATGTTTTATGTGTTTGTAAATTTATACAAATGATATAGGAATATTGATTTCATTAGTTTTGCAATAGATTATGTGTACCAATAGTAATATATTAGAAGAAATTTCTCTAGTTGAATCCCATTGAAATTTTTTTATTTTACACCCAGGTAGCCCCAATAAATATAGTGATATGTTTGAACACATATTGGGTAAACAATTAAGAGGAAAATAGATGATTATTTTTCATAGTGTTTGATATATGAATAATTAAATTCTAAGAGATAACTTCTAAAAGGTTTCATTCAACCTCTCCCAAAACTATTATAGAAGTGAAACAATATTACAATAGTCATCGTCACTAAACATGATAAGATATCGAAGTGGAAGGATCCCATATGGGTTATCATGGATCCTACAATATATCATTAATTAATATAAATAATATAGGACGTACCACTCTAATTACATTAATGAGTTTATATTAATGATGTTGTGAGGCTTCATAGTTCACCTCAATAACCATTTTCCGGTCACATTCCCCATATAAAATATTTTTTTAGAGGATCATTTAGATGGATTCTACCACTATAAAACCTTAGATAATTTCATATACTCTATATATTAGAATTTAGTATTATGGAATGATATAAGAATTATAGGACATGAAAAGTACATGTTTACTCGACTAGTATTGTAATTTTTACTAGTTATTACCTATGCTCACATTCATATTCATTAATCGATTTCACTAAAGGTTTAAAATGGTACTATATTAAGATTAATAAGGGATGGAATTTAATATATAAATATTTTAGGATTATTTCAAGGAGAGAATAAATTTTTTTCCAAAACTAATTGGTGAGACAACATATAAATTGAGATCAATTAAGAAATATATGAACACAACTCAATGAATTTAGAAAATCTATAATGATATTCAATAAAAGGATACATTTTTATGTGTAATATAACATTTAAATATAAAGGTAATACCATGTAATGTATTCATAATTTTTTTATGATGTTAAATATATGTTTGGTGTACAATATTTATTTCAAAATTTTAGAATGAATCAATGTTCTTGAATACTATTTTGAAAATCCAGGCAGTCTTATTAAGGGATTGATCTTATGAATTAATCCCTTTGAATTTTACTATTAATTTTATGTTTTTATAAGTATATATAACGATTTATAAGGGATATATGTCAATTTATATCCTTATTTGGGAAAACCATTCCTTGATGGGTTGAGTTTTGGTGAAAGTGCTGAGTCATTTTTCGAATTTTACCATAAGGACGAGATTTTTTTGATAGTTTGGTTCT
Source organism: Viscum album (assembly GCA_963277665.1). Lineage (NCBI taxonomy): Eukaryota > Viridiplantae > Streptophyta > Magnoliopsida > Santalales > Viscaceae > Viscum > Viscum album. Next base: position 596,597,778 of record OY728122.1, read on the forward strand.
TGGGTGTTTCATGTTGGTCATGTATTTATTAGGGAACCACATGAATTGAAATAACCAGGATTACTATTTTGGAGTACATTTTTATTTGGTTGTTTTTTATGATAAATTAGGAAGGTATAAACATTATATTATATAAAATGATGTTGCAAGATGCTCAATAATTATCTATATTGGAGACAGGGAGACCACCATGAAATGTCCATCTATGGGATTTTTAGTTATTTACTAAAGAACACTCATTTTAAACATGTATTAAGATAAATAGTGAGAAAAGAATCACTACACTATAAACCTGGGCCTGGTGAGGTTAAAAGGATAAGAATTGTCTACAGCATCATTTTGGGTAGCCGTTGTGGTTTTCTGAGCAATATAAATGACATCCTTCCTGTCTTGGTGCATAAAAAGGTTCCAATCAATGTTTATTAATGTGGTCTTAACAATGTGTGATGGTTTGGGGTTTATGTTATTATAAATGGAATAAAAATCAAATCTCTTTAAACTGAGGGAAACTTTGGATGTGGTTGAGGACACTAAGACATGGTGAATACTATCCAATAATTCTCTAAAAATAATGCATCTAGTTCCACATGGTTTAAATTTTTTATCTCTCCCTTAAAATATTAGTTGACTTTTGGTCCTATTTATACTCTCCAGTCACATCGTTATACAATAAAAAATTATTGTATTATTGGTTTCATACTCTCATGTATCACAGTACTCCCATTACCTCTCTTCCTAATATTCCTTGTTCTCATTCTATCTAGAGGTATGTGTAGTGAGGTTTATTTTATTTTGAGGTGGGATTTGATAATGATATATTGGTGTTATACTTGGGAAATGTTTCCAATGTGGGTTCCATGAATTTTAAAAGACCTCAATCATTATTATTTCATTCTTAAATATTTAATGTTAAAACGTATAATCGAGGTAGGATATTCATTACATCACATAAAATATCTTATGATGTGAGAATATCAGGATTTAGTTTTTTCTGTAATGATTTAATTTACATATTTTATGATAATATAATAAATTAATAAAGAATATAGAGGAATGTTGGGATAACATGTGTTAATTCTATATTGATAATGCCAATTTATATTTTATAGATAGTTTTTAACCTACTTTATATGATTTTTTTCCTTCAATAAAATGTTTTAGGTTCTTCAAATTAGTTACACAACATAAATATAATAATTTTGAATTGTTTAAAAAAATATGTGAATATAATTACCATTTTTCCTTGAAGACAATGTGTTATGGATTTATTTCTTTAATGAATGATTAGGGTTAACTCCTAACCATTATTAGAGACAAATAATTGCATTCTTATAATGGAAACTTGTTCATAATGTTGTGTTAAATTATATATGGGAATGATTGTTTTCTAGAGATAAAATTTTGGGTAAAGGCAAGACCATTTATATTTTTTATTGTCATGAATTCCTAAGTGTTATGGCCTTTATTTTTTCAAGAATTTTAGTGATGGAATTACTTTGGTTTCTATTTATATATGCTCTAGGTTGATGAAGACCTTGTTTTGATTTTATTGAATCAAGAATGGTTGGCATATTTGGGGAGGTTTTTATGTGAACTAATAACACAAGTTGAGAGTGGGGCCTTATTGTCTTCCAGGTCATTATGTTGGGTTGGTGGTAAGTTGATTGGTGCAGGTTAAGAGATAGGTCTCCCCATATTTATTGATGTTTTATTTTTTGATGGAATTTTTTGGGGGTTGGTTGTTGTCATTTATAACTTCCTATTTCATTTTTCTTATTAATTATGAATATATATTCCTAGTTTTTTTCATAATGGGTAATATATTACCTAGTTTATGAAATGCTGAGTATTGGTATGGGTGTTGATATTAGTAATGTTGAATAACCGAATATATATGATGGTATTAATTATTGATATGATAGCATGATATGGGAATTTAAAAATTAATATGTGAATTGTAAAAGAATGTCTTATTGTATTGAAATATATTTATCTACCCATTATTTTATAACTGTTTTAACAAATGAATGAGTAATATTTTCTTAATTACTAAATAATAATGGTTTACATTATTGAATCTCAATTGATGCGTACATGTTTGAAATATAGCTTCCTTATCCTTAGTGGTAGTAACCAGGTGTAATTTTTGATGATAACTATAGCTGATTTTAATGTTAGGTCATTGAAAATAGTTTTTAGGTGTTTCATATCTATTTTAATATTTTATGATTTCATTCCAACCACTACTCAAGTCAATAAGGTAGATTATTTAAAAATATTTTTAGAATTCATGTTTTTTCCAACATCTTAGATAGTGAAGGAAAATTGGATATCCTCTATCTATTCCACTATATCCCTTATATATAGAATAATGTGTAGTGAAATCCAATTTTTTTTAAATTATGTTTCCAGGAACTTGACAACATCAGTTCTCAGTATACTATATATGTGTGCATGAGTTATAATGATATAGTTTTATAGAATATATATGTATGTTTTTAATAGATACTAATGCTTCTTATAGGTTTACTTACATGGGTTGTGATATATTGAGGAATAATTCACGAGGCACTTGTTTTAGTGGATTTATAACATATTAATTATTTATGGATATGGTGATAAATATGAGGTTCTGAAAAGCCACATGGGATGTGGGATGAGATGATGATATAGTTGTGTTATGTGTGGATGGCTTGGAAGATGATTATTGTAATGGATTGTAGCATATGACATCTATAATTGGTTCATGAGAGTGAAAATAGTGAGAATTTTGTTTTGGGAAACCATTATTATATTTTGTTTAATAATAAATTATTTACATCGACATTATACTTATTGAGAGAGAATTTTTGAGGATGGGATATAGTTTTATTTTTTTATATAATGAGTTCTTCAAGTTTTTTTATTCATTTGGATTTTGTATGATTACATTTTTATGATAGATATTGAGGTGGATATTAATAAATATAATTATATTCTCACCCCATGTATATATAAATAATTTTTTTTCATATGGTTGAGATTTTCAGTGATAGGACTGAGGGTTTTGAGATCATGGAGTTGTTATAGAGAATTTGGAGTTTCAGGGTTGTAGACTATGATTTTATTGTATCTATAGTTGCATTTATAATAATGAAATTATTTTCATGTATTTAGATGGTTTGATTATGTATTTGATGGTGTTGGTTAATGGTTTATATATTACCTCTTTCCATTAATTTTATATAATGTGTGTAATGCCAATAATTTTATGTATTATATAACCATAGACATAGTATACAGCCTATGGACTATTTTTGGTGGGATTTAAGAGTAATACCCATCTTCACTAATAGACTATGATGGGTACAAGTGGGGTGTCCTAATATAGTGGTGTCGAATTAGAAGATTAAGAGATGAGGTAGAGTATGGTGGTAGGAACTAGCGTGGATTCAATTGAAATGTCATGAAATAATATCATCTAGTATTAACATGTGATATAATATCCAGAGTCTGGATTTAACAATGATTTTAGAACCCCCTATAATTTGATATAAGGATTATTATGATAACTAAATAATTTATGTTAAGTGACATTACTTACAGGTTAAAGACAAATGTAAGGACAATGAAACATGATTTTTGGGTCTTGACTATGAATTGGGTAGATAATGGGTATTGGTATAAAAAAATTAAATTAATTAAAATTTAATATTCCATATTTTATATATAGGGTTTACAAACATGTTTTATTTTGGAATAATGGATCCCAGACAATATCATCCTCATTTTTATGAAGAATATATTTAGTAATATGTGCTAGAACATCATTGAGGAGTATAGGTTAATAATGAATACTCGTAGAGGAAGAAACATAGATATTTTTATTTCTATGAAGTGTAGATGTATGAGTGATTTTTTGGATCCAGTGATCAGGGCCTTTTTGGATGAGGAGGTGATTTCATTTAGTTTGATCTGTGATTTTAAGGAGCCTGAATATTAATTATCTATTACAATGTTTTGTGTGGTCGATAAGTAGTGGGATCTTTTTTCTCTCAAGGATTGGAATATATATAGTCATTTTATAGGAGGATTTTGGTGTTAATATTATAGATTAGTTTCATTCATTGACCCTGAAGTCAGCTTTTCAACATGTTATTTTGAATCCCCACTAATGTAATTCAAGTGTGAATGATATTAGTATCTCATTTAATAACCTCTTACATTATACAGAGAACCATTTTCAAAATTAGGAGACTTGGGAAATGAATTTTGAAGAGGATTTTATGCCAAATAGTCATCAACAGGTTACCCAATTCATGTATCTAACATATCTTGAGGTTCTAGATATGAATGAGATAGTTAAGATAGTTCCAGTTAAGATAATATCATCATGGGAGGTATAACACTTATATATTTTAGAATATTTTATCTGTAATATATTTCATGTGTATGGGAAATTTTTATGTATGCAAGAATAATCTTCTATGAATAATTAATTTTTAAAATATATAATAAATGAAATTATTAGGCTGTTGGATGAAATTTATTAAATAAATTCTTTTTTTAGAAGGTCTAAATCACTTACTTAATTACAATTAATTCATGGAAAAATATTTTTAATAGTTTTTTAATTATGTATTTTTGTTAAATTTAATAATTCATAGGAATGATATCAAATAAAATTACTGATAAATTTTATACAATAATTAATAAATTGAATTATTTACATCGATTAAATAGTTATGTAATGATAATGAATAAGTATTCAAAAATTATTTGTTAATAAAATATGTTTCATTTACAGTCATTGTTTTATTATATATGTATTATTTAAATGAAAATTCATATTATATAGAATATTAAACTTATGAAAAAATATTTTAATAAATTTTTAGTAGTCAATTCTCATTTATTAATTGAGTATATATTGGTCAAAATTGATGATAAAATCAGTTGAATGTAGAAATAAATATTTTTTAGAAAACATTTCTAATGTTTGAAATGTATTTTTTGATAATAAATAAATTAAATACTTATAGGTAAATTATTTTAATAAAAAAAATTCATAATATATTTAATTAGATAAATTAAAATTCATATAATGGTTTTTACTAGGTAAGGAATTAGAATTAAATATTTTTTCCCCTCAAAGACTCATTTTTTTTTTCAAAAAATGTTTTTATGTGATTTGTGTACAAATATTAAAAATACTTTCAACCACTATTAGAAATTAAATCTAATAAAATGGATTCATTATTTATAATTATCTTATCAAATTTTTTTATACGTCTAATTTCATTATTCATTAAAATAATAAGACAATATTGTGAAAAGTTAAGTTATCACACTAAATGTTAAAATGGGTAAAAAATGGTTAAACAAATGGATATGGCATATAATATCACAAAAATTATATCATTATATTTTTGGTTGAGTTAATATTTTCCTCTTCAAACATTATATTTCATATTTGGATTTATTGGGGAAAGAATACCATGAGAGTTATGTTATATTATTTTTAATTTAATAGTTTTTACAATAGCGAAACTACCCTCACTTATAACATAGAACCCACAATACTAAATTATCCTCCAACATTGATAACCTTATATTTATTAGAATCTACACAATTAAATTATGATCCCTATATCTTAGAGATCCTAAAATCATCAAAATACTAATCCTAAAAGGCTTATGATGTAATCCTAAGGAGGATATCTAGGGAGTAGGTAAAAGTATTAACTGAATTATATCATGTTAATTTCATCTTATAACACCTAAAAATATATTCTATAAATAATAATATTAATAAATCAGTATATTTAATATAGTATAAGGTTATTCTGTTTATGAGATACTATTTTCTATCTTCTTTATAGCCATTATAAAAATAAAACTTCAATCGTGCATATGTGCGTAATGCCACCTCAATGAAGAGATTCATTTCATTTTTCAAAACCAACTCAAATGGGTGTTTATATAGATGGATTTAATTAAAATATATTATATTTATGATATAATTACGATTCTATAAATAATCATTACTATTCACCTTTATCTCTTTCCTTCTCATAAAAAAATAAAACATCACTTGTGCATTGTAGTAGTGTACAATATCCACGAAATGATTTAAATAATTGTTCATCATTTCCTTAAATAAATGGATATAATAGTGTACATTCTGAATTAATATTATATTAATTAAATGGTTTGATTTATTGAATTTATCAAACCATGACCATGCTTCTTATATTGGAATCTCAGAACCTAGTCATATATGGAAAATAGAATCATTTACACGTGAATATTTATTTAAATGAGGAATTTTTTTTATCAATGGGTAATTATAAAATATATGGGAATGATATATTATTTTTAAATTATGAATATGTGTTTTTATAGATTTATAATAAGTATAAATTTATTATATAGGGGGTTGAATTTCCCTAGATTAATGTCACAAATTGAGGGAATGTTTTATGTTATAATATAACTTTTATTGGGATTATCTATGTTTCCAATTACATAATAGGATTTTATATGTTATTTATATTCTAAACCCATGATTATTCTTCAAATTTATTTATATCATTTTCATTTTTAAGTATTTTTTACATTTTCCCCTCTATTGTACTCTAAAATATCAAAATATTGTAAAAAAGGTGACCTCATTTCTACTCTATTTGTTGGGAATCATTTTCTTCCATATCCATATTCACCAAAAATTTATTGAAGTTTATATCAATACATTAATTATTTGATAAAGGTGTTTTATACTACATTTGTATTATATATAAACAATTGAAATGAATCTTTTCAATTTTTTTCAATATTAATCACTTTAGAAATATTTATAAATGTGTGAAAAAATATTTTTCATAAACATATAAAGAATAAAAACATTTTTCAATTGTAATTTTATTTATTAATCATGAACTTACCTTCATAGGTTTCCATTACTTTATAAATAAAATATTATTCTCATTTTTATATGAATATTAATTTTTAATAGTTAAAAAAATAAGAAATTTATTCTTTTTCTTAAAATCATATTTGTAATGCATATACAAATATATTTATAATCGATGTCTAAATAATTTAAGGATTGATATTATTAACTGGGGTTATGATCTTGTGATACAATCCACTTCCATTCCATGGATCTCATATAGATATTATATAATTAGGCATCATGAAACTCATTTTATCTCATGGGTTAATTAAATTAAGATATAATCTGGAATTATCTTATGGCCTTTTGTAATAGATATTAATGTTTTATTATTATGTGGTGGATAGGTACATTATAGAAACTAATACATTACGTAATATATTTTTTTTGGGTAAAGGGTAAACATGTGATTATCCCAGGCCTATGAGGGTACACAATAGGTTTTTCCTAAGACCGATTGAGTACAATGGGTTTTTTTACAAAGAATAATAATGTTAAAAAGAGATTAGTTCAAGCCTAAGAGGGTATATGGGGAGCTGGGGAAATCCCAACAAGGTACATGAGTGGTTATCCCAAGATTATTATATAAACAATATCATTTTGTGATGACTTGATATATTATTTCTAAGATTATGTTTGCGGAGAATGTTTTTACCAAAAATTTAGGTCTAATTATATTGATATGCTCCCATAAATCAAGACTGATTATTTATGATTCTACATTATTATGACTAATGTATTATGTTATGAGAAATCCTTATTCTATGACTCATATTTTATGTTTTATGATGTGCTGGGTATGATCTTGTATTTTATAATAATGTTTTCATACCATTAAGATTATATTATTCTCAATTATGATCATAAATTATTATCTCCTATGATTACCCTTATTATTCATATTTGCCACCATTTTTTATTTCATTTTCTATGATTATAATTAAATGTTTTAATTAGGGAATTTGTTGGAATCATACTATTAGAAATGTTATTTTTGGGTTATATTGAAGATATTTCATGAAATATGTTTATTATATATCTAATATAAAAATAAGCCACACCTTTATGTTCATAGGGAATGTATTATTTTGATATTTATTTAATAAAAAGAATAAATGAAGAATTATTTATATATGTGATGCTCTTTCTGTCTCAATTGGAATTAGAGGTGGGGTTTATTTTGTTAAAGAATAAAATATGATAAATAATGGGATATAACCTATTATAACCTTTGATAAATAATTATGGTATATGAATACCATAATGTTCTATATGATGATAATAAAGTGTCATAATTTAAGACATCATTGGAATAATATTCATTATTATATGATTTCTCACTCTGATTATTGATGCTTGATACTATAGCTTTTCTAATTGTTTTTGAGTTAATGTATGTAAATATGATGAATCATGTTAATATTTAATGTTATAACTAATATAATGACCATCCACATGAGTAAGAAATATATAATGGGAGATGTGAATAAAAATCCCAAGATTATGCTCCCCCAACACTCTCAATATTTTAATGGTTACATGAATCTTTGTGAACATCGAAATGTCTGGAGGAATGAAAAATTAAGCATTTAGTCTTTTATGGGAAAATTTTTACATTAATTATATGGGTCATCATATATATTTATTTTTGAATAATGTATTAATACTATAGAGAATATATTTTCCTTTCCCAAGTGCTCAGATCATTATAATGTTTTTTATTTTTATCATTTTTGAATGCGAAGATTATCAATAAATATCCCTTAATAAGAATATAAGGAAATATAATGAAATTGACCCAATGAACATGTAATATTTTAAAATAGTAAATTACAATAATTATTTTCCAAAAAATCATCAATGAAAAATATATAGGTAATTCATACAAATTATGTACAAGTATAATGAATACATTGGTACCTATAACAAACACATGACAATACTTTTATGGTATATTTTTGTTTTATCATTGACCATAAAAGGAAAATTAATCGATTATTTAGTGGTTTAAATATATGTATTAAAAATGTATTATATATAATAAAATTTCATATCTATCATGATATCTTTTGGTGTATTCTCATCATTTAAATGAAAAGTGTAGACTCTTATTATTCTCGTGGTTTTGGGGAAAAGAAGTCAAAAATGGATTTTTATAGAGATTCAAATAATAAGACCTATATGGGAATGAAAATTAATTTTCATTTATTCCATAAATTTTAGAATAATATTTTGAAAAATGAACTCAATGGAATTGGTAAATTCATAAATTATTGAAGAGAATATCATCAATAACTTGAATTTTTATGTGATTTAAAGAATTTGGAAAATGAAATTAATGGAGAGAAAGAACAACCAAATTTTCCACCTATACTTCAGTAACATAATTTCATGAAGTATATACATTACCAAAAACACTATATAAATAACATTTATATTTATAATAATTAACACCAATAACATATTAATAATAAAGAATAATAAATGTCTTATAGAATCAAAACTACTCAAGTGGTTCATGAGAATGAAGTGGTGAAAGGTACATTTATCATGCACTTTAAAAATGTAAATTTTTTAAATTGATTTTGGTACATAAAATTATTTTATATTTGATGAATTTTATAAGTGATTCACATCACCAACTTTACAATTATATATTTATTTTCACTAAAAACACATAATGGTTCTGTGATTTCATCACATGTCTATAGCTAATATCCAAAATAATTTTGTGAGAATGTTATTCCTCCAAGTCTTATTATTCTTCCTATAATTGGATTTTATTATATATTGGGTTTGGATTGAAGAATACTATATTGATCCCATAATAATTGTCTAGGAAGGGAAGTTACATTTGGTATTATGAATCAGCTTATAACCATCTATCAATTTGATGATGAACGTCAACTTATAATAGAAATTAATTCCGTTATATCGTTATTATTAATTATTAATGATGGATATTTATCTAAAATAGATTTTGGAAACTCTACATTGAATATATTCATATTTTACAACATTAAACCAATGTATTTCTTAAAAAATATTCCTATCATCTCCCAAATCAATAAGTTTATCATTTAATATAATTGATAAATAATGCTATAACAATTCCATGGACTCGTTATATAACAAACCGAATTTATTTTCAAGAATTAAATAGTAAAGTGTAATTGAATTAAAAAAATGATTCATATACCATAACTAAACACCTTTAGGTTCACATTCTCTTTTAATTAATAAGAAATATAGGTAAATGAATATTTCCAATGAATATTAGGAACATAATAAGATCATTATCAAGAAAAAATATGCTTTACCCTATATTGATGTCTTATTTGATCAATAGTGTTGACTAAAATTATTTTCAAAGATTGATCTTCCATATCGAAATCATTAATAAAGGGTAAAAATGGATAATATGCCCAACACAACCTTCTGTATGAGATATGGACACACTGGATTTATCATTTTCTCATTTAGAGTTACTGATTGCCCTGCTATCTTAATGGATCTAATTAATAGGGTCCTTATAGATTACCTAGGAAATAATTTGTTAGTGTTCATAAATGATATAGTCATATATTCTAAGACCAAGGAAGTGCATCTAAATAACTTGATAATTTTTTTAATAACCTTTAATAAGGATAAGTTGTATGAAAAAAAATACAAAGTGTGAATTATGTATATAGAATGTATCATTTATGGGACATGTAATTACAAGAGAGGTTATATTAGTGGATAATTCACACATTGATATCTAAGATTCGTAATTTTCATTGATTAATTGTATACTATAAATATGTTTTTGAGTTATTCATTATGGATACAAAATACACTAAAATATTTTATGTGGTAGAGGTCCATGTTCTTTAGGAAGGATGCGTGTAATCAAAATTTCTAGTAGGTGAAGATAATTTTTGATAGTTCAACTATGCCTGCACTACTGTACAATAGATATGGGTTTTTGATATACAATAATGAATCAATAAAGGGAATCTGTTGTTTTCTAAAATAGAATGACATGGTTATAGCATATGAGACATGAAAATTGATGGTTCGTGAGTAACATTAACCATTTCTTGATTTGGAGTATCCAATGATAATTTTTGTACAAAACTTTGGAGTCATTATCTTTATTGTAAAATGTGTTATATATATCATAATTTACAATAATTAAACATATATTTACATAGAAATAGTTTAATATATACCAAATGATAAGGTTTTAGTTGGCTTAATATTATGCCCACTCAACACATTACAACCCTAAGAATGATAAAAAATTTTATATTATCTAAGTCAAAATGATTAGGGATTTTTTTCCATTGCGAGTATTAAAAGAGATCCATTACCAATGAATTTATAGAGTATGTCCCCAAAAATCTTAATGTAAAGACTGAAATTATATCATTATAAAACTATTATCCAAATTTACATTCATGTGATGATTAAATAGGTATAGAAGGAGGATTTGGAACTAAAAATAAAGACAAGGACTGTTTTATAGTTCCATAAGGACTTTGTGGGGATGATAGAATTTTTAAATTAGATATGTGTCCCATTAATACCATAATTGAGTGAGCTAATGGTTGAGACACATAGATTATAATTATCTATGACTACTAGAAGTACAAATATATATATAATTCTTAGAGATCATTTCTAGTGAGATAACACGAAAAGGGACAATAAGGAGTATAAATCTGGTTTCTTGTTATGTATTCATGTTAAGGTTGATTTTTAGAAGTCTAAGGGGATGATTCAACCATTATCCATAACTACATAGATGTTGGAAAACATCACCATGAATTTAATCCTAAGACTCACCAATAAATTTATAGTTTATAGTTCCATTTAGGCTGTTGTCGATCGTCTTATGAGGTTAGAACATTTCATTTCTATCATAGAATATTTATCCCTAGAATAAAATTCTAGGAGATACATTAGGTGAGTTGCTAGTTTGAATGGAGTATCATAATAAATTTTATTTGATCTAGATTCATGGTTTACCTTAATGTTCTAATGATTTATTCATCATTCATTGATTAAAAATTATAGATTTAAAACTATATATCATCCTCATATAAAAGTTCAATCTAAGAGGACCATTCAAAACAATGAAGATATGCAGATAGGATGCTCTATGTATTTAATTTCTTGATAGGATAAAAATATCACATTACTAAAATTTTCATATTATCAAATATTTATTTAAATCACTAATATGTATCCTTATGAATACCAATATCGAAAAAATATAGTACTCAAACATTCATGGAATAAGATAGATAATAATAGATATTTAACCAGAGCTAGTTGAGGAAATCGTAATAAAAATTAGATCCATTCATAAGAACATTAGATAATATCATAAATGATATTTTTTTGAAAACATTGATAGATAAACTGTAATTATATTGGTGTTAAAATTTATTTCAATGAAATAATCTTGGGATTAAAGTACTGATATTTGGAAAGAAGTGGAACTTATGGACAAGGTATATAACTTTTAATGAGATTAATGCTTATTTAAAAATGAATGATCATCACATTTCACTTCCAAAAAACATAAATCATGGTCATGATTTATACCATATATATTATTTGAGAAATTAAATTCTTGATCCTTCACATGTAATGAACACATAGTTTATACAACTTGATTTTGTTTTTATATACAATGAATAACTAGTAGTGATTCTAAATCGAAGAGTTGAAGTAATAATAAATAACACCACTCACCTGGTCAATGTTTTTTTGAAAATCCATAATGTATAGGATTTTTCATTGGATCTTGTGTATTGGTTGAGTTAGAGATGTCTTCATTTATTTATATTAGAGAAATGAAATTTTGAGTTTTAAATTCTTGTGAGGTATCATGCAACACCTTGGGATTTTTTAATATTTTTTTTAGTAAATTCGATGTGTTTGATAGACCCTCATATACATAATGTTAAAATAATATGAATAAAGTTTTAATAAAATATATAACTAAATAAATTAACATATTGTTAAATATAATTTATAATATAAATCAATTTTTAAAAAATATATAAATCACTTAAATAAAACCATTATTTATTTAGAAAATGTTCTCAACTATATTGTTTAATTGTGGATTTTTTTTTAAAATTCAGTACTATTGATAAATGATATAATTAATTATTATTTATAAAATTGAAAAAATAATTAATAAAATCAATCAAGTAATTCAAATATTTGTTTTACTAATTATAAAGAATATTATTTTAATAATTCATTTTTAATGAGAAATGTTTCATTTATAAAAATAATATTATATAAAAATAAATTCAACTTTTCAGGGTATTAAAATTTGGAATTTTTTTATACTTCTAAAAAAATAACGGGTCTTCTTGAATTGGTTACCTACTGGTTAGAAATGATGATAAAATAATTTTATGGTAAAATCTAATATTTTCATAAAATTGTTATTTATGTGCGTAATGTATATTTTTATAATAAATTAAATTTATTAGTATTGATAAATGAGTTTAATGAAATTTGATGATAATATATTCAATTAAATACATTAAATTATTAAAATTATTCTTACAAGGAAATAAATAAGAATAATTAATGGAAATAAATTTAATTTTTGGTTATAAAAATAACTTATAATAGAAACAAGTTATGTTATCTTAGTAAAGGATAAAATCAGTGAAAATGGGTTAAACAAAGTGATAAGGATTCTAATATAAAACACCACTAATCTATATAATTTTATGACTGTATTAAATCCTCCCCTAACCAAATCTATGAAATTGAGATTGTTTTTACCACTTTCTCATGAGATTCAAATTGTACTATTTTAATTTTTATGTTATTACTTAGGGTGAAACTCCCCACACTTATATAAAATCTAACATCTTCTCCTCATTTCTACACAAACCTTCAACACCATTAATAGATTAATATCCTTCAAAATTACATCTAAACCATCCAACCCACACCTTAGAGGTTCTAATTTCATTATAAGTCGAATCCTATGAGGATTAATTTGTAATATAAAGGATGATATCGAAGGAAGAGGTATAAGTGTAAACATAATACTTTCAATTTTTTTCATCCTCTACCTCTTTTAAATATTTTTTAACCAACATAATATAATTAAATTGGTATATATACTAATATAAAATGTAATTATTTTTACTGAACAATTATTTTCATTCTATTTTTCACCTAATATAAAATGAAAACTTCAGTCATTCATATGTGAGGAATTCCACCTCACAAGGGTTGTTATAGGTACGGATTTATGGATATATATGATTTAAAATATTTAAATGATATAATTATTCTTCTTTAATGATAAATTTTAATTTATCTTCCTTTCATTAATTGAATTTAAAAATTAAAACAGCACACGTGTGTATGTGAAGGTCGCGTCCTTCATGAATTATTGTAGTTTAATTTTCATCGCCACTTAAATATAATGTTATATACTTTTATATAATTAATATATCTGACATTTTTAAAGTCAACAGAATTATATAGATTATTATTCTATGAATATGGTGTAAGGATTGAATTCACAGGACCAAAACATACATATAAAATTCAACAATTGATACCAGAATCTTTATTTTAATGATGAATGCTAATAAATGAGTGACTACAATTATAAGGGAATAATATATTATATGATATTTTTTTATTTTGTTTTTTTTATATTTACATTTAATATAATTTTATTAGACAATATTTTATAATGTGTAAAAATAAATTCGAAACTTGAAGTAATGGATTAGGTTACAATATAAATTTTTATCAATATTGTTTATAATTAAATTTAAATTTCCTAAATATATGAGTTCATTCTATTATCAAACATAGAAATTATATTTTGAGTTTTTTATTTATATTGTTTTCAAGTATTTTTTCCATGTCCTTCTCCTCAATACATAAATCAGTATAAATAATATTTTTATAAAAAACTGACCTTATTTCTGATCTTTATATCATGAATCTTTTCCCTAAAATTACATATTCTAAAAATTGTTTTATAAAAATTTTTATATATACATAAATTTTCGATAAATTACTTCTCTAATACCTTTTAATTTCTTTACAAATGATTTAATGGAGTTATTAAAAAAAATCTATCAAACAGAGTTCTGGATTTTTTTACCAAATTATGAAAATATTTTATTACTAAAAAATATGTGACATTAAATAATTTTCCCACCTTCATGTAGTTTATTCATCGAGAATATTAATTTACATGTTTCCATAGTTTTACAAAGATAAAATTATTACATATTTTAAAGGAATATTTGGTTTTCAAAAGTTATAAAGATGGAATTTATTCTCATTTTTTAAATCATATTTCTTATGATTTTATAAAATTTTTAGTTATTTATGTGTACATACTTTAAGGATTGATATTCATCCAGATAACTATGAACATATGATACTGTCCAATTCTATTATGCGGATGGATTATGATGATTATGATTTAATTATATTTTATAAAGATCATGTCTTTATCACATGTTAATTAAACATTGAAGGAATTATTAACTCAATTATGTTCTTTTGTAGTATATATGAATGGTTGATTATAATGTGATGGGTGGGTCAATCAGATCCCTCCAATAAAATGGATAATAATTAATATCTTATTAGATCAATGGGTACATTGGTTATTATAAAAAGCCCAAGATTGTACATGATAGTAATTTATAATCCCATGATAGTATATGTGAGGTTATACATGTCCTAAGATGGAACACATGAGATTAACCGAAGACCAATAGGGTATATAGGTGGTTGTCCCTAGACCATTCATTTGACAACCCTTCTCTTTACCACACATAAATTTAATTATTTATTAAATAACATAATACAACCTGGAAGATCCATAAGTATTGTTTCTTTTGAAATTAAGTACATTCCATTAAAAATTATATCATGGGATACAAAAAAATTATTGAAAACATGTTTAATATTCTCATATTTTTCCATCACACTTAAAAATATATGAGATAACCAGGGAAATACTTGAGAAAATGGGGATCTATAAAGCATAGTAAGGTAATAAGAATGGAACTACATGATGAATGTAATATAAGTTTAAATATTGGCATATAAATAGGGACATAAAGGAGTGATAATAAAAAACATGATTAATGAGGCATGATATATCATGATAATAATAAAGGAAACATGGGAAATTGGGAAATAACATAAAGCGCTGCATAATAATCATAGGTCAAGGATATCTACCATGAAATATTGATTGATAATGCCCTATAATGAATTAGGTTCACTTTTTAATACATTTAATGATTTTTCATGAGGCTAAAACATTATCCAATTCATTGTGCCATTATATAATTTCAGGCACACCCATCACTTTTATTTTATTCTAATGATTAAATGTGACACATAGATCATAAAATAAGAACTCATATATCATCATATTTTATTCCACAATAATGTACATTGTAATAAGTACATATATGTACCCAATAACAGAATTGTAATTGAAAAATGGTGAACAAACATAATAAAAAATAGTTAAATTTATACACTACGCAATTATTTGACATGGGAAAATCAAGAAGATATTTAGAAACATAATCGGAGTATATTAATTTCATGTATGGATTTAATTAGAGAGAAATGGGTCTATAATAACATAAAAATCATAGGTTCTGTAAGTGGGATATGGGATAACATATCCCAAAATTATTAAATAGAGATAAACACTACTAGAAATGGACAATTTCCCAATGGTTCTGAACCATTGGGAAAGCCTGCAGAACCATTGGTATATCTTATACCAACAGTTATGCAAACAGTTGGTAAGTAAGACATTGGGAATGCTTTTCCCAACGGTTTACATAGAACCATTGGGATACTTTATAAAAATGAACTTGTCCCATCGATTTGGCACAAACGTTGGGACAATTTTTTCCAACAGTTTGGATTGAACTCTTGGTAAAACCAACCATTCGAAGCCATATCCCAACAGTTTTGGTAAACCGTTGGGATAGGTCTTTCAAAACATTTTGAGGAAACCTTTGGGATAGGTAAATATATAAAAAATAGTTCCACTGGAGGTTTGAATCCACAACCTCCACATTATAAATCAATGACATACCAATATCCTAGAGTATCCTTTGTGAATATATTTGTATATATATATATATATTTATATATTTAATTTATATATTTATTTATTTAATGATATTCGACAAATGTAAACATATAAAATAAGGGCACTTATCCCAACAGTTTTAAGAACCGTTGGGATAGGTACCCACCCTTTCCCAACGGTTTGGCCAAACTGTTGGGAAACCACAACGGTTTGGTCAAACCATTGGGAAAGCCATACCCTTTCCCAACAGTTTGGCCAAAACATTGGGATATGGGACCTATACCAAAGGTTTTTACAAAATATTTGTATAGAAGCGATGGGAATGGTCATATTTCCAGTAGCGAAAAGGCATAAAAATGGAGATTCTTGAATAAAGAGGAGGAGAGGATCCCTTACCATGAGAGGGTGAATCTAAATGATTGGGAGGAGTATCATGAGAGATTGGGTGAATCATGGTAGAAATATAGATAGGGGATGTAATATTAAGGACATGATTTAAGGTTTTTGATTGAATACAAATGGGATATTGGGTTGGTTTATAAATTAAAATAGTGGTGAATTCGATATATTTATCAGACATAGGTTTTAGAATCTATATAATTAAATAACCAAAAACCATAAAATTGGGTTTTCCCATTGACTTTTCTAAATAGGGGTTGTTTTAATTAATTATTTGGACAAATGATAAACTTATTAAAATAACACATTTACTAATGTGCAAGTGATCCATGTTTATAAAGAAACAATTTTAAACTTTAAAATATATTATAGGTTTTGAGGGATTCATAAGGTATTTGTAAAATTAATCAAATATACCTTATAATATATTAATTTAATGGAATAAAATATATTTGGTTAGGCATTCACATTGTATTATTTAATTCAACATTTTTGGGTCATTATGATGTCATAATACACATGATATATTTATAACATAGTTATGTTTTACCTGAAATTTTGAATATCTTATAAAATTATAAAAAATTATCCATTGGATAATTTAAAAGTTATGATTCAAAAAATAACATTTATTTAATCCCAATAGTTGTCTAAATATTTGAATTTTAACTTTTAAATTAATAATTGTTATTTATGGGGAAATGTTGAGTTTTTTTATAATAACAATTTTTGAACCCAAATAAAAATTAAATTTGACTTCATAAAAAATATATATAAATAATATTTTAATAAATTAATATTTTTTCAAAAAATTCATTAATTCATCAAAAATAAATTCCTTAATTGAATTTTAATATTAACCGAAAATACAATTCTTTTTTCATTGTATGAAAATCAAAATAATATAAAAGTAAAAGTAAATATAAAAACTATTCTATTGAAAATATAATATATATATTTATATTATTATGGTATTGATACATATACCTTTATTAAAAAGGAAAAAACCATCTGGGTATGGTGTGTGACTATGAGAATTTCATGGGGTTGTTCGACTTACATGGTTTGGGTCATGATATCGATGAGCTTGAACTTATCCCATAGACGGTTTCACTTGTGCTCAAGTGGTTGGATATTATCTAGGTCTTGGTAAATGGAAAATACAAGTGATTATATCTCCCTCTAAAGTTATGATACATCTTCTTCATAGGGTAAAACTGTACTATTTGAGGACATCACTTCCTTGGTTCGTGTCAATTGGATTTATGAAAACCCAATATTTATACTAATCATACGACAACTAATAAACATCACTATTACCAATGGTAATGATTCTTAATGGTCTCTTAAATCTGGTAGGATATAATAAAACCAAATAATTGAATGTGTTTTCTATATACCGGATATGTAATAATGAATTTAATTAAATCAAAAGGGGAATTTTATTTATAAAATTTAAGGTCATTACAATCTTCCCCTATTCAAGAATTTTTCCCCCAAAATTTTCATCTCACACACAAAAACTGATCAGCGTAATTTTGTTTCATCACATCCTCTTATTCCCAAGCCACATCTTCAAACATGTTGTTTCTCCCAAACACTTTGACAAGGTGTATTTTCTTATTCTATATAAATTTTTCTCTATGATCTAAGATCATCACCGGCTAATACTCATATGAGAGATCATTCCCCAATGGTACCACCTCTGGATTGAGTACATGTGATGGGTTTAGAATTTACTTCCTTAATAAGGATATATTGAATACATAATGTACTCAACATAGTTTAGGTGGGAGTGCTGGTCGATAGGCCACCACTCCAGTATGATCAAGGATATCAAAGGGATTGATTTATCATGCACTAGGATTTCCTTTCATCCCCAATCATATGAAATTATTCCATAGAGATAGATGGAGTAATAAATTGTCTCAAACCTCAAACTTTAGGTCTCTTAAAATATTGTCAATATAGATCTTCTGTCACCTCTAACTATCACTTCCATGTTTCTAAATGGTCTTGATCATTTCCACCATTTTCTAACCATTTTAGGTTTTTGTAGTATATGTTCTGCAACTTCATCCTAACATGCAGTTGGTCTTCCCTCTTCCAATAAAATGATTCATAAGGGTCTATTTAGATACATGAGCGGAAATTGTAATTGAATGAGAACTATACTAGAGGAAGTTGTTGATTCCATCCTCATTTGAATCCAATTGAACAATATCTCAACATTTCCTCTAGTACCAGGAGTGTCCACTATGATTGGACACCCATTTGAGGGTGATATACCGTGATGAAGTTCAACTTGGTATTTAGATTGTATTGGAAACTCTTCAATAACATGGAGTTCAATATTGTATACTGATCAGATATAATATATACAATTGTTCCATTCTTTCTCAGAACTTATCTAATGGCTATCCTTACATGTTGATCAAGTGTGAAATCCTCTCTAATTGCAATTAAGTGAATAGTAATTATAAGATGATCCCCCACAAACCATATATAATTACTTCATTTTTATGTCTTTGGAAGACCATTTACAATGTCCATGGTGATGTTTTCCCATTTCCATGTAGGTATGGGAAATGGTAGCATCATCCACTTGTATTTTTCCCTTTTTGATTTGACTTGATTACATAAATGTTATCTTGATGTATATTATACAATATCATATTTCACATTGTCCCAAAAATAGTTCCCTATGAGATATCGATACTTATTCAGGGATCCATGATGGATAGAGAATGTCAAGATATGAGAATCATCTTATATATCCTTCTTTAATTAATGATTTTTTGGTATAAATAGTCTAAAAAAAATTTTACAACTCCTTATTCATTACCATTGAACTCCAAGGATTTACCTTTTCTAATAGCTTATAATTTATCTTTATTTTTCACAACATCTATATGACCATCCTTTATATTCTCCAAAAGGGACGGTTGAGAAATCATTTATTAAATGATTAACGATGTTCCTTTATTATTCCCATGTCTATCCTTTTAAAATCTATGAAAATTGGATCCTTCTAAATTCTCATCGATGATAAAACATTAGGATAATTTCTACTTAGAGAATCTATAACTTTATTCTCTTTCCTAGGATGGTAATGGATTGAGAATTCATAGTCATTGATCAGCTCTAACCCTCTTATTTGGAACATATTCCGATATTTAAATGTGAATATATACTTGGGGATTTTGTGATCTATATATATTTCAATATTCTCCACAAATGTATAGTTTTTCCTTATTTTCAATGAGAATATCACTTCAGCCAACTCTAGATAAAGTTCTAGGTAGGTCTATTCATTAACCACCAAATTCGTTGAAGCACAGTCTATCACTTTGTCATTTTACATTATCATAGAAACCAATACCTTATTTGATGCATCAATGGAAACCACGAAAAGTTCTCCACTCATGGTTTGTGTGTGTAATAGTGTCATCATAAGCCTATTTTTCAACTCCATGATGATCTATTCAAATTATTCATTTCAAAAAAAACATGACTCTATTCAAAGTTATATTGGTTAGAGGGTATGAAAATTGTGATAAATTTCTCACGAATCAATGATAGTACCTAGTTAATCCATGAAAATTATAGATATTTATCACATATGTTGGTATCATCAATCCTTCAATTGATTCCTTGATTTAAGTGTCCTAACCTATCCCATTTATTATTATAATATTCCACAAGAATGATATTTACTTCAACCATAACATGAATTTCATATACTATTCGCAAATCTTCTCCTTTCATAAGGTATTTAGCACACTTCCTAGATGCTCCTCATGCACCTACTTACATTTGAATAATATTATAATAACATTTATAAATATAACCAAAGTTTTCAAGGAAATCTATAAAAAATCTATCCATAAATTCAATGAAAATATTTGGATAATTAGTGAGTAAAAACGGAATTACTATGAACTCATAGTGCATGTACCTTGTATAGAAAGCAGTCTTGGGGATATCCTCTATCTTCACCCTTAATTGATAATTTCCCGATTAAAGATCCACCTTGGAAAAAAATTGTGTTCCATATTGTTGATCAAAAAGATCCTAAATCTATGGCAGAGGATAATTATTCTTTATCATGATCTTATTGATCTCATGATAAATAATGAAAAGGCCAATTGACATGTCTTTCTTCATGATGAAGGGGACCGGTGCACCCTACGGTGAACCACTTGGGCGTATGAACCATTTATCCAAATTCTTATGTAGTTATTACATTAACACTTTATATACCACAACAACAATTCTATATTGAGTCTTTTATAATGGTAATTTCCAAGGTATATGATTAATTGAAAATTAAACCTCCCATAAAGGAGGAAGACTATAGAATTCTTTGGGAAACTCATCAACATATTTGCTCATAATGGGAATGATTTCAAGGATTATCCTCTCCATATAATCAAATAGTACATTCACTATTCATGAACGAAAAACTAGCAAACCCAAGACCACTTCTTTTTTGGGATCCACCTCCGTAGTTTTGATATAAACCTCTCTATTTTCCTATCATTGAGGTTGTTGGTTGTATTTGAAAACCCTTGGCTGAGTGAATTGGTTTGAAATGTACCATGGTTCTTTGTAGTTGAAATAAAAAAATGTACGTAGGGTTGACATGATCATTCCTTTCTACCATCACAGGAGTGGGATTATCCAGTCACCAATCACTATCCAGGTGGCATTCATTCTCTCACCTCAATAATTTCCTCGTTGACATTAAGAAACTTATGAGGTGCATCATTATATACTTTTTAAAAGTTGTACGTAAAAATTTCTTAGCTCCATTAGATTTCTCCATTGGAGCACCAAACATAAACTCCAATTTCCCTTCTTATCCATTTGATACCCTGGAAATTCATTGATGTTTATTTCATCATTTATGGATTATCGGATAATTTTTTCATAGCTATCAATGTCTCAGATTGCCATATATTTTCATAGAATCGGTTTCATCCCACAAAAGAAGCGATCAACCTTACATTCAAGGGTATCGAAAAATCTAGAGGTATATCCTACAAGTCTTGTAATTTTTTTCTCATAAGCCCTAATAGATTCATCATCTTATTTCTTGAGGTATTGTAAATCCATTTACATCTTAAGTTGTAGAGTGTGATTAAAAAATATTTCAAAAAAACATTTCAGAAATTCCCTAAATCCAATTGCTTCAATATCTTCCATAGGATTCATATTCATGATAAATTTCTTTCACTGATTATCTTATCCATCCATATGATGAATATCAGTGGATTTGATCCATTGTTCTAAGGTTATGGGATCAAATGATCCATTGAAAGTTAGAGGAATTTGTTGCATAAATGTATCAATTGAATTTTTTTCTTCATTAGGGGGATTTGAGAACCCCTCCTCATCCATGTTTCTATGTAGTACCTAATCTACCAATGATGTTATATTAATAAATTTCTCCGTTACAGCTCCCATTAGGTTGGGCATCTCTTTTGGGAAGTCATCACATTTCCCTTCACATTGGTTATTTTCTCAATTCCTCCAATTTTGGCCACTCGATATAATAAAGGAAAAATATGGGATGATTATTTTTAATCTACTAAACAAATAAATTGGAATCCAATTACATTAAAGGAATAAATTATAAATTCCATTTTTTTCATAAATTTTTTATTTCTAGGCTTTAATATATGTTATCCACGATCTATTTCCTAATATGTACTCTTAAGGGAATTTCTATTCCCTGAATTATGGTTCATAACAAGCTTGTGAATTTATCAAATAATATCCCCTGTGAGTGTCAAATTAGATGTGCAATAAGGCCCATTTTCTTGCACCATTTCCTAAACAAGTCTAAATCAATGCGTTGTTCTTATGTTTTAACCCTAGGTACATCTATGCCAGAGTCACATCCACTTGTGGTGTCTAAAAAAGGATGTATATTCTTGGATGATAATTACTCTTCATATTACCGAAACCTTATGATGTTCAATTATAATTAGTATTACCCTTAAGGATTTTTCTAGAGTTTTCTACTCCTAATAAAAAAAATAACTATACTTTTCCATTGATATTTACTATGACAACCCTTCTCTTTATTACACATCAATTTCCTGATTTATTACATTAGATTACACATAATGAAACTAGAAAGATCAATAAGTATAGTTTATTTATGAATTAGATACATTAAATAAAAACATATATCATGGGATACAACAGTATTATTGAATCCTTCTTTAATATACTAATATTTTTCCATTTTACTTAAAACAACATGTGAAAACCTGGGGACATACATGAGAAATTTATGATCTATAAAGACTAGTAAGGGAATAAAAATGGAATAAACTGAAGAAATTAAAACATGTTATACAATAGTTATATCAATGGGGACTAAAATTAGTGAAAATCATTAACATGAACAATAAGTCAAGATATGGCCATATAATCATAATGGAAACATGGGAAATGTAGAAAAAACATAAAACACTGCATTATAAACATATTCTAAGACAATCATCTAAGAAAAAATGCTATAAAAAGTTTTGTTAAAGATTATGTTCTCTCTATAATCACTTACATGATGTCTTATAATTCTAATACATTACCCAATTAATTACAGAACAATATAATTTCTGGTGCACCCGTCACATTCATTTCATTCGCATGCTTAAGTGTGCCATTTGGGTTATTAAATTTGGAATCATTTATCATAAAAAATAATTTAAATGATCATGTAGTGTGGAATAAATGCATTTAATACCTCATTAAAATATTTTTAGCTCCCTAAAGGTGATCACCCTTAATAGGAATTGGGTAGGAGTATTCATTACACAATTTCTTGACTTAGGAAAATCACAGTGAAAATTAAGAAACATAATGGGGGTGTATAAATCATCATGTAAAGGGTTAACAAGTGTGAAAGCGGTAGAAAATAATTTAGTAATCCTAATAGAGATAAGGGGGATATAGAAAAATCTATTTGAACATTGTTAAATAGATATAAAATTCATAAGAAAATGGAGATGCTTGAATAATGAGGAGAAAGAGAAGATCCCCTACCATGTGTAGGTGATTTAAAATGTTTGGGATGGGATTATTGAGATCATGGGGAACCTTGGGAAGACTCCATAGAGGATAAGGAATATTAAGGACTCGCTCTTTGGTTTTTGAGTGAAGATAAATGAGATCTTCTGTTCATTTATATAGTAAAAAAGTGGATAATTCATTATCATTTCTCAAACATATGTTTTGGACTCTATATAGTCAAATAACCAAAACCACAAACCACAATTTGGGTTTCCCCATGGTTTCTACCAAATAGGGGTAGTTTTTTTTATTTTATTAGTACAAGGAACTAACTTACTAAAATAATATCCTTGAGGATGTGGAATTGAGTAGTGTTTATAAAGAAATGATTTTTAAACATTAAAACATATTATAGGATTTGAAGGATTCATAATGAAATTCTTAAATTAATAAATTAAACTTAATATTGCATTATTTTAAATTTCAAACATATATTGTGTAATTTATTCCCATTATAGTATTTGTTACATCATTTTTGGTTCATTGTGAAGTCAAAATACACACCATATATTTATACTATATTTAATTTTTACTTGAAAATTAGTAATTCCCCGAAAATTATGAAAATTTAAACAATATAAAAATTTAATTTAAAAAAAACATAAATTATTTTTTAAATTTTTTAAATCTGTGAATTTAATAATTTAAAATAATAATAGATATTTTTTGATAAATACTGGGGTTGTTGACAATAAATGTTTTCAAACCCTTAAAAAATTACATTTTACTCCATAAAAATTATATGATTACTCATATTCAGTAAATGTTATTTAATAATAATATTTTAATAAAATATTATTTTTTTCAAAAATTCATTAATTTATAAAATTAAATTCCATCATTGAATTTTAAAAATACTTAAAATATATTTTTTGTTTTATAGTGCCAAAATCAAAATCATTTATTAAGTAAAAGTATATATAACCCTTATTCTACTAAAAATATAATATTGATATTCAGTTTTTATGATCTTGATATATATCCATTTATTACATTAGATAACACCCTATGGTCAATGTGCGTGATGGGGAGACTTTCGTTGTGTGGTTTGGTGTACGTGGTTTGGGTCGTTATCTCAATTAGTTTTAACTTATCTCATAAACAGTTTCTATCATTCTTATGTTATTGGATATCAACTTGAGATTGTTCATGGTAAAATCTCAGTGATTCTATAGCCCATAGAATCTTGGATAAATATGATTTTTATTATATGATCCTACTGGTTGAGTCCATCATTTCCTTTGTATGTATCAATTGGATTTATCAACACCCTATATTTATACTCATCATAAGATCATTGTTCAATGGATATATAATCAATGGTAATGATAATTAATGGTCTTTTAAATCTAATAAGATATAATAAAACAAAATAAGTGAATGTGTTTTCTATATCTATAATATATAATAATTCAATTCATTTAATAACATGGGGAATTTTATTTATAAAAGTTCAGGTCATAATAATGCAATTAGGTGGGTGGTAATCACATGCCCATTTTTTGAAGAATTTCATGTAACAACCCCAACTACTGTAACCCAGAGTTGGTGTCTACTTTATTACATTAGCTTAAGATACAAGTGACAACATCCTAAAGGACCAAATAGTTTAGTAGTCTCGGTAATCTAGATACATGAATGATTCCCATATTACATTGTAATACCTAAATTATAGGATAATTATTTTTTATAATAGTATTATTCCCTGTAGAATATCTTTTCATATTATTCATAATTATCATCGTGGATTTCAGTGATATGAAACAAAATAAGGGCATGTTGATATTATTAGTTATATTCATGTAAAAAGGAAGCTATAACGAGTAGATAAAAAATAATAAACAAGGTATAATCAATATGGAATGGTAAATATCGGACCACACAATCCAATTAATCAATAACTCAACTATAATGATTATATAAGGCAAAATAAATATGTTATGGTAAGTAAATAAATACAAATTCCGTTTAAATAACCTATCCATAATGATTATATTTGGAATAATTAATTTGTAAATTCAAATAACTAATCACACATTCTATTTAAATATATCGACAATCATGAATAAATAAGGAATAATCAATATGGAAAGGTAAAAAACTGAAAACACATGCCACATAATTGATAAAATGAGAACGAAAATGTATCCAGAGATAATATATTTGAAATAATTTCATGGATAATAATAACTAAATTATTAATGAACTAAATTCACAATTACTTGACTTCATGATCTCAGGAATCATGATACCTCTAGTGTTAATACATTTCTCAAGATAGTTTAAAACTGATAGGACAATATACAATTAAAACCCATTTATTTTGGTCTAGAAAAATGATCCAACTCCTGAGAATACTAATAGGTCAAGCATATATCTATAATTGGGCCCCAATCATATATACATGTCAAAATGATTACTCATATATCAAATTATTGATTTAATTCACAAACCAATATGTTTTGTCAATGAATTATCATTTCGGGTAAGGAATAAAAATTAAAAATAATTTTCCAAGTCAATCATATAATCTTAAAAGTAGAATATAATATGTAGAAATGATATGATGTTTAAGTAATAAGTATATATATATATAAAATAAATTATATGGATATTTATGTAATATTTAATGTCCATGGATAACATGAAAGTGAATATTTCAAGGGAAAGTTAATGATTGAAAAATTTAACCAAGAGATATAATATCAATACTTTCCGCTGTGAAAAAATCATAAAACATCCATAGAAATAAAAATAATGGTATCATTACAACATATCCCCAGTGGATCATAATTATAATAATGGGTTTATGTCTTTTATAAATAGAAATAATATTAAAATGTTATTAAAAATATTCCTAAGGAAAATGAAAATTTCACTTTGAAAATATTTTTAAAAATAAAATATCAACAATTATTTCTAAAATAATTTTCTTTTAAAATAGACTTTTAAACTCATAATTTAATATTTAAAATACTGAGTGGTCACAAATTCTGAAAATTCCATTTTGGTCATAGACGTTAAAACAAAGGTTAATTTCATTATTTTGGCCAAAGCCAATCATTCCTTATTTGAAAAAAATGAGGATTGCATTCAATTTTTTTTGTAAAAATTAAAAAATGCATAAAAATATTTTTAATAAATATTTTGTATAATTTTAAAAAAATTTCTATAAAACATGTTTTTGCAAGAAAAAATATTCTTGATGGAAGAGAGAAATAAAGTTATATTTTATTAAAAGCATTTTATCAACAATTTTTAGTACAAAATACTATACAATGATATTATTACTTGTAAAATTAATGAAAAACTAGAGGAGAATAAAATATAAGGGTTTTATTATCCAAATATCAAATAATTTCCATTAATGGAAATTCTAGAATAAAAAATCCTGATTAAAATGAGATTATGGAATAAATATTCAAAAGGATTGTAATGTTGTAGTGAGAATTAAAAAATGAACCAATTATGTGTATCAAAATAAGAATTAATATAATAAAATTGAAAATAAATCATAATAAAATAAAAAATCATTACAAATGTAATCATATAATATGAAAGACAATGAATAAGTATATAACTCATTGAAAATAAATTTTTTTATTAAATTATTTACCACCTCATAATTTTCAATGTAAATATAATTTCATGAAATTATTAAAATAGAAACCTAAAATAAAATGAATTATTAATTAGTCATTATATTTCATTTAAAAGGGGTGTTATTTACATCATATAATTGAAATTAGGTGCATAACAATACTATATGCCTAGATGTAGGGAAATTAAGATGATGCACCTTACCTCACAATTAATTTTAGTTCAATTCACTTTATCCTAATGTATATTTCTTTTAAACATGTTATTAACTTATAATAGAACAATATTAAAATTTATAATATCATACATTATCATTTCATAACATCTTTTCTCCCATTCGTAAATAATCTTCCATTATTTTCATTATTTCTGGTGTAAATTGCCTTGTTTTCTCATACGTTTTTTGTCATGAATGTTCCAGTTCATAAGAATATTATATAATTCCATAAAATTTAGAATTATATTATTATTAACAATATTTTCTTTCATTAGATACATCTTTATAATCATTATTGAAAATTAACGTAGAGAATGGAACACCTCGCTTTGTGGAGATAGAAGGATATATGCATGTAGGAGCGATGTTATCATTTCCTTAACAAAATAGGGGGTAAGGAAGTGGGTGATATATTAGTTTTCAGGTATCAATATCATTTCCTATATATCACATATATTCATTAATTTACCCTTATTACATTTCATGTAACTAATAAGTGAAAATCAAATCACATCGCTTTGGGATATGATAGTCAGCCGTACACAGGAGCGGCGTTAATGTAATTTAAAAGGAATTATAATTTATAAGGTATATGTGATATTATAATTAAATAAGTATAATAATTTCAAAATATTATATAAATATAAATTAAATACATTATTATCTACAATGGTGATACGTGTTGATGTAAAATGAGTTAGATTGGTTCCTGAGGCAGTAGTCTGTCGTACACATAATTGATGATTTCATTTCTCTTTTTATGGTAGAGGAGATGAATAATGGTTATGAAATTATCCTAATAAAATCTCATTATATGGTATATATTGGTTTTTAATTCCATAATTATTGAATAATTTTTCATGGTGGTGGAAGAATAAATAATATAAAAACAACTATTTAAGAATGTATCCTCTTCTTCGGATAACCTCTTTAGGATTGCACAAAAATCCTTCCAAGGATGAATTTATTATCAAAACAATGGTTATAGGATATTTTTTGTATTAAGGAAGTTATTTATTAGTTATTTTCCAAACCAAATGACAATGGAAGTGTGAAGTGGGGGATAGGGGGTGGCCTTTTGTAAGTGGGGGAGAAGACACACATGAAACTTTTGAACATAATCAAATAGAACCACATTTTTATCATACATAAAGCCTCCAAAATGGGTAATTATAGACTCATATCCGTTTTATGGTCTACATATTTCCATAATATGGTTTTTTTAAAAGTTTTTAGGTCATTCTAACCCTTATGATTCAAGTTTAACCCCCGGTAAATTAGTTTTTTTCCGTAACTATGATAATAAGTTTTTATTGTTATTATTATCCATTATGGTAAAAAATTAATTATAAAATACTATATAAAATAAATTTTTATATTAAAAATATAGAATATACTTTTTCAAATTAAAATAAATTATGTGGAAGAATCCAATTTAAAATTATACCCACAAACATGATGAAAAAAGGGATTCCAATGAGAGAATTATAATAAGTATATAAGGTTTTAATTTAAAAATTGAATATAAAATTGATTAAAAGGTCATAAATTAGTTAAATTGTAATATAATTGAACTAATTTTAGATTAAGGAGAATTTAAAATATAATTTAACATTGTAAATTATTTAATCGAAATGACAGTTTTCAATAAGGATTAGTATTTTTACTATTCATCGAAAAATGAATCAATTTTGAAAAATCCCAAAAAATTACGATAAGATAATTTAAATTAACTGATATCAATAATGATTTTAATTTTATAAAATACATTTTAAAATAGTGGTAAAAAATAATTTTAAATTATGTGCACAAAGAACTACTAAACAACCTTTTATAAAAAACATAGATTTCCAAAAAAATATCCTTTTCTTTCGAATAATTTTTTCATTTGTAATCAATAGATAACTAGTGAAATTTTTTAAATAATATATTTTCCTAAATTAGTAAATACTATTCATACCCCAACATAATGGCTAGGTTATAATGGTTATTTTTTAAATAACAACATTTTAATAGAGTATTATGTTTCATTAATACCCGGTGTTGTGTGCATCATAGGCTGTCAAAGAGGTTGAATTAATTTAAAAATTAAAATATTCTAAAGTCTTAGTGATTTAATTTATTTTTAAATATCATATTTTAATGTCATATATGATATCAACCCAAAATTTATTCTTTTTAAATATTAGGGGGTTTTATTCTCTACACCTTCAATAATTTACATCCCTGCAATTTGAACTTGATATCATTAATCAAGGGTTTGACAGAAAAACAATTATTAAAAAACCCACATCATAATAGAGTTAACAAAATTCCACTGAAAATTGGTAAAGATAAATATGAAAGGTCATCTGGAATAACAAATAATTAGGTTTACATGCAAGAGAATATTTGTTGGAAGTGATGATATGGACATAGAAGAAAAGAGAAATGCCAAAATAATAATAGAGGGTGATAGTGTCTGGTGATAATAAGAATCTTAGTTATCAATAGATAGTCAACAAAAACAAAACCATAAATATATTATGAGTCAAAAGACTGTTGATTCATCACATATGAAGGTAATAGAATAACATCTTTGTTTCATGATCCTTTTCATAAATATGAGTAATTATTTTACACTCTAAGAATATGATGAAATACAACTACTTGAAATATTTAAATTTCATAATCACAATTTCATCTTTTTAGTATGATTAGATAAGTTTCCACTTTATCTCTTACTCTGTGAAATGAATATCAAAAAATTAAATTTTTATGCTTGAAGCACTAAAATTAACTTTTAACAGATTATTAGATCTATAAAAGAGTGCAAACTCTTTCAACTTATTTCTAAATATTTTTCAAAACTAATATGGTGAGCACAAGTTATTAATATCTAAATATCAATAGTAAAAATATTAGATCATCATTAAAATTTTTTAATCATATAATTTCTGTAAAAAATGACATATTAACTAGAACATAACATATGCCAATGCTAGTTAGTAAACACTTATCATCCTTTAGTTTTGAGGTCAATCCCTATGGCCTTACTGGATGCAATGGGTTTTCACCTGTTATGTTGGTTTTATTATTTAAAAAACCATATTAATATAATTCCTATTATATTACCAAATTTTTATGATCTATAATTAAAATAAAAATATAAATATAAGACAAAAATTAATGGTTAAAAATACCTTTAATATTAAATCCAAAAAAAATTAATTCCATTCATCCTCAATTAAAATTTTCATATACTAAATCAATAGTTCTTATTTTCATAAATATTTTCAAAAAATATCCTTCCTGATGTTATATTTGTATAATTTTTTTTTTCCAACGGGTCATTTAAGAATTTGAAATTATGATCAACCTTAAAATCATAAATCATGATGGTATACATAACTCTTCTGTTAATGAATACTTATATTCTTCTCAAATATTATAAAAATCCTTAGATATTTCATGATTCTTCTAACCAAAGTACCATTGAAAAAAAATAATTATATAATTTAATTCTTGAATCCCAAAACATAAATACATCATTCATTTTTTTCAAAAGAGATATTTCCTTAGTCTACAGGTTATTATTTAGAACAGGGAATTGAATCTAATAATTCTCGTATTCCTCATATTCGAGACAGATAGTTATAAATGTATTATTAGAATTTTTTCCATACATCGTATTATTCTTTTTTCCTTTTAAATTATTTTATTTATTCCATTATATTTTATTCATAAAACATGTTCTTATTCCTTTTAGGCACTTTCCTAGGTATCTATTTCAACATATCTAAAATGAAATAAATGAGCCTTATTTCCTCTTTGGGATCCATCACTTTATCTCTTAAAACCATCATCCTTATCTTATTTGGTGACTCATAGAGTTGGTTAAATTATATGTTGTTAATCATATTTTACGATAAATCATTTGTAATAATAATTATATCTTTAACTCTAGTCATCATCAAATTTTCTTTCTTAGAGTTACAAAATTGTTCTTCGTGTTAAATAATAACATGATTCCCTCAGGTTTTATCCATTGACTAAAACCAAAAATCAAAGTATAAAAAACAATAATAATATTGAGAAAAACAAATAATCATATAGAGGATGTCTAAATAATCAAACATTATTTTCAATATAATACACCTTATTTTTAACCTTGGTCATTCATTGTCATCAAATATTTGAATCCTTTAAAATGGGTTTTAAAAAAAATTTAAAAATAAATATAATTTTTCATAGGATTGTCAAAATAATTATGTAATAAGGCTTGTTGTCATGAACCTGGTAATTATTGAGTCATGCTCGATGTTCATTTTTTAATGTTATTACCCCTAGGTATATATATTGAAGAACAACATCCACTTGTTTTATCCTGATAGAGAAGTTTTTCTATGAAAAAACATGTAATATATACCTTTCCAAAAATTTAGTATGCTCTTCTATATTTATCCTCAAAGTCTATCATAGGGTTAGGTTCCAAAATATATGTTTTTTCTATATCTAGTTCCTATAGTTTCTACTAAACATATTCTAATAACCACTATAAGAATCCTAGATCCAGTAATCTGGAGGTGGTGTATTCATTATTACATTTTCCTAAGATACATGTTATCACATCATAAAGGACTGAATAATTTTTTTAATATTGGTAAACTAGAAATATACATGATTCCCATATTTTATTAGAATTCACAAATTGGAAAATAATTTTATTTGATAATATTATTATTCGAGCAAGAATATCCATTAATATTATTTATGGTACACTTCCTAGATTTTTTGAAAAGGGAAAAAAATAATGGTGAACTCAAATTCCCAGTAAGAGTTATGTAAATCAAAAGATATCAATAGTAAATAAATAGTAATAAATAACATATAATCAATTTGGAAAGGTAAATATCTAAAAATAGATGACATGACCCGACCCACCAGGGCCTTCATGGACTATGGTAGGCCTAGAAACTACTGCCCCAAGCCTAAATCTCTTGGTATGGGGAAGAAGATAAGCACCAAATGACATAGATAAAACAATGGTCCTTTTTCAAATGTACCTGTACACACACACCGAACCATATCCATGAATAAGTGAAGAGGAATAATAATAAATGATAGTAACATCTTGATAAAAAACCCTAAATGTGATAATATATAGGGAATAAAAATGTGTGTGAGAGAGTAAGCCAAAATTAAAAGGAAAAAATACATTCCCACCCAGAAAGGTTGTCCCAACTAGAAAACAACAAGATAAGAAATGATGAGAGTGTCTGGATCCAGATATCTAAGCTCCAACCACTATACATTTTCAAATGCACTGGAGTATCACTAATATTATCTGAAATCCCTACCAATCTATCTATCAACTACATTAGACATGACACATGTGGGAAAACCCCATGTAGGGGTGAGTATATACATACCTTGAATGATATCCCAAACATTAATGATTGAGAAATATAATACATGATAGAAGTATCTATATTATACTAATGTAATTGGTGGCACAAAAACATTATATATATATATATATATATTCATGTAAGACAATCAGAAAATAAACAACAGTCATCACCATCAAACAACCCAACCTACGATGTTAAGTCTTCCTAGAGATCAGAGGTCCATCATCAATGACTAGAATCTTGTGTTTTGGTCCAAGAATGACATGATAAGGGTCCCCACCTCCCCACTGCTCCACATCCTGATGGGGAGTAATCTCTAAACTATTGAGGACCCCCACCCTAATATGATAGGGATGTACTGACACTATATCTATTCATAGAATATGGACGACCCACACCCTAGTGTGATAGTGGAGTTACTTCTTTGTGGATAGAGGAACATTTATCTTATGCGACAAGGAGTTCCACCTGTTAATCTTCATAATGAGTATGGAGGACCCACACCCTTTTTCGATAGGGGAATACAACCTACATCGATAGAGGAGCCAATCCCTAGTGTGTTAGGGGAGTTATAATTATGTACATGCTTAATGAGTATGGAATAAGCACTCCCAAATGTGATAGTGTTGTTACATATCCATAGATAGAGGTCCGACTTCCCTAGTGTGATAAGGGAGTGCTTCCTCTATATGTTCACAATGAGTATGGAGGACCGACACCCTAGTATTATTGGAGAGTTCCACCTCCATGGATAGAAGACCTATAACATGATGATATTGGGGAGTTCCACCTCTATATATACAAAATAATTTTGGAAAAATTGGTCTCATGTTCAATAGGGGAGTACCATCTCCATGGATAGTGTACCCACAACCTGGTACGATAGAGGAGTACCACCTATATATCTAAACTATCAGACGATCGTGTTTGATCAATGCCACCAGTAAGCATTTCCTAAATAAGAATCATTATAGTAACATCTCATGTCATATCTCAAAATCCACAATGAATTCACCCATTAAATTATATATGGAAACACATTTAGGATAGGCTACTCACATCCCAAAATCCATGTTAGAACAAATGAGACATGAGAGGTAGAAGATTCATAAAGAATTATATGGTGTGTAAGTGGGTCTATATGGTGTGTGGTCCTACTCCACTGCATGGTCATGTAACTAGAAATTCCTAGGTACCAGGACATGTATTTTTTACCCATTTTTATGCCTGTTTACTCCCAGGATACATGATGTGTTTTGGAAAAATCATGAAGAATGCACGAGGCTCATTATTGATGTGACAGGAGAAAAAAAAATCAACTGATTTGTCACCATAAATGATCATTATTATCTAAATGGATCACAATATTGGGATACTAATGGAATTATACTAGGGATATGATTTTTACAATCCCCAAATGGAGTCCCGATGAAAAAACACATTTCACCACATTCTTCTTGAATGATGTTTCATGGGCCCGAGCCAAGAGTCCAAAAAGGTACCAACATTGCTATATAAATGTATGCCTCAATGTTAAGGTCATAAATCCCCATATGGATCATAAATATAATACTGCATTAGGAAGGTAAGATAGATACTAGATTCCATAACAAGAACAAAAATAACAACAATTATAATATTATTGGGAACTTCATTGACCCAATCCATGAGTCTAAAAAAGGTATCCAACATTGGTCGTGAAATGGCCATATCAATGTCAAGATCAAGATTCCATAGATATTTCTTCTATTGGATTCTATAGGAATCCATTATTATATTAATTAGATTCCATGACAATAATATTATTATTATCATTTTATATTGTTAAGAAAATTTGTTCAAATTACCAAAGGAGGCATGCCACACACAAGGCTTCCTCCCCATTCCATGTGCATATAGGAGGCACCCCAACGCTATTTACATACCCTATATCTTCCCTTAACAATTAATTATTATATTATTATTATTTAAAAGTAAAAAATGCTTATAACTCCTTCACATGGAAATATGTCACACACACCCATCCTTAAAGAAAACCTTCATCTATTCAAAAACTAGATCATGCCTCCATTATTTTGAATTAGAAAAATAATAATAACAATAACAACCCATGTTATAATTATTAAAATTGATAATAAATAATATTATTGTTATTATGAAAAATAACAATAACACACACAACACTGCACAACCGATTAGAAATATGATTCCATACATTCTTCACAGGAAAAACATCCATCACTTTTATCCGTAGAAAAAGAATGTAAATTTTCATGGGAAACCATTTAGCCAAACCAACACCAGATTACATCATCACTAATATCTAGATTCCAAACACTCGTCCATTTAAAAAATCAATTATTGTACCTCTGAAGATATCTATTCAATCAGAATCAGAAACCACCAATACCTAGTCCAAATTCAGGTTCTTATCGTAATTTCCTCACCTCCATCGTATCTCAGTATTCCAAATCCAAACCCATGACAATAATCATTTTTGAGAAATAATGAATTAATAAATATCAGTATTCCAATATATCATTGAATTATAGGTCAATCGATTATTGATAAAAAATTCCTAGAACGTAGGGAGAAAGTCACATAAGACAAAGTTGACAACAATAATCGGCTGATGCGATCCTACATAATGAGCAATAGGTGTAGAATTGTGGATGATAGCATGGAATAACATAAAAAATAATTGATTTTAAAAAATAAAATTATTTAATGGGATCATGTGAAGGCATGATAATCATATCTCAGTAAAATAATATTTGAATCCATGTTTAAAATTTTATTGAAAAGGATGAAAACCACAATTGATGAGCCCTAAATCTATTATGGATCGATCATTGGTGGTGAACACATTCACATTAAATAAAGGTGATGACCCCACTATGTTCTCCATTCACCTCAAAATTATCCTCAATTTGATAGTCCCTCATTCCTTGATCCCGATCTGCCAATGAACAACAATATCCCCATCCTCAAAGATATATAAATGGTAAAGAGAATAACCATGGAAAAATAGTCATAAGAGGGTAAATATAGAGGATTTTAATTATGTCATTTAATAAAAAAATATTTGATTTAATTAAATATACCCGCCAACAACTTCCTTTACCGAACATCCAATGCCAACCAACATTAGATCATACCTAGGGTATACCCACACTCTAGACTCAACTGTCGTATCATATTTTTGATCTGATAATCCATTTCCTAAATATCACATTATTTATTAAATAGAAGATACACATGATATAAAATATATAAAAAATTTATATAAATAAAGTTTTTTTTCATCAGGGCTCGAAATCATTATCCATCTCAGTGTTTGGCTCCAACCATATTTTTTAATTTATGTAAAATTATTACAAGGATAAAATAGCCCCTCTATATTACTCCCTTATTCAATGATTTGTATCCCCAAAAGGTTCAAATTAAGAAAAAATGTGGGGATAGTGAGCTCTCAACTAGGTCTCCCACTACCAAGAGATCCATAAATGGTTTCCTATTCTTCCAAAAAACACACAACAAATGAAGAATCTTGTTCATGAGGGGTATTTCTCGGTTATTTTTCAATGATGA
This sequence comes from Viscum album, assembly GCA_963277665.1. Classification (NCBI taxonomy): domain Eukaryota; kingdom Viridiplantae; phylum Streptophyta; class Magnoliopsida; order Santalales; family Viscaceae; genus Viscum; species Viscum album. Next base: position 596,635,124 of record OY728122.1, read on the forward strand.
CAAATCCTTGAAAAAGGAAACTCCAATCTCACATCCCTTTATACTGAAGCCGATATCATATAATTATTCATGCATTTACCTTATTAATGGTGGAATATAGAGAACATAAGCAACAAAAACTACTATAGTTATGAGGTTAAGTGGTACACCACCTCACTAATCAAACACTATAATTTGAAAAAGATCATGTGATTGTTAGAGATAGTTTATTGTACTATCCTAATATCCATGATCCAAAATATGGTGAGATTTCATGGATTATATGATCACATTATCAACTTCTAAATGCCACCATCATTAGTCTATAATGGACTCCTGATTTTTTTGTGTAGTCCTTGTCTCCCTCTAGATGAACTCTACCCTTTTCACAGTAATCAATCGAACCAACCATAGGCCTATAAGGAATGACCCAGAATATTTTCAAACATCATTGTGGTGACCTAAAAGGTCTCCCATACAAGGCATCAAATGGTGATATTTCAATGGTGGAGTGATACATTCTACGATATATACTCCACCAGCGCCACATTCCATCCTTGAACAAGGATGTGGGGTTTCTCGGCTTCAAATAATCTGTCAGAAACATATAAAATGGTTTTATGGTCATGAAATATATCATAGTCGATATCAAAATGGTGTTCCTCCATGAATTACTAAAAAAGTATAGGGGTAAAAACTATTTAATAGTGGTATGTTTCTCTATCCATACATACAAGGGTTAACTACAAAGAGTTCAACTACCCTATCACCTCGCTCGACAATAACTGATGGAAAATAACTATGAGAATATTTTACCATAGAAATGTGCTTGTTGGAATTGAATGTCATTTCACCTCAAAATCTAAAAGTTACATAGTCACTCACTTCTATAAGAAGACATGTCCATTGAAGGGGGAATTTAACTATAGAACTGACTCCCCAAGACCTTCCATATGACTGGAACTCCTAGAGCATGTCTGGTACCATCCTCTCATGTGTGGTGTGCTCCAAATATGACACTATGTAAATGAGGGTAACATCGTAGAAGACTACCATGAACTAATACAATAATGCTTAAGGATCTATCAAATAAGTCTCACTAACTCTGTTGAGTCATTCCACATGCCAAAGTGTGTTACCATGAATTCAAAGAAACCATGGAGGGTCTAGGAATCCACACTCAATACATCCCACTCTTGAACTTGGAGTTGGTGATAACCCATAATGTTGTCAAACTATGAGATCCACTTCAACTCTATACACTAGGATAATAGTTCATCAATTATTGGGGTTGATACTTCTCCCATATAGTCACATATTTTGGATGATTCCAATCGAAACCCGACTGGAAGCTTTCATCTTCCTCTATGAGATCAACACAGAGCTCCCAAGAGATCAAAATGGGTATTACAAATCCCCTCTCTATATAATCCTACAATGATACCTATATATCACATAGCTACATGGGGTCATATGATATTCTAGCACAAATATCAGGTCATCCCCTGTATGAGTCCACAAGGAAAACATACTCTCGATGAGGAGGTAATCCTAAAACATCCTCAAGATATATGAACTTATACTCATCAACCGTCAAAGGAAAATAGAAAATCAAGGAATCCAATACTCTAATGATAAAACCTACCAACTGAAAAGGAATCCATTGTAACCTCCTGCATATGAGCTCATCCTTCCCTGTTTGAGGATCACTTCTTATCAATGGTGGAAAAAATAATCCCAACGAATTCGAAGTAGTAAATAGATCACTAGTAGAAAAAATATAATAATGGATGGTAAATGACCAGACCATACTAAGGAAACCATCATGGGGTCCCACTTCTACTATGTAAAAATTTCATTTGAGGCTCTCTCTCCTCGTAGAGTCAGGTCACACCATTGATGAAAATGTATGATCACTGATCCTCTCTATGGGAACTTCCCTCCCAATGGGTCAAGAAAAAAGGTGACGACTTTTTTTTATTTGACTTGAACATGGTATATGTCTATAGATATTTACTTCTGACCTTACACAAAAACTAAAAATGGAGTATACAGTATGCGAGTTTCTCCTCAAACACACTCAATTCCCCAGAGTTAGAAGTCTCAACCACTCAAACACAAATTTCCCCTTTTATACATGTTCCTATAAAGCATGGATCACTGTGAATACTTCATCTTAGAACTTAATCCAACATTAAATTCAAGGAATGCATCCTCTACATCTTGAAACTATTCACTTTTGGTGGAATTGACTCATCCACATAGTTTTGGAATCACGCCATACAAACCAATATCATTAGTGGAAGTGTCTCTCTTCATTGAATGTACAAATAAATATCAATCATTTAAAATACAAGTCTTTACCGATGACCCATGTCATCTTGGGTAATTCTCAATACTAGGACCACCATCAAGTGGGGTCCTATCCAAGTAGGAAATTCACACCACAAGTTAGCACGAGTCCTTTACCACATGAAAAGGGAGAATCTGGATCACCATAGAGCCTAGGAAATATCTATCTTTAAATCATTTTTTGCACACTCATAATAGGTGAATTATCTATTGGTACTTCAGAATCCATAGAATACTATATGGAATAGAATGGTCTCCAATGATTACATATGATTTGTTAGGGTATGTATAAGATGAAAAATCTAGACTACTACCTCGAGTTAAACCTCTACTACTAGAGCATAATTAAATCTTAGTGGGCACTATCATTGGATCTCAAATTACATGATATGTATTCACGTTCCATCTTCATTCTTGATTGATGCTATTGGCTTCTCATCACACGCACAATCACTTTCCTGGTATACATAAGGATCTATTTACTGCTCAATAGGTTGCAGCCCTAATTAGGGCTTGCTTAGAGAGAAAACATCATGGGTGGGTACCTAAAGTTAGGACATATCACTAAACCAGTTTTTATCATGACATTGTCTCAAAAAAAGATGGATATCATCACAGATTAATCTTTAATGTTATCAAGACACACTATAGTGCAAGTTAATATATATATGGGGAACAGACTCAAGGAGTATATTCAAAAGTATCAATCCTATATGATTCATATACCACTGTTCCATTAAACTAGTGTATGAGTTTGATGAGTGGAAAATAAGGTAGTGAATGTCTTGATGAATGTATACATTGTCTGCCTTATCACCACTCGATTCCCTTTCCAAAAACTCGCACACGAGACAATTTGACACTATTTCCCAAAATTCCCAACCAAACCTCATAAGGGGAAAAAATCCAATAACTGTATAAAACCAATATATCATGACCCGACCCAATGTGGTCCTCCAAGAAAACAAATTCATGAGTTGAAACTACCCCAATACTTCCTTAATAATCCAGGGGATGGTGAAAAGTGTAAACGCATAAATAAAATGGAGATATTTTCCTAATGTACCTATATACACAGACCCAATAATATCCATACAAAAGTGTAGGGGAATAATAATAAATTATAGTGACATATAAAGTAAAAACCATGCATTTGACAATATCCCTGGAATAAAAAGGTGTGTTATAGAGTAAACCCAAATGAAATGTAAAAAATACATGCCCGGTCAGAAATAATGTCCTAACCTAAAAACAAATAGAAATGAAATTATGAGTGTTTGAATATAGATTTCAAGGCCCTGGACACTATACAATTTCAATTGAAACCAAGTATCCATGAACTCCTCTAAAATCACCGATGATATATCCATTGAATACATGATTCCTTACACATATGGGAAAATACCACATAATGGTGAGTATGTACATACCTAGCAGGGTGCCCGAAAAACTGATCAGGGATAAATAAAATACAGAATATTAGAATTAGAATCATCCTAATGTAATACGTAAAATGAAAATTAACAAAAAGATATGTATATATATATATATATATTCATATAAAAACCCAGATGACAATGAAATGGGATATCCATCTAACAACCTAGACCAGGATGATATATCTTCCTATAGCTCTAAACTTCCATCATAGACTCCAAACATATTGTGTTTCAATCCAAATATGTCATGATGAGGGTCATCATCTCTCCAATGATCCACCACCCCATGGGGGAATACTCTCAAAAGGATAGTTTAACCATTACTTGGTATGAAACACAAATAATATCTTGATATTAGTTTGTATAAAATGGAGTAATCATGCCCAAGTGTGACTGGGGAGTACCATCTATATGGAAAGAGGACACACACCCTAGCATGATAGGGTATTTCTGCCTATGTCTCTATATAATGATTACAGAATACCCATGACCTGGTGAGATAAGAGAGTACCATATTCATTGATAGAGGAATCACACCGTGGTGTGATAGAGGAGTGCTTCCTCTATATCAGAATAATGAGTGCGGATGACCCGTGCCTTGGTGCGGAAATGGAGTAATATCTCCATAGATATATCACTCATACCTTGGTGGGATAAGGGAGTGATACCTCTATATATCCAAAATGAGTATGGAAGAATCACACATTGGTGTGATAGGAGAGTACCATACCAATGTATAAGGGACATGTGCCCTGGTGTGATAGAGGAGTATCATCTCTATGGATAGTGGACCCACACCCAGGTGTGATATTGTAGTACCACCTCTATATTTCAATCGTCTAATGATCCTATATAATCAATGAAACTATAATGAATCTACTAAATAAGCATCATTTGGAAGATACATCATCATATATCAAAATAATATATAAAGGATACAATTATGTTTTATATAGATAAACACTTAGGATATGATACTCGCATGCCTGGTGTTATAGGGGAGTATCATTTCTCAAGATAGTGAACCCACACCCTGGTGCGATAGGGTAGTACGAGCTCTATATTTAAACTATCTGATGATAATGTATGATCAATGGCACTATCATTAATATACAAAATAAAATTCATTTGGAACATTTTTCATCAGTTCTCAAAATACTCTATAAAGGCTACGATTGTGTTTTACATGGGGAAAGACTACGGATATGCTGCTCACGAGACAAAATTCAAGTAAAAAAAATAGTTACAAGAGATTGAAGTTTCATAATGAAGTGCACGATGTGTAAGGGGGACACAATAGTGTTTGGTCATACTATACTGCTTAACCATGTACCTAGCTATGCCTAGCTACTAGGTTATGTATGTATACCCCTGGGAATGCATCCGTACCCCCAGAGTACACGACATGTTTAGACAAAAGCCCGACGAACGCATCGGGATCATTGTCGGTCTAATGGGAGAAAATATAAATCCAATAATATGTAACTACAAATTTCCATGACTTAATAAACATATCATATAATAGTTATCATCCTGAGAAAATTATCCGGTTAGTCAATTAACTTTCCCCAAATAGTTACCCGGTGAAAAAATGCATTTCACCACCTCACGTTCAAGCAATGTTTCGTGGGCTGAGCCATGAGTCTAAAAAAGGTACCCAACATTTTACTTGAAACGTCCACCTTAAATTTAGGATCACAACACCACATATGTCATGTTAATATGATACCACATCCGGATGGTATACTAGATACTATATTTTATGACAACAACAACAACAACAACAACAATAATAATAAAATTATTATTATTATTATTATTATTATTGGGTGCTTCGTGGAATAAATATGTGATTATGAAAAAGGTATTCAAAATTGGTCTTGAAATTACCATCTTAATGTTAGGATATTGATGCCAGAGATGGTTCATCAATCATATATCGAATAAATACCTTATAGTATTAATTAGATTAGATGATAATAAAAATAATATTATCATTTAATAGAAACAATATTATAAAAATGTATTTAAATTACCAAGGGAGGAAATCCATGAAGGGGGATTCCTCCCCATTACACATGAATATTGGATGAAACCTAACTCCATTTTCATACCCTATTTCCTACTTTAACAATTCTATATTTTATTATGATTATTATTTAAAAGGAACAAATACTTATAAAGTATTCACATGGAAATATGTCATAGGACCTCATCCATAAAGTGTTCCTTAGTTTATTCAAACATATAATCTTTCCTCCATTAGTTTGAATTTAAAAATTAAAAATAATAATAACAATTCCTCATGTTATAATTATCAAAAATAAAAAATAAATAACAAAATTATTATTATTATTAAAAATAATAATAACAAACACCGCTCACATGCCCGATCTGAAATCTAATTCCAACAAATATTCACTAGAAAAACATACATATTTCTAAACCATAGATACCATAGGTACTAGGTAATTATAAAAATTCAGTCCAGAACAACACCAGACACCGTCATCGATAGTGACTAGATTCCAGCAACTCATTTATTGGAATCATCAATCGTTATACCTCTAGAGATATCCACTCAATCTAGTTCGGAAATCATTGATACCCAATATAATGTGGAGTTTACATCATAATATACATTCCTCCATAGTTTCTCCAAAATATAAATCCAAAATCATGATTGTGATCCATTATTTCCGTGAATTAACATACAAAGATCAGTATTCTAAGATATAATTGAATTACCTGTCAACGATTACCGATAAATAATGCCTAAAAAGGAGGGGGGAAAGGAACATAACACAAATTTATTAATCATAATTAGCTGATTTGATCCTAGAAAATTATTGGTATGTGAATAATCATGGGTGATAACATGTAATAAAACAATATATAATATATATAAACAAAATCCAATTATTGAATAGGCTCATGTGAAGGGTGGATAATCCCAGATCAATAAAAAAAGATATAAATTCATGATAAAACTTTTAATAAAAATGTATAAAACCATAATTGATGATCCCTACCTTGATTAAAGATTTATTATTAGGGAATAACTCATCTTCTAGAGATGAAGGTGGTGATCCCACTATGTTTTTCGTTTGTCTCAAGATTAACCATGATTTGATCGCTCGTCGTTCTGAGATCACAATCTGCCAATGGAGAATGATATCATATTTATGTTATATCTAGTCATGGTTATAATATGTACTCTTGGATAACAATAATAATAGGTTATTTATTGTGCTTTTTAATTAGTTCAATTAATAAATCAAAAAAAATATTTATATTTTTTAAATACCTATTCCCGCCAACATCTGCCTTAACCAGACGTCTGATGCTGACTAACCATAGGTCGCACCTCAATTAATACGCACATTTCATACTCAACCGTGGTCTCATATTTCAATTCCAAGACTTTGTTTGCAAGATATTCCATTATTTATAAAAATATATCACACATGATATTGAATATATTTAAAATTTATAAAAAATTATTTATGGGTTCACCGGGCCTCAGAATCACGTGTCGTCTTAGTGCCGAACTGTGAAAATATTTTTTAAAATATTTCAAATTATTACAAGGCCAAAAAAGTGTCTGTGTAATATTTTTTAATAAATAAATTGACAATAATGTGTAGATAATGACTGAATTGACCAAATGACTTAACAATAACGAATAGATAATGCACAATAAATTTGGAAAGGTAAATAACTGAACATAAATTCCATTTAAATAATTTGACTATCATAAATCGATAAGGTATACTCAATATCTAAATTTAAATAACTAAAAAAATACATTTAAATAAATTACTATCATAATTAGATAAGGAATAATCACTATGGAAAGGTAACTAACTTAAAACACAAGCCATTTATTCGATAAACTAAGAACAAAAACTCATTTGATATAATATCATTACAAAAATAGCATGGATAATAATAAATTAATTATTATCAAAATAAATAAATAATTATCTTATGTCATGATTTCAGGAATAATGATTCCTTTAATATCAATACCTTTCATAGAATAGTTTAATCCCGATGGGTAGGTATGCCCAAAAAATCCATTTCAGTAACGCTAGCCAACTGATTGGTCTCAAGATACTACCAATGCTTTGAGAGGCTATTTATAACTGTGCATCACCTATATCTTCATGTCCAAAGCATTATTTATAAATCTAGAGATCAATTTCATTCAGGAACCAGTATACCATATTAATAAATTTATGTATTAAGTAAACAATATATATTAACAATAATTTCCATAGTCAATCATATTACCATCAAAGTAAACAATTGTATGCATAAATTTTATAGCATATATGTAATAAATATAGCCATGATAAATGATATGGATATTTATGGAAAATTTAATATACAATGATAACAAGAAGATGAACATTTCAAGGGAATGTTAGTGATTACAAAAATTAATCATAAAATAGAATATCAATACTTTCCTAGGTCAAACTAATCATAATCAATATAGAGAAATAATAATTTTGGTATCATTATAATATATCCCCAGTGGATCATAAGTAAAATAAAGGGTTTATGTCATTGATTAATACAAATACCATAAAATTTCATTAAAAACCTTTTTGAGGAAAATAACATATTCACTTTGAAAATATTTTTAATAATAAATTTTAATAAAATATTATGAAAATAATTTTCTATGAAAATAAAATCAGATACATATAATTTAATTTCTCAAACATTGAGTGGTCATGATGACATGAAATTATATTCATTCCATAAACTAAAAAAAACAATCCTTTAATATTTTTGGTAAAATTTTAAATGAGCCTTGTTCAGAAAATGACATGATGATTCCTTTCATTTTTTTTGTAAAAAGTAAAATATCACTAAAATTTTATTTCATAAATAATTTTTACAGGGTCGTTTTTTAAAAAAACATTATTTTTAGAAAATATGGTTTGGGATGAAAAATGATTTTTAACTGAAGAGAGAAATGAATTCATATTTTCATTAAAATATTTTCTCAACAATTTTAAGTACAAAACAGTGGGAAAATGTTATTATTACTTAAAAATTAATCAATAACCATAGGATAAAAAATTTAAGTGTTTTAATATCAAATCAAAAAATAATTTCCATCAATGGAAATTCAAACCCAAATAGTCAAACCCTAAAAAAGATCATAATGTTAAAGTAAATATTAATAAATTAATGGATTATGTGTATCAAATGTAAATAAAAATAAAAAAATATAAATATAATATAATATAATAAAAAATTATTGCACACATAATATTAGAATATCAAAGGCAATGAATAAGTAATATAATCCAATGAAAAGTAATATAGTTATGCCATTCTTTACAACCTGGTAATTTTCCTGTCAAATCCCCTAGGATAAATTAATTTAAATTGAAACTCAAAATAACATTAATTATTAACGAATCATGATATCACATGTAAAAGGGGAATTATATACACTATATAAAATAATTTAGGTGGATAACATTACAATATTCATCACTGAAGGGAAATTGAGACGATTTATGTTAACTCATGCTTCTGTTTAGTTGACTGTGATTTAAACTCTTGTATATTGTTTTTCAAAAAGTTGTTACATTATAACAGAACCATATTTATATTTATAATATCATATATCACCCTTTTATAACATCTTACCACCAATTTGTTAAAAATAATTCATTATTTTCATTATTTTTAAGGGTAACTTCTTTGTTTTCTCATTTGTGTTTTGTCATTAAAGTTCTGGTTCTTGAGAATATTATATAGTTACACCATTATAATCATTTTTAAAATTAAACATGGATAATGGGTCACATCACTTCTTGGAGATGGTATGTCTTACGTACGTACAAGCGACATTATCACTTCATTAATGGGTTAAAGTATAAGTAACTGGGCGATATATTATTTTACAATAATATATATAATTATATATATATGAAATATAATCATTAAATTTATCATTATTACATTCCATGTAAATGTTGATTCAATAATGTTTTTCTTATGACTTTTCAATTCCTTAATGTTTGGGGGAGATTGAAGAGTCAATATGGTATCCTTATAACTTTAACATTCATTCTTGTTATGAAAATCACAATCACCTTATATCATGGAAAATCTCATTTTACCATGTATTTTTCTTTAATATAGAAAATATCCTTCCCCAAGGAAATTCAACCTTACCATGTTTTTCATTGTTCATTATCTTGACTAAGTATAAAATTAGGTTTCATATCTTAAAACCTTGAAATCATATAATACTTAGATAAAGAGCATTCTGTTTTCAAGATCTGAATTTTTAATCCACGTTCTTTGAATTTAGACTCCGAACTCTTCTGAGTTATGAATCTGAGTTCTCTAAATTTAGACTTCAAAATCTTCTGAGTTCTGACTCCGTGTTCTATGAATTCAGACTCCAATTTTTTATGAGTTATGACTCTGATTTATCTGAATTAAGACTCCAAACACTTCTACGTTTTGACTCCGAGTTCCCTGAATTTACACTCTAAAAATTTTAAGTTCAGACTCTAAATTCTCTTGAATTCTGACTCCAAACTTTGTAAGTTATGAATCTTAATTCTCATGATCTTTGACTTCGAACATTGTAAATCTAAATTCTGAATTTCCTTGAAATACAGACTCCGAAAATCTATAGAGTTCAGGTTCCGAATTCCATAGATAATAGAATTCAAATATCCTTGTATTATAGACACTGAATATGTTTTTTTAGACTCCAAACTTTTATTTTCTTACATTCCGAATATTTTTTTTAGTTATGTAATCATATTTTTTCTCAAAATTGTTTTTGTTATTAAATTATGTCACGCATTCAGTTACTAACTAACCGTTGTTTGAGTGAAACTTGTATAGGCCCTTCAGAATTTTGAGGAAAAATACGATCATTGGAGGGGGGAGCTAACTGCTGGAGTAGTGCCTATAAAAATTAGCTCATTTTAAAGATCTCAAAAAACATGAAACTTAATTTTACTTTTTTTCATGTTGTTGAAGTGATTTTTAGAGAGAGAGGCTCTTATAAACTCTCAGAATTAGTGCATACATTTTGAACGGCTTGTTCAAACTTTTCTTCGTGCAGATTTTCTTTGTGCAGAGGTACGATTTTTTTGAAATCAGAGACTTCTGTTTTTGATGTCAGAGGTTCCAATTTCCGTTCAAATCGAGGGCTTGTGGGGATAGCAAGACAGATACCGATCTCTGGATTGAGGGCTTACATGGGTTTGGGTAAGATAGTCTTTCTTGAATGTATTAATTTTGGGACCTTTATCCAGGTTTGTTATAAACCCTTCTCTTTTGGTTAAAATAGTTACTACTTGTTACTTGTAGTGTTTTAGTTTTGATTACCTCTGTATTTTTTGTTGTTAAAGAAAGTATAACTATCTTTTACTTTATTAATCATGTACTCTAATTACATAGGATTCTATACGCTTTATTGTATAATCTTAGTTACTGTAAACTTTTGTTAAGTTTCATTTCCAGAATCACTTTTTTGGAATCAAGAAAGTTATTATAATTTAGAGGTGTTGTGAATTTATGCTTATGAGAGATTTCATTAAGTTATTTTAAGTATACAATTTACCCCCTCTTGTATATTGAGTGTCTGTATCATTTTTTGATACTACAATCATTATCATATTTATCATACTATCAATCTAAAAATTTGTATCAGAAGAGGAAACCTTGTACCCTGAACCAATCTAACAATTGGCTTTAGAGTTTTGGATCAATCTGAATTAATTCACAAATATATTTAGGAGAAAAATATTCTTCATCATTTTTCTGTAATCAGTTTTTCAGATTCACATTTCACGATTCATTTTTTTCTTAGAGATTCTCTAGTTCAATTTTCTTCTTGCTCAGGGAATGTTTTTGTTGTTTAAAAAATCTTATTACTAACAAGTTTTTGTGCCACGATTTTTCCTTAAGATGGCATGTTTAAATGTTGGTTATATCGACAATGTAAATCCTACCATACCTCCATTTTTATGGAAATGATTATGAGTATGGGAGAGATAGGATGAAGACTTTCATTATTAACATTGGGGTTGATAACTACCTAATTCTGGTAGGAAACTATAAAATTCCTAATAAGGTATTTAGAACTTTTACTAATTAGGAGATATCAAAATATCAAGTAAATTTCACAGTCAGAAATACATTGTTATGTTCCACGACTAGGATCTTCTATAGTCAAATATATTCATGTGAAGTTACAACTAGTATATATAAGAAACATGAAGTTACACTTTTTGGTACTTCTAAATTTATAGAGACAAGAAGAGCTATGTTGAGAGCTGAATACAATGGCTTTAACATTCATTATGGAGAAACTATAAGAAATGTTCAACAAAGGTTTATGACTATCATGAATAGCTTTCAATCTATGGGAGAAAAAGGTTTGTATTGTGAGGATCTTGTAGATAATATCATAGAAATCATGCAAAATTAGGGGGAGTCCAAGAGGACAACAATTGATGATAATCGGAAAGTTACCCAAATTTCCTTAGATGAATTGTTTGGAACTCTTCTTTAGTATGAAAACAGAATGAAGAAAGATGCTAGTAATGTTAAGAAGAAGAATTGAAATGGGGGAGTTGATTTTACAACTACTTCTAATCATATGAATTCCAAGACTCTAGAAAGAGTTACTAGATCAAATTCAAAGAAAGTTATTATTCCGTCAGAATCTAGTGATATAGAAAATCTATGAATGAATTACCTGATCCATCTCGAAGAATGAACAATATATTATCTCAAAATAACTTTCAGAATAAATTCAATAATAGAGTCTACAAATATAAGAAAGATATGGTAGTTTGTTATTATGAATATAAAAGAATAGGTCATATCAGACCTGATTGTCCTCTATTTAAAAATAAGGAAAAGAAAGAAATGAATTTAGAATGGAACAAGAAGAAGTTTTATCGCTCAATGCACAAGAAAATTCTTAAAGTAAATGATACTTGGAGTGCTAGCTATGGAGACTATTCGAGAAGTGAATATTCTGAATATGAATCATCAGCACAGGAAAATATCAGATTCATGGAAACTACTTCCTTCCTAAATACATGTTTTATGCCCAAGGTACACTCTACCGAGGCTTTAACTAATTTATCTCATGATAGGAATTACTATTCTAGAGATATTACTTCTAATGAAGATACTTCATCTTTAGATAATGATGAAATACCTTCATATGAAGAAGTATGTAGATTTTCTAAGTTGTTAGAAGAATAAAATTGTACAATTTCTATGAAATTGGGAAAGGAAAATATGAGGGAATAAGTTATTACAATATATATTTCAGCACACTCCAAAGATCTTAATTATAAGGATTCATTTTTAGAAAAACATTCTAAATACCATAAAAAAGTAAATTCTGAAAAGGAAAACCTTTTTGAAGATCTTAAGAATGCTATTTTAAAATTAAATGTTTTTGGGGAAAAATATATCTCTAAGGAACTAATTTATGGGGATAGGAATTTAGTCATCAGACTAAAATACTAAATATATTCCCTTAAGAAACATCTAGAAAACTTTACTTCTGGTAAGGAAAATTGTGACAATTTGTTTTCTCAAATTAAACCTCAAGGAAATACTACTACAGTAGAAAATACTCACCAAAAACCAATTTTCAAAAACAATTATTTCATTACTCCTAGAGCCCATTTTTGTACTAAATTTCAAAGAGGTGGGCATTGGAAGAAAATTTTCTCTTTGAATAATGATCATTATCTTTGGTTTCATAAATCTTATTTCTCTAAACAAATGTGGATACCCAAAATTTTGTTTTCTAACAATTGTGTATTCAAGGAACATTGGATTATAAAAGTCTAACTTTCTTATTTTCGGGAAAATCAAGAAGGTAACAATAGCAATACTTGGTACATGGATAGTGGACATTCACAACATATGTTTTTCAACATAAAATTATTTGAAATGATTTTCAAGACAAAAGGAGGGAAAGTAAATATCATAGATAATGCTAAGGGAGAAATTATTTTTATAGGTATCCTCGTTATTCATGAAAAAACATTGATTTCAAATGTTTTGTTTTTTAAGGGTCTTAAGAACAATCTCATCTGCATAAGTCAACTATGTGATGAAGGTTACCTTGTGAATTTTAGGAATGATGAGTTATTTTTACAAAATTCAAAGGAAGAGTTTATTATTTCTACCAATAGGCAATAGAATGTTTAAACCTTAAAATTATAAGACCTTAGGAGCCAAGACATACATTTCCTTTCTGCAATGGAAGATCATTATTGGTTATGACATAGAAGGTTAGGAAACTATAACCTTAGAAACCTATGAAAACTATCTATGAAATGATTAGTTAAGGATATATTGGAGTATAGATTTGAGTCTTCAAAAGTTTTTGATCCTTGTTAATATGGAATGCAACAGAAATCATGTTTTAAATTAGTTGGTGAAGTCTCAACTACTGATGCATTAAAATTAGTGCATATGGATCTTTTTCTACAAACACAAACAAGAAGTAATGGAGGAAAGTATTATGTATATATCTTAGTTGATGATTACACTAGATTTACGTTGGTCTATTTTCTAGCAAAGAAATCGTAATCTTTTTCTTATTTCAAAAGTTTTAGAGCCCAATTCAAAAATTAGGAAAAACTACCATTGATAACTATTCATAGTGATCATGGAGTAGAATTTCAAAATTCTGATATTGAAACTTATTGTAGTAGAAAAGGAATTAATCATAACTTCTCATCACCTAGAACACCTCAACATAATGTTTTTATTGAAAGAAGAAATATAATTCTTCAAGAGATAAAATGTACCATGTTGAGTGAGTATTCTATAGCCAAACAATTTTAGGCTGAAGTTGTAAGTACTACCTGTTATACAAAAAATAGAGTTGTGATCAGACCTTTTAAAAATAAAACGCTTTATGAGTTATATAATGGTATAAAATCTAGACATTCCTACTTCAAGGTTATGGGTGAAAGGTATTGATTTTTAATACTAAATAAATTCATCACAAATTCGCACCAAAATCTGATGATGTAATTTTCATAGGCTACTCCACAACTTCTATGGAATATAAAGTTTTCAATAAAAACACTTGTACTGTTGAAGGAACAATGCATGTTAAATTTGATGAAACTGATCTTTTTGTTTTTAAAGAATGCCAACCTACATCTTCGGATGTGTTTTCAAAAACTAATTATCATCCTTTCATAGAAGATCCTTCTGATAAGGAAAATGTCCAAGACGATAATTCAAAAACATTTACCCCAGAAGACTTCCTACCCAATTTTGATCAACATATTTTACAAAACCCAAACCATTTGTTATTAAAGAATCATCCCAGTGATAGTATCATTGGAGATGTGAATCAACCTGTAAGGACTAGAAGAACATTATGAAATGAAGTAGAGCATCTAGTATTTCTTTCCCAATTAGAACCAAGAAGAACTTATGAAACTTTAGGTAATGACGATTATATAAAAGCTATGCAAGATGAGCTAAATGAATTTGAAAGGAATAAAGTCTGTACCTTGGTTGAAAGACCTAAGGAATCATCTGTTATTGGTGTAAAATGGGTCTTCCAAAATAAGTGTGATGAAAATGGAATCACAGTAAGAAATAAATCCTGATTGGTTGCTAAAGGCTATAATCAACAAGATGGAATAGACTATGAAGAAACCTATGCTTATGTATCTAGACTTGAATCTATTCTTATTTTACCTGCCATCGCAACATTATTGAATTTCATTCTTTTTCAAATGGAGGTGAAATGTGATTTCATTAATGGTTATGTTCAAGAGGAAGTTTTTATTAAACAACTTCCTGGTTTTGATGATATAAAACATCATTATCACATTTTTAGACTTACCAAAGCTTTGTATGGACTTATGAAATCCCCTCAATCTTGGTCTGATAGACTTATAGGATTTTTGCATCAAAATAATTATGTTAAGGGAAATGCAGATCCAACCCCTTTTATAAATAAAGATAAGAAAATTGTTTTGATTGTTCATATTTATGTTGATGACATTATATTTGGTTCAACTCAGCAATCCTTAACTGATTCTTTTTCAGATCTAATGAAATCTGAGTTGGAAATGAGTATAAAGGGTGAGGTAACATTTTTCCTTGGTTTTCAAATTTCTAAAAAACCAGAAGGAATCTATATATCCCAACATAAGTATATTAAATATCTTACTAAAAAGTATATATATGACAACACTAAGAGTATACGTACTTTTATTGGTACGTCAAACACTCTTGATCTTGATGAAGCTGGGAAACCAGAAGATCAAACATCTTTTAGAGGTATGATAGGATATTTACTTTACTTGAGAGCTAGTCATCCAAACTTATTGTTTTCAGTATTCTTATGTGCATGATATCAATCCAATCCTAGGGAATCTCATTTAAAGGCAGTGAAAATAATAATGCTCTGCTTAAAGGGAACCATGGATTTAGGACTCTTTTATACTTCTGGAAATGATTTTATTCTAAAAAGATTTTCAGATGTTGACTTGGGTGGATGTAGAATGGATAGAAAGAGTACATCTTAAACTTTTCATTTATTAGAAGATTAATTATTGTTTTGTTCATGCAAGAAGCAACAATCAGTAGCACTTTCCACTGCTGAAGTTGAATATATAGCTACAGGAAGTTGTTGTGCTCAAGTGTTGTGGATGGGACACACACTCACAGACTATGGTTTGAGTTTAACCAAAACAAAAAAATTTTGTGATAAATCTAGTGCCATTGCTTTAAGTAAAAACCATGCACATCACTATCATGAAAAACAAATAGATATTAGGAATCACTTTTTTAGGGATCACACACAAAAATGATATATCATTCTTCAATTTATCAGAACACAATATCAACTTGCTGATATTTTTACAAAATCCTTACCCTCTAATAGATTTGAATACATTAAATAGAAGTTAGGAATGTTAACAATATTGTAATCTTCCTCATTAAATTTCTATTGAAATCAATCTCCTGACAGTAATAAACTCTTTTTCATAGGTGGAGTACGTTTTCTTATTAGTTTAATGAATATTTTCATAGTCATTTTTTCATAATATTTCGTAATGAAAATTTTCGTAATCATTATTTATTTATTTTCTGTAACGGAAATATTTTGTAGTCAGTTCTTCAAACAAATTCATAGTGAAAATTTTCGTAGTCAGTTTCTCGAGATTTTTTAAATGAAAATTTTTCCAACTCAAATTTTCATAATGAGAATTTTCGTACTGAAAATTTTAGTAATGAATATTTTTGTAATCAAGATTTTCATAATGAGAATTTTTGTAATAAAGTTTTTTTTGATATCACATTTTTTCAGAATCTAAATATCTTCATGTAGAATATTACTTATTATGAATAATCTTCCTAGTAATCTGAAAGTTATGTTTCCTTTCCTGAGTTTTCGTAATAATCTTTTGCTTTCTGGAATTTTCTTTTGTGTTTTAAATTTTTCAGATTATTTTTTCCTTAAATCCAAATGTTTTTTTTTCAAAAACCTAAAAAGATCAGATTCTATCATGTTTTCCTTGCAGCTATGATTTCAACTATCAGATCTAATTAGATGATTTCCAAACCGTTGGATTGATTTTCGACGTTCAACCATCACTACAAACACCTATATAAAGGACCCTCGAAGGGTTATCCCACATTAGATTTCAAGCCTTTACGTGTTGGAGCACTGCCCCTCTTTCTAAAGCCCATTCCGAATCTACCAATTATTCTTCAAATTCGAATGTATGGTAACGTTAATTCTCAAGAGATGTCCAAAAGAAAGATGATTTCGGAGTGGCAGATTTATAGGGAGAGGTTGGTCCATCCGAATTTCTTTTCCAGGTATGATTCCATTATATCTAAGAACATCAGGTTGAATGGATGGGAAATAATTTTCATATCAAAGCCAGGAGCTCATGATTTGGTGTATCTAGGTATTCTTATTGAGTTGTATGAATCCATCAGTTTCTTCAAAGAAGAAAGGAGGAGTACGTTTTCGTTTAAAAGCTATTGTAATACCTATGCTCTATCATACACAAAGGCTTCCAGTTTTTTTGGAGTTCTATTTGATGGGGATGATGAGTTTTGTTCCCCTAAATTTCTGGATGTACAATGATTTTTTTTCAAGGTAAAATATATGGGGTGTATTGGAATTTCAAATGTCAAGACTCTAAATATTGCTCTTTTGTATACAAATAAACATATACTATAATTCTAGGTGCATGGTTTTATCATTCTGAGAAAATGTGATAAGGAGACCTTGAAGAAGAGTGATATGTACATTCAATATTTTCTAGTGAATCTAAGGAAGATAAAAATGATGAAGAATGTTCTTATTACGATTGAGAATATTAATAATGTGAACATGAAATCACAGATTATCATGTATCTAGCCATCGTCTAAAAGTTAATAGTTCAGTGCCATGAGTCTTTCAAGATTCCTTTCATTTCCAAGAAGAGTAATTGAAAAGTCATGCTAGTAAATGATGATATGTTGAAGAGAATGAATATTGGTTTCTATAATGATTCCGGAGAGTTCTATGATCTACTAGAGGAAGAGGCTGAAGTTTTTCCGAAAAATACAGAAGTTCATGATCCATCGAAAAAGGCTGGAATGAAGAGGAAGTTGAAGGAAGTGGACGATGAAGAGAAGACCCCAAAAGCTAAGGAAGTCCAATCCGGACCACCAAATCCCATGAAGCAGAAAGGTTATCTAGATGAGGTTGTAGCCACGTTTAGGGAAGATACGAAGAATCGAAAGGAATGAGAGCCACAATATGGCATGTATCCTGCAGAATCTAAGGATCTAAAAGAGAAAACTAATGATGAGCATGAGAATCAAGCCATGGAGAAGAAGAAAAAGATGAATATGTCTGAAGATGAGATAGTCCAATATCATTTTAAGGCAACTGAAATAGCATCCGAGAATATCCTAGTACCAAAATCCTTCTTGGTTGAGGCCATACCTGAGACACCGGGGAATAAATTTATCACTCTGGAAAAAGAACAAGATAAGTGTGTTGAAGAAAAGGAATCTGAGGAAGAAGTAAATGAAGAAGAAAGAATTTGGGACACAGAAGACCTCATAAAGAATGTTTATGACTTTCGTGATAAGGAAAGTGCATCCGAGAAATTGTTAATCCGGACCTCTCAAGCCAGATCATCAAAGCTTTCTACTCCTGGGTTATAAGAAAAATATGAAGATGAAGTGAATAATCCCTCTAATGGAGAATGTTATAACGATGATTTAATTCATCCTGAAGATTCTATGGAAGGAGAATAGAATGAAGATGTATATGAGGATAGAATTGTTCAGCTGTCTGACAGTGAACAAGAGTCTCCAGATGAGGAAGATGATCTGAGAACTGACAAGGGTAAACAAGTGGTTGTTGTAACATCCACTAAAGCGGTTGTGAAGAAGAAACAAGTTAGTGGATCTTTGAAAAGGAAGCGTGTTGAGCTAGAGAAAGATACCTCACCAGGAAATGTCTCAGATTCAGAATCATCTCCACTTAGATAGGATTTTTTTTTCTAGTCTTTGATAAAGTTGGTTGGCACCATTGCGATCATTCCAAGCATTGACTCGTGATGTCAGATACATCAACACAGGTTGAATCAAAAATCAGATTTAGTGTCCATGGTAATGGTCATGTGTATCAAGATCGAGGCAGACATCTAATAATTCATTATCAACTACGATGCCCACAAAGGATCCTACAAGAAAATGGTTAGCTGGTCAAAGAAATTAGTAGAATACTTGAGAGATCGTGATTAGTTTCATCATGACGTTAAGGAGTATTTTGATAATGAAGATAGTAAAATCAATGATCTAACAAGTAGATTATAGGAGAAGATAACTCTTGTGGAGAATACCCGGATTCAAGAAGTAAATGATCTGAATGGGAATTTTTTATTTTGTAGCTCAAAGTTTTAAAAGGGAAAGGGATCTTCAGATCGAGATCGAAGATATGCTAGTTAAGAAAGATGAGTTGTTGAAGGCTCAGGCAGAGGCTCTGATGGCTCAGGAAGAAAAGATCAAAGCCTTATAGAAGAAAGCAGAGCATCGAGATCAACTCATAAAGAAAGTATAGGAAGACCAAAAGGAACTCAAAAATATAAAAACCATAGTGAAAAAATTGATACCAAAGGAGAAAGAAGGAAATTAGATCAGATCTAATCTTTTTTTGTATTATTTCCTTGTACAAATTCTTCTTATCTTAATGATATTTTTCATTGCTCATTGTTGTTTGGATACATTGTTCTAATATTTCAGGTACTATAATTTCATTTCCATTCCTTCAAATTCTTTTTGAAATTCACAAAGGGGGAGCAATGGAAAAATAATACTAAGTAATGGAGAAATATCCCTAAGTAAGGGGGAGTTTATCTAAGGGGGAGTTTTCATTACGATGTTTTCAGTATTCACGATTATGAAAAATCTCATTCTGAAAATATAGAATACTATCCTTAGTGTTCCAAAGCATAAGGGGGAGTTAGTCCTATTCATCCTTCCCCATAAGATAAGGGAGATAAGTTTTTCATTCAACGTCTAGAAAAATATTGTCTAAGACCTTTTATTCTTTTTCGTTAGGATGATTGTGCTTTCAAAAAAGGGGGTGATTGTTGAGTAAATAATATTTTTTTTATGAATTTTCAATTCCTTTATGTTTGGGGGAGATTATAGAGTGAATAAGGTATCCTTATGACTTTACCATTCATTCTTGTTTTGAAAATCACAAACACCTTAACTCAAAGAAAATCTCATTTTAACATGTATTTTTATTTTATAAGGAAAATTTACTTCCCCAAGAAAATTCATCGTTACCATGTTTTTCATTTTTCATTATCTTGACTAAGTATAAAATTCAGTTTCATATCTAAAAACATTTGAATCATATAAAACATAGATAAAGGGCATTCTGTTTTCAGGATCCAATTTCTGACTCTGAGTTCTCTGAATTCAGACTCTGAACTCTTCTATGTTCTGACTCCGAGTTCACTGAATTCAGAAACCGAACTCTTCTGAGTTCTGACTCCAAGTTCACTGAATTCAGACTTAAAACTTTGTAAGTTCAGACTATGAATTCTCATGAATTCTGACTCTGAACATTGTATGTTCTGACACCAAATTCTCATGAACTCTGACTCCCAACATTGTAAATCCAGATTCCAAATTTCCCTGAAATTCAACCTCCGAAAATCTGTAGAGTTCTGTTTCCAAATTCCTTAGGGAACAGAATTCAAATATCATTGTAAGATAGAAAACGAATATGTTTTTCATTAGACTCCAAACTTTGTTTTTCTTACATTCTGAATATATGTTTTTGGTTATGTAACCATATTTATTCTCACACTTATTTTTGTTATAAAACGAAGTCATGCATTCAGTTACTAACTAACCGTTATTTGAGTGACACTTGTATAGGTCCCTCTGAAATTAGAGGAATAATATGACCATTGGAGGAGGGAGCTGACTGTTGGAGTTGTGCCTCTAAATAAGAGCTCATTTGAAAGAGCTCAAAAAACATGACACTTGACTTTTACATTGCCTACATGCTGTTGAAGTGATTTCTAGAGAGATATTCTCTTATAAAATCTCAATAATAGTGAAGAAATATTGAATGGCTTGTTCAAACATTTCTTTGTGCAGATTTTCTTTGTTTAGAGGTACAATTTCATTGAATTTATAGACTTCAGGTTGTGAAGTTAGAGGTGCTGATTTCCTTACAAATCGTGGGCTTGCGGGGATAGCAAGACATATATCGATCTTCAGATTGATGGATTACCTGGGTTTGGGTAAGATATACTTTCACAAAAGTTTAAATAAATGGAATTTTATCCAGGGTTGTTGGATACCCTTCTCTTTGGGTTAAAAGAGTAACTACTTATTACTTGTAGTGTTTCAGTTTTGATTTCCACTTTAATTTTGGAAGCTAAGGAATGTATAATTATCTTTTAATTCCTTAAACATATACTCTGATTACATAGGATTCTATATGCTTAAAGGTAGAATCTTAGTTGCTGTAAAATTTTGTTAAGTTTCATTTCGATAATCACTTTTCTGTAATCATGCAAGTTATTAGAATTCAGAGGTGTTGTGAATTTTTACTTATGCAAGATTACCTTATGTTTTATTAATTATACAATTCACCCCCCTCTTGTATATTGAGTACATGCATCATATTTTGATACTACATTCAGTATCATTTCTATTGTACTATCAATCCAACAGTAAAGAATCAGTGAAATGAATCACATCGCATTTCAAGGCTGTACTCTATCGTACACACGAGTGACAATATCATAATTTAAACAACATGGAAAGTAAGAAGGTATGAGAAAAATTTTAATTATAGAAGAATAGTAGTATCATTAGTATTATATATATAAATTAAATTCATCATTATATACAATAATGAGGTGAGATTTTTAAAAAGGAGTTACATTAGTTTGTGAGGTAGTAGTCCACCGTACACACTATCAGTGATTTCATTTCCAATTTTGTAAAGAGGGATATGAATAAAGGTTATTACATTAAAATAATAACATATTATTTTATGGGATATATGGGTGTTTTTTTAATATAATTATTGAATAATATTTAATGTAGGTGTAAGAAAAAATAACATAAAAACGATGGTTTAAGAATGTTACCTATTCTTCAGATGACCACTTTAGGTTTTCAGAAAAATACATACTATGATGGATTTATGATCAAAAAAAGGGTTCTAATATTTTAGTAATGGAGTAATTAATTTTTTTGGGGAGGTATTTTCCAAACCAAATGTCTTTGGATTTGTGCATATGGTTGGAGAAGAGGTGGCCTTTTATAAGCGGGGGAGAGGACACTCAAGGAATTTTTGAAAAGAATTAATTACAGCAAGTTTTTGTCATTCCAAAATCCACTATAAGTAGTCATTATAGAAACATATTTGTGAAATAGCCGAAATATGGCAATAAAATTAGTTTATCCAAGTTGGTATGTCATTTTAACCCTTATCTGTTTGATTTTAACCCCCGGTAAATCAGTTTTTACCTTACCACAATAATTAATTTTTTCTTCTTTTACTATTAGTAAGGGAAATAAATTATGTTAAACATACTAAATAGTATAAATTATTTTTATTAAATCTATTGAATCCATTTTTAAAAATTAAATTCTTGTACTTGGAAGAATCTAATTTAAAATGGTACTTTCACATGCGACATAGAAGCTAGATTCCAAAGAGAAAATTCAAATAAGTATAAAGGGAATTAATATCAAAATTCAGCATGAAATTGATTTCAATGAAATTAATTAATTAAATTTTATTATAATTGAACAAATTTTACTAAGATGTAATTTATATTATAATTTATTATTTTTAATTATTTAAATGAATAGATAATATCAATAAAAATTAGAATGTGTTCACTATTCATCGAAAGTTGAAATAGTTTAGAAAAATCAAAAAAAATTAACCCTAAGATAATATTGATATTATTATTTCAAAAATGAAGCTAATT
Organism: Viscum album; assembly: GCA_963277665.1. Taxonomy (NCBI): domain Eukaryota; kingdom Viridiplantae; phylum Streptophyta; class Magnoliopsida; order Santalales; family Viscaceae; genus Viscum; species Viscum album. The sequence goes on from OY728122.1 coordinate 596,658,448, forward strand.
TTATTTAAAAAATTCTTTAATAGAAAAAAATAACTTTAAACAATGTGTGAAAAATGTGACTAAACTGTCTTTTAGAAAAAATAACATTTTTTTTTCAGAAAACATATCCTTTTCTTTAAAATAATATTTCTTTTTATTTATAATAAATAGATAAAAAATGAACATGTCTTCCATATATTTTCATAAACTAGTTATTTCTATTCATTCCCACCATATTTACCCCTAGGGTATAATGTCTATGTTTTAAATAGTAATATTTTAATAGAGTATTGTGTTTCATTTAAACTCAGTGTTGCATGCATCAAGAGCAATTGCATAAATTGGATTTATTTTAACAGAAATATATCATAAAATATCAGTTTGTTAAATTATCTTATATTCATAGTGTTTCTTATCATATACAAAATCGAAACCAAATTTCATCTTTTAAAATATCATGGTGTTACTTTTCTTAGTTAGAATCCTTTACATAATATTTCAAATCTTATGTTTCTTCCAAAACATTATGTCAAAAAAGGTGTCTTAGGATTATGATATGTTATCATGACATAGGATTGATCATCTATGATTATATTCTCTTATTAATCATTAATTCTAATTTGAAAAATCCTTATTTAATGAATCTTGTTTCTTATTTTATGACATATTGGGGTTGATCTCATAATTTAAATTCATGTCATAATTTCCAAGAAATTGTCTTATAGACCCTTATGGTAATCAATTGATATCTTTCAAGTTTACCCTTACTAAGAAATTCATCTCAATTATTCTTATGTTTTTATTTCCTTGGTTTAGAAATAATTTTTTTAGTTACAATGTGTCAATACAGGGTATTATGTGGGAAGATATTTATATGATAAGTTAAGGATTATTAATTAAATATAGTGATTATTCATCAAGTCTCCAGTGACACTAAACCATTATTATCGTTTGGAAATTATTTTTTAGATGTAATGAATATTCATATAATAATATATAATATTTTTTTACGTTATAGCCGTTCCATCATAGGATGGGAGCCAGTAGAACTCCCCATGTAACAGAGTTACAAAATGATTTTCCCATTTTAATGTTCAATATGTGGTTCAGTGAAAGGGTTATTGTTATAGGGTTCATAAACTAGTTCCCTTGGTGATGGAATCTCTTAGTCCCCTTCTAGTGAATCGGTCGTTATATGTTATGCATGTGAAAGTAATTTCCATAAGATTCTCATGTTCGTGAATATTGTTTTTGTAAGTGTGGTGTTATAGGCCTTCTTCAAGGTCATCAGTTGTGGTAGTAACCTCCAAGGAAATATAATAAATAAGGTTATCAATCTTTTAATTATCACATAGGGGATGTGGGGTGGATTTTACAACCTCATGATTCCCCACATCCTTAGAGACAACTAAAAGTTAAAGACCATATTGATGGTCACCATTAGGGTCCAAGAAGATGAAGAGACAAATGTGGTAGTATACATGGCTTAGATTTTCTCGTATCTAGTGATAATGATCTCATGCATGGTATCATATTCTTATAATCTGCTTGTCTGTTTGAATTTTTTTATTTAGGATCTACGTACTCATTCATTACAAACTTCATTTTCCATGCTTTAGGACTCAAGGTGGAGAGATATCCCATTCTAATGTGATTTAATATTATAGTTAGAGGACAGACTAGCTTGTATGCTGAGTGAAAAGATTGTGAGAAAATACTTTTAAAATAATGATCTTAATGAGAATTCCAATTTTTATAGATATTGTCTTAGGAAATCATCCTCATCGTGGAATAGAATTATTTTGGGAATGATATTTTAGATATTTTGAATATGTTAATTTTACACTATTACATGGATAAAGAGAAGGTATAATATTTTAGAGAGAAATATTATCTGATGGTTCAACATCATGTTGATTACATTACATCCTTGATGGGTTTCTTAATTATGAGTTCTGTTTTGGATCAATTGGTGATGTCTCCTAGTTTTTTGGAAGAGTACCCTTATATCTATCTTGAAGAGGTTATTACACAACCCCCAACAATATCATATCCTGTTTGGGAAATAATTAATAACATAAGTCAATATAAATGTCACTATATAGGGTTTCTCCTTATATTTTAATTGAGTTGTGGGTTTAAATTGATCATATTCTGTAGTAAGGATTTATACAACCTGGTTTTTCACCTTGGGGTGATCTGTTTCTTCTCATGAATAAGGAATATTCCAATATGTGATTATATATTAATTACTATTACATGAAACATGTGATAGTAATAAATTATATCCACTTCCCCTAACTGATGATTTATTCAATTAGTGTAAGGTGTCAAGATGGTTTTTGAAGATTGGTTTTTAATCAAGATATAATCATATATGGGTGAATTATGAGGAAATTATGAATAATTCTTTCAGATTTTGTTATGGTAATTATGATTTCATTGTATTATCTTTTTGTGTTCTGAAATCTATAGAATTGATAATTGAATTCTTGATTTTAGTGTTTTTGAGATTTTGGATTGGATCTTTTTGGTGTTTAGACACCTTTTTATTTATGTATTTTGTGTTTGATGGGGCAAATAGAGAGAATATGTGAGTTCATTTGGGATTTATCCAATGTAATCAAATATTTAAGAAGATTTTGATGTGTTAGTTTTATTCATGTGAGGTATTTTTGTGTTTCAATGTGGATTAGTTGTCGATACTTCCAGCCTTGAAGAAATGTTTTTGTGGTAGAACACAAGAACATTTTAGAGGTATATATTATAAATAGTATTTTAGTCTATTAGAAGAAGTTTTTACATTACTTATATTTGATTGTGAATAATTCGATAGATTGGACAAATATTTATATAGTATTTAGTGGACTGAATAGTCATAGATTATTTTGATTAGTTGAGGAGAATATGTAATGTGTTCTGATTCTATTATTCCTAGAAAATGATATATTAGTCGATGTATTTTATGATGCTTAAGATCTTAAATTTGGTTGTTTTTTATGGAATATAGAGTGCCTATCTCATATGGGACCCAACAGTTATGACCTGTAGATCATAAGATCATGATCTTGCTACAATGTGTTTTTGAATCTATAGGAAAATTACCACATAGGGGAACTATTTTTGGTCTTCAAGTTTTATATAATATGTAAATATATCTTCTCTCAGTGTGATTTTAAATTTTAAAATAGATGGTGGGTGGAAATATTTTAGGATTATGACTTTGATATTTCATATAAAATGGGTATAGGGAATGTGGTGTATAATTCTTTATTGTGGATGTTTTTTGGAGATATCATTCATGAGTCAAGTGATTCTTGTAGGGTGATAGAGGATCTCTCAATGATTCACCTTAATATGAGATTAGTTGAGGGTAGAGTTTGTACTTATTAGATATGGTGAATTTCTCATTGTTGTACCTTGTGGAGGAAACCCAACTTGGGGATTCCAAAGTAGAAGTCTGACTAAATCGATTTTTTTATTGTGATTACCCAAAGGAAATCATTGAATATGATCAATAATAGTTGGTTTTTCAGGGGAGCTAATTATCCATTCTATGATCATTCATATGGTTCTCCATGAATTCCATGGTTTTACATTAGTGATATATCCTAGTCTTTGTAATATGTATCATCCCGATTTAGTTTGGTTTTAATAGACTAGTATAAAGAAATAAATTAGAGAGATTATGTAATGCCCTTACTAGAGTTACCCAGAGTTAGTGGATTATTACATAACATTGGAATGATCACAATAGATCATATCTTGAAAGGCCGATTAGTTTAGTTTCCTTGGAAGTACTATATACAAACATATTTTTTACATTACATTTTGAAATGAAAATAAAATAGTGTGTCTCCTTTTAATACATTTTTCTCTCTCAGAATATCCCAGCAGTTTAGTCATAATATACTTATTCTCATCCTTGGAAAAATAAAACATAGAAAGGGGTGAGATGAGATGCTCAGTAAGGATAAAAATATAGAAAAAACATTCATAAATAAGAACAAACTTTTAAGGCAATGTTTGAGACTAAAACAGAATCCTTTTAATCTTAAAATTTAGCATGATTTTGAAAATATAAGTCAAATAATTCCATTTACATATTCACATGGATATTCTACTAGTCTAATAATCACATGTAATAATAAAATCCAATTTCATATGATGGAATGCATAATGTCGGACATCATAACCGCATAGTCAATGCCTCATGCCAGGACTACAAAAAATATTTTCTCAAGGCCTTGTTCCAAGACACTTGTTTTCTCATTAGACCTACTAGTACAACAAGTAGCTATAGCAGGCTCTTCCCATCGCTTACTAAGTCCAATGCACTCCTCATATGGAAAGGTTGAATCATATCAAAAACATTCATATTATAACTAGAATACGAAATGTTATTACTTTAACCATAAACCATGAATGGTATAAAAATAACACATATATATTCAAACATATCCCAAAACCATCAATACAATATGGAAGATTGTATTATAATAAATCAACTTCAAATAAGCGTAAATCCAACTAAGGATGTTGACATAGATGAAATCAAAACTATTTGAGAGAAATATCTATTTCTATTTTAATTTTTTTTAAAGTCCTGTAATTTTAAAAGAAAACATTTATTTTGAAAATATTCTTATAAGATTTTAAGGGATGATTCTAAGATATTATAATGGCGGAAAATATCTGCACATGCCGTATATGTTAAAAAAACATCCTTTCATTAATTTTGTCAAAAAGGTCGTGAAGGGCCTTGTTTGGAAAACGAAGGAAATATTCCTCTATAAAAATTTTATAAAAAATCAAACAAGGGTATAAATTAAATTAACCCACTGTCTAGGAAATAATAAAAATGTTTTGAAATACATATTTATGATACACATATGTGGATGATAAAGAGGTCCTCGTAGATACTCGCGTATAAACAACCTTGGATAATGAAGAGATTGTAGAATTATCCATTACCTTGTAATTTTACATGATCGAGGGTACGTTAACTTCCTATATAATATTTAAATCATTGTTATTAAATTATACAAGAACCACATACATAAATATGATATCATATATGATCTTCTAATATTGATTTATTAATAATATTACAGTAGTATCATCATTTCGGGTGTTAACTAATTCATTTCCTTTTATATATTTGGTTACATAAGCCATGTTTTTTATGGATAATATGTATTTGAATAATACACAGAATTATATTATGTTCTTTAAAATTATTTTTAATCATAAAATTAATATTATTCTTGAATGGTGATGATTGGGTATTAATCTTGTCTTGTTCATGGAGACAGTAATCCATACGTACGCACGAGTGACAATATAATTCTACTTATGGTGAAATTATATGTAATTGGATGGTATATAATATATAAAGAATACATAACATGTTATATTTACTATTTAGATCTGTTATACTAATTATTATAACCATCCAAATAATGAAGTTTTTGAATAACAAACTACACCACGAAATGGAGACGGTAAGTCGTATGTATGCACATATGGTGGCTTTTCATTCATAGGATGGATAGAATAATGAATATGGTTGTACCATATTTATAATAAAATCATAGTATGTATAAGGTACTGGTGTTATTATATTGGTATTGAAATAACAAAGAAAGAGGAAGTGGAAGAAGAATAGAACATTGAATGAGGTGGTAAATTATTACCTCGTATTCAGGTATTTCCTTTTGAGTTGATCAAAAGGGATCCATAAGTTGGATTTCTGATCATTGTAAGGCCTCTAGGTATATGTTATGTTAGTTGAGAGGATATTTGGGTAGGGTTTTCTCAGAAAAATGTAATGGAGGTGTGATTTTTAAGGAAGGGGACGTACCCTTTTATAAGAGTGGTGTGGGACACACAAGGAAAATCTTGAAATATTATTTTATAATAAAATTATTTTCGGTTTCTAATTGTTTAAAACTATTTATTTAGAGGATAAGGTGTGGATGGATCGAAAATAATTCAACTAATTGGATTTATATAGATTTTTGTCACAATATTAACCTTATCTTTTAGATTTAACTCTCAGTAAAATAGTTTATCTTTTACCAAGTATCCTTGTATTATTATAATAAATAGTAAATAAACATATTATATAAAGCTAAGAAAAACGCAAGTGGTTAATCATTGATATATCTAACCTTATATTAGTCATTTTATCGAACCATATATTTCTAAAAATATTATATCAATTAATAATATAGTATATGTTTTAAAAACTCATTAATGTACATTTTGACTCAATTTGATATTTTGTTTATGTGGAAGTCATACGGACATTATTAATACGAAAAAAATTTAATTAATCTACCCTAACAAGTCATATTAACCTAGAAAATTATTTTATTTTATCATAAGTCTCAATTTACATTTATTTTGACGTTTATAATATCAATTATTTGAATCATTCATTAATAAGGTAATTATTGCATCCTCATTGTGTCATAAATCAATTTAATTATTTAATGTCTAGAAATTATTAATAAAATTCTATTATTTAGGAAATATTTTTATATTTCTAATGAATATTTATAGTAGAATTTATCTTATGTATAACCCTATATTAAAAATGGTTTAGTTATTAAACTTTCAATTTAAAACTTCTAACTCTTCTTTATGTAAAATAATAATAAATGTTTTTATCTAATCCAAGTGGACCAAAATGATCATATTTTATTCCAAACGTTTATTTTGGTCCAAAGACACTTAACCAATAGAATTAGGACATGTTTTAGGGTAATGATTACATCATTTTTACCTTTAATTACCATATTTACTTTGAACCGTGGTAAATAAAAGTCAAAAGTTAGTATTCACTAAAATTTATTTTCATCTTATTGAACCACATTTTACCTACTGATATCAACCGTGTCTCCTATATTTTTGAAATTTATTTCACAGAAGAGGTAAAATTACCTTTTGTGCAAATTTCTGAATGTGCCTAGTTGGTGCGTAAATGGCGTTAAAAAGTTCAACAAAATTTTATACATCTAATTTTATTATAAAAGGACTCCAATGAATTACATTGAACCAATATAGGTATTATGAATCTATTTTGAGATAAATAAATTTAAATAAAATAAATAAATATTTAAATAAAATGTCAGTTTTAAACAATAACGCAGTGTTTTTCAATATTCATCAAAAATTGAATGTTTTCATTAAAATACCAATAATTCCCCCAAAGCTAATTTTCATATTCAAAATACAAAAAATGAAGTCAATTTTGATAAATAAAATTTATAAAATTTCAAATAGAAGGTATTACAATTCATAACTTCTTTTAAAATGACTTATTTGATTTTTCGTGTTGTGCTAGAACTCGAAGTTACGTACAACGCAATATATTGTATTATTCAAAGGGAAACATATCATGGAATATTGGGGTGTTACATTCTCCCCTCCTTCAAATAAAGTTTTCCTCAAAATTTCTATAATACAACTGCTCAAAAATATTCTGGTGGTTCTTCATCACAAGTTCATCAGGTTCACATATAACATCTTCCATCTTATGTTTTCTCCATAAAAATTTCAGCAGACGAGTCATTCGGTTTATCAAAACATTTTCTTTGGTATCAAGAATTATGATAGGCTCTTATCAATAAGATAGTTCAAGTTTCAGTTCTATTTATTCATAAGTTAGTACATTCTTTAGGTTAGTCTTGTATTTTCTCATCATTGATATGCGGAACACATCAATAACATTGAAGAGACTTGGAAGCATTACCAAACGATAAGCTACAACTCCAATTCGTTCTAGAATTTTGAAAGGACCGATGTATATGGTACCCAATTTACCCTTCTTTCAAAAATGTATAACACCCTTCCATGGAGATACCTTCAAGAAAACATGATATCCAACTTCAATTTCCAAATGCTTCTTTTGGTTATTGAAATATCTCTTTGTCCTACATTGAGGTGTTTTGATGTGGGTTAGGATAATATTTACCTCTTCCATTTTTTTCTCAACACGTTCTAGGACTACAAGATTTCTTTCACCATCATCATCCCAACATGTTGGTGTATGAAATCACTTTCCATGTAATGCTTCATATGGTGCCATCAGAATAATTGAATGGAAGCAATTATTATAGAAAAATTATACCAGAAGTAAATATTGATCCCACATACCTAGATAGTCAATTGAGTAAGATATCAACAATTCTTCTAAGGATTCACTATTCCATTCTGATTGTCCATCAGTTTGGGGGTGGTAGGCAGTGCTCAAATGAAGTTCAGTATCCATGGCCTTCTGAGGAAATTTCTAGAATCTTGATGTAAAACAGGGATCACGATCAGAAACAATCGATAGGGGTACTCCATGAAGTCTTAAAACGTCATTAATATATAGCCTTTCTAGATGATCAAGTGTTAAATCTTCTCTTATAGAATGAAAATGTGTTTACTTGGTAAGATGATCAACAATGACCCATATTGTATCTTTTCTTTTAGTAGACTTTGGTAGCCCCATGAAAAATTCCATTGTAATATCATCCCATTTCCACTCTTGTATGGGAATAGGTTTGCAGCCTCCAATAAGATGTTTTCTTCCATCCTTCACCTATTGAAACAACATACATCTTGATAGAAAATCAGAAACATCCCTCATTCATGTTGTCCCAAAAAAAATATTCCTAAAAATCCATATACATCTTAGTTCTACCTAGGTTTATATAGATATTGGAGCTATGAGCATCATCCAACAATTCCCTTTATAGATTAGGTATGTCAGGAACATAAACACTCTTCCCAAATTTCAAAATCCATCATCATATATGAATTTGATAAATCTCCCATCATTGACAGCTTTAATTTTCTTTAGAAACTCCTCATCATTAGTCTGAGAACTTTTTACCCTTTCCAGTAAAGATGGTTTGGGAACTATTTGAAAAATTATTGATGTTTTACCTTCTGTGATTATTCCCATATCCATCTTTACTTGATCCATGAACATAGAATCCTTTTTATCTCTCATCTGGATCAAAAATACATGATTCTATCTGCTCAAAGGATCTTCCACCTTATTTTCCTTCCCCGAGTGGTAGTGTATAGTGCAATAATAATCCTTCAGTAGTTCAACCCATCGTCTTTACCTTATGTTGAGTTCATTATGGGAAAAATATACTTTAAAATCTTGTGATTGGTATTTATCTCACATTTTTCATGATAGAGATAGTGTATCTATATCTTCAAAGAAAATATTATAGTTTTTAACTGAAGATCATGAGTGGTATAGTTTTTTTCATTAATTTTTAGTTTTCGTGATGTATAGGCAATAACTCTATCATTATTCATAAGTAAACAATCACGTCCTTTCATTTATGCATCTCTATAAATAACAAACCCATAATTACCCAATGGTAATGTCAATATAAGAGAATTGACTAATATTATCTTCATTTCTTCAAAACATTATTCAAACTCTTTTTTCCAAAAATAATTAACCACTTTCTGTGTCAGATTGGTAAATGGGTTATCCAATCGGGAAAAATTCTGGATAAAACAATTATTATAACCTACTAAACCAATAAAACATCATACATCAGTTATACTTGTTAGTGCAGGACATTCTTATATTTCCTTTGTCTTTAAAGGATCATCAGGTATTACATCCTTAGGGACAATATGGCCATGAAAAGATATCCCTAGAATCTAGAATTCACACATTCTAAACATCCCATGTAATTAATTTCTTGTAAGAGACTTTAGAATAATACGCAAGTGATTTTCATGATCTTCATAGCGTTTGGAGTGTACCAAGATATCATCAATAAACACCACTAAAAAGTCATTAAGATATTTCTTAAAAACTCTATTCATTAGATCCTTGAAAATAGAGGGTGCATTACTCAGTCCAAAATCCATTACTGTAAACATGTAATGCCCATACTTTGTATGAAATTCTATCTTTAAGAATGTATTCATTCTTCACACACAACTAATGATATCTAGATCAATGTTCAATTTTTGAAAAATATTGAGCTCCTTGAATTTGATCAATTAAATTATCAATACGAGGTAGGGGATACTTTTTATTTATTGTAATAGAATTTATTTCCCTATAGTCAATGCAAAAACTCATAGATCCATATTTCTTCTAAACAAAAAGAATAAGGGATCCCCATAGAGAAACAATCGGTTGAATACATCGTTTATTACTCAATTCCCCTAGTTTTTTCGTTAGTTCCACCGATTCCACAGTGGTCATTCTATAAGGGTTCTTCGATATGGGCCTTGAACCAGGAATTAAATCAATGGAAAACTCAATTTCCCTTTCAAGAGGATTTCCGGGAAAATCCTCTGGAAACATATCAACTTATTCTTGCAGAATAGGTACATCCTCTATTTGAACATTTTTTTCCTCACCCACAGTTATTTCATTCTCTTCCTCCCAAATAATTGAATTTAGTAAAGCTACTGGGGGTGGATCTAGATAAGAATCAGGAAGTGACATTTCTGCTCTAAAGTTAATGTACACTTTGTCATAATAGAAAATTGTAACCTACTTCTTCTTACAATAAATTTTTTCATCATGGTATGATTTCCAATCCATAACAAGGATTTTATCAAAGTTAATCATGTGTATGATGATGAGATCAGCAGATAAAGAACATTTATATACACTATTGGGAACAAATTCACAAAACATTTTGCAATGATACTTCCCTTAGGTGTTTTTAATGGCAACTCCCTTGCTAAATAAAATTTGAAATATCTAAATTTTTTTATCAATCTGGGAAGCTATGAAACAATGTGATGATCCAAAATCAAATAAATCATTAGCTAAACTTGTGAAAACCATTAAATTACTTGTCACCATGTCTTTCGGAGCTTCAACCTCAGTAGTAGTGATCTCATAATCTTGTCCTTTCTCCCTTGGCCTTTTTTGAGGTAATATTCCTTGGCCCTTAGGAAATTCATTTTCAGAATGCCTCATTTATCTATAATTGTAGCATTCAACATTGACAGCCTCTTTCTTTCCCTCACAATCACGAGCTTGGTGGCCTTTTTCACCACACTTATAACACACTCACATTACCTTCAGGAAAGTACTGAGGAGTTTCTCCCCACATTTACCGTAGGATAGAAATTCAACATTTCCCTTCTTCCCCTTATTTCTATTTCCATAGTGTTTAGCAGATCTCTTCTTCTCTTTCTTTTCATTAATGTTGTAACACATAGAGATTTTTTTTTTCTTGATAGCACATGAGACAATACCATCGTACAATGAGAAGGAGTGTGAGACTAATGCTCAATGGATAAATGATTTTAACCCATCAACGAAGCGATCATTCTTACTCCTTGGGTCACGTAACTAATCTTATTCTTCCCTTGATAACCATGTAAATTTAGTCTCACACTTAATGACATTCTCATCCACTATTTGCCTTAGACTCAGAAATTGTCATTCCATATTTCTGCGATGGTCATGAGGAAATTATTTTTCAAAGAAAATATCTTTAAACTCCCGCCATTCCATATTGTATACATCTTCATCTTCCTTTGTTTTTTGAATTAATGACTACAATTGATCCGCATCTCCCATGAGGTGATAAAATACCATGAAAACTTTTTCCCTTTCTTTAATCTCCAAAGCATGAAATATTTTCTCTAAGGAACATATCCATTGCATAAAAAAAATCGATTTGTAGTCCCATTGAATGTTTGTTTTTGTTTCCACATGAAGTGGTCTAACATTTACCCATCATGTTGTGAATCAGGGTGCTCCATATGGGTATGTTTAGTATTCCTAACCTAACTGAGTTGTCCTAGTATTGTGATAAGCTAATCAGCACTAGTTACATCACCAGCTTCATGATAATTATCTTAAGTAGGAGGAAATTACATACATTGATTATGTATGTTGATACCGTTTCCATTCCATCCACTAGGTGCCATTTTTAAATAATGGCATACACTAGATTAGTTTATGAATCACAATACATAATTCCAAACTTGTAAAACACTTAACAAAAATTGAACAGTTTATGGATATAATTCATATTCATAAAAATGTTTTCTTTAAGTAGGTATATACCCATAAATCCTTCATAATGCCTTTCATAGAAAATGTGAATTTTCTTAAGCATATTCCCCGAGAGTGTCGTAATCAAGAGTGTAGCAAGGCCCATTGTCATGTACCAGGATACCACATGTCAAGCCCAGAACTCCTTGTTAGATTTCTCACTCCTTGGTACATCGAACCCAGAGCTGCCTCTACCTACTCGTATGAATACATGGATGTATTTCTTTGGAAAATACACAAAATTTTCACATTAACAAAATTCTAGGAAGATCTTCTATACTAATCCTCAAATTCCATCATAGGGTAATTTTCTCTAATCATAATTTTTCAAAATCTAGTTTTCATGTTTTCTACTAAACATCCTCTAATACAAACTGTAAATCCCTGAACCTAGCTACCAAGAGTTGGGGTATTATTACATAACATTAGAATGATCACGTGATATCATATCTTGAAAGAAGAATTAGTTTAGTAGCCTTGGATGTACTATATATAAACAGAAGTTTTACTTTAAATTATGAAATGAAAAAAAACAACAGTGTGTCTCCATTTTACACATTTATAACTCTTAGACTATCCTAGCAGTTCAGTCATAATATACATATTCTCATCCTGGGAAAAAAACATATAAAGGGGTTAGATCAGGAGCTCAGTAAGGATAAAAATATAGAAGAATCTTTCATAAATAAGAATAATCATTTAAGGCAATGTTTAAGACTAAAATAGAAGCCTTTTAAACATAAAATTCAAAATAATTTGGCAAATCTAAATCAAATAATTCAATTTACATATTCACATGGATATTATACTAGTCAAATAATCACATGTAATATCAATATCCAATTTCATAATGATGGAATGCATAATGTCAGACATCATATCCACATAGTAAGGGACTCATGCCAAGACTAAAAATAAGATTTTGTCACGGCCTAGTGCTAAGACACCACTTTATCTCATGAGACCTACCGACGTATTGAGAATTTATAGAAGGCTCCACCTATCACTTATTATGTCCAATGAATTCCTCATAAGAAAAGGTTGAAACATAACATAAACATTCGTATTAAAACTAGAATACAAAATGTTAATACTTTAACCATCAACCATGAATGGTATAAAAATAATATATCTAGAGACAAACATATCCCAAAACCTTCAATACAATATGGAAGATTATATCATAATAAATAAACTTCAATCAAGCGTAAAATCCAACAATGTATGTTGACATAAATGAAATCAAAACTATTTCAGATAAATATCTCTTTCTATTTTGAAATCATTTAAAAGTCCTTTAATTTTAAAAAAACATTATTTTGAAAATATTATTATAATCTTGTAAGGAATGTTTATAAAATGTTATAATGGCGGAAAATATCTTCACTCATTGTATAAGATAAAATAAACATTCCTTCCATAATTTTGTCAAAAAGGTAATGAAGGATTTTATTTGAAAGACGACGGAAAGATTCCATTAAAAACATTATATAAAAAGTAAAACAAGGGTATAAATGACTTTAACCCATAGTCTTGGAAATAGTAAAAATGTTTTGAAATACATTTCTATGAAACACAAATGTGGATGATAAAGATTTCCTAAAAGATACTCACATACAAACAACCTCAGATAATGGGGAGATTGTAGAATTAACCCTTACCTTGTACGTTTCCTAGATTGAGGATATGTTAACCTCCTATATAATAGATAAATAATTGTTATTAAATAATAATATAACCACATACATAAAGATGATATCATATATGATCTTAAAATATTTCTTTGTTAATAATATTTCAACAGTATCATCATTTCGGGTGTTAACTGCTTTGTTTTACTTTATATCATTGGTTACATAAGCAATGTGTATTATGGATAGGCTGTATTTGATTCATATACAGAATTATATTATGTTATTTAAACATTAAATTAATAATAATATTAAAATTATTCTTGAATGGTTATGATGGGGTATGAACCATATCACGTTCGTGGGGATGGTAATCCGTACGTATGCATGAGCGACAATATCATTCTATTGATGGTGAAATAAAATGTAATTGGATGCTATATAAAATATAAAGAATACATAACATGTTATATTTATCATTTACATCAAATATACTCCTTATTATACCCATCCAATTAATGAGGTGTTTGAATAACAAATTACACCACGACGTGGAGACAGTAAGCCATATGTACGCACGTATGGTGAATTGTCATTCATATGATGGATAGAACAATGAATATGGTTGTACCATACTTATAATAACAATTAAGTATGTATAAGGTAATAGATTTATTATTTTGTTATGTAAATAACTATAAAAGAGGAAGCGGAAGAAGAAATGAACTTTTAATGAGGTTATGACAACCCAGATATTTTATTACACAATTAAACCTAATTTATTTCATAAAAATAATTTGATACAATATATAAGATCAAAAGGTCTAGTTTATTTAGGGCTTATGATCATTACATAACAAATTGAAACATGAAAAAAAACATCTTTATGGAAAACTTCATTTACATGACCACTACATTCCCTCTTACTTAGCTTTGCATGGTATAACTAGAGGACATCCACAGGAAAAGGGTGTACTATAATGCCTAGTAAGGTAATAATCATGGAATAACATGAATAATACAATAAATGTTTTAAAATAAGAATATAAATAGAGCACAATATAATCATAAAAAAAGGAATGATAAATCATGATATTCATAACATGGAAATGTGCCAATAACACTTAACATGGAATTAGCATGAGCCAAGGCTCATTGCACATAGAGCCTGAGTAAACCCCAATTGCGCATGAAACACAAGTAAACCCTCATTTCAGATGAATTATCATCAGTAAAAACCCATTTTACATGACGTTTCCTAAAACTATACTTTACCCAATGCATTGGAGCACTATCATGGTGCACCCTTCTTAAACATTTCACATTATGCATAAGTGTGCCACATGGATTATAAAACATTGAATCATTCAACATAACCATTTATTCTATGATAAAATAATATGAAATAAATATGTTAAAATCATTAAACAATATTTAAATTTTCATAATGTTGAATACCCTTGATAGAGAAATGGGCATGGTATTCACTACACAAAGACTTTGTCTTGGAAAAACGCAGTGCAATTTCGGAAGCATAATGGTGTGACATATGAACTCATAAAAAATGGATGATGAGAGAGAAAGGGGTGTATCATCATATTTAAATGACATGTAATATATGGGGGTTTTATAGATACATTTCCAAACAAATTTAATGGAATATAGATTCATGATACAAAATAATTGCTTGAATGTAAATGAGGAGAGAGAAATTCCTTTCGGAATTTCAGCATAGTAACGGGTGCACATGGGATTCATTTATTGAGAGGGAAAGGGGTCTACCATCATTAAAAAATAAATAGGTAAATATTTAGAAGGTTCAAAACCATACCCCAACATTAATAATCGATTTAAAAATGGAATAACAACTTAAAGAATATTGGACAAAAATGAGAAAGGAAAAAAACCATTACTTGGATGTGTGCTTCCAAAGGCTTCAGATAGGCTTGAGAGAGGATTATTTGGAGGTTTGGGAACCTTGTGAGGATTATAGAGACATGAGGGAAGATGTTGGATGAACTAGAAAGCCTTTGAGTGATTAGAAAGTGGGAGCTTGGGTGGGTTTATATTGGAAAGGTGTGAGAATTCATTATTATTTAGGTTTGGAACACCTCACGTTAAACTAATCCAAACCACATACCAGACCATGGTTTCTACCCATGGGTTTTGGAAAAGTGAAGTGGAAAAATATATTTTATACGTCCAAATTCCAAAATTCTTAAAATAATGGGGTTTCTTTTGTGGGGGTGAGTCACACTCCCTAGGAAAACAATTTAAAAAGACAAAATGTTTAATAAGTCACGAAGGGTCACTAAAGCTTTGTAAAAAACTTCAAACAAAAAAAATCACATTATTTTAATGGTAAATAATATATTGGCTAATCATAATTTTTATATCATTTTCTTACATCACAATTGGGTCATTATGATGTCATAAAACACATTATACATTTAAATTGTATTTAATTCCTACCAAAAAATTTGACTGTCTAAGAAAATTATGAAAAACTCATCATTAGATAATTTCGATGTCCTGATTCCATAAATAATGTTAATTTTATCTAAATAAGTTTCTATATATGATAATTTTCACTTTTTAGATAAAAATTGACATTTATCGAAAATTCATGGGTTTTTGAAAAAATGGCATTTAAACCATAATAAAAATTAAAATTGCATTGATAAAATTATAAGATCATTTATATTTAATAAAAATTAATTTAATAATAATAATAATATTTTATTAATATATTATTTAATTAAAAAATCCATTAATTCATCAACATAGATTTCTTAGTTGAACATTAATCTAAAATACTATTTGTGCTTTAAAAACTATCACATGGTAACAATAATAAAATGAAAGTGTATTCATTATTATATATAAAAATAATGTACATAACCATATTAGTAGGGTGTTGTTACATATCCCCTTATAAAACCCTCATAAAACCGAAGAGTACGGTGTGCGATGGTGATAGACCCTTGTAGTGGCCCAGATAACATTGCTCACGTAAACATCTCTATCAACTTCCTCTTCTCTCACATGCGGTCCCACATGAGCTTAACATATTCATTCAAGGATTGGGATTGGTCAAGAAAGAAGTCCAAATATGCAACCACCATTCCGAGCTCTGAAAAATGGGCTTCATATGGGGCATGTCTACTAGATAAGGCCATCAATTCGTTTGTTTGCATAAATTGGATTTGTTAAAGTCGTATATTCATACTAATCATGTGATCACTATTCAACGACTATATTAGCAACTGTAACAATTCATAACAGTATTCTAAAATCCAAAAAAATTAAAACCAAAGAATTTGACATTTTATGTAAAAAAATTTCATAAAGATACATTTAATTTGATCAAGAGGGGTTTCCATTATTGATAGTTTATGTCGTTACAATATTCCCCCCTTAATAAATTTCTCCCTCTAAATTACCTTTTCCTACACTAAAACAGATGTGGGCAACTTTTCTTCATGATTTCCTCGGATTTCTACATTGCTTCTTCAAACATGTGGTTTCGCCACTACACCTTGACGAGGGGAATTGTCTTATTTCGTAAAACATTTTATTTATGATCTAAGATCATTACTTGTTGCTCCTCATAAGAGAGATCATCCTCTAATTGTACCACCTCTGAAGAGAGTACAAGTTAAGGTTCCAGTATATACTTCATTAAGAGGGATACATAAAATACATTATGTACTGTGTCTATGGTAGGTTGAAGTGCTAGTCGATGGGCCACAACCCCGACACGATCAAGAATCTCGAAGGGGCTGATGTACCTTGGACTTAACTTCCCTCTCTTTCCAAACCGCATGACCTTATTCCACATATATAGGAGTAGAAATAAAATGTTTCTAACTTTAAACTCAAGGTCTCATTGACGGTTATCTGCAAGACTATTCTGTCAAATTTGGTCTACCTTGATGTGCTACTGATTGATTTTCACCTTCTTCACCATTTCTTTGACCATTTATGGACCAAGTAGCTTACTTTCACAGATCACATTCCAACACGCCGGTGTTCTGCACATTTTCTCACAAAGGGCTTCATATGGTTCCGTTTGGATGCTCGAGTGGAAAATTTTATTATAAGAGAACTCAACCAGATGAATATGTTCATATCATCCTTCTTTAATGTACATTGAGAATGATCTCAAAATGTCCTCATGTATTTGGACAGTCCGCTCAGATTGGCCGTCAGTTTGAGGATGATTGGCCGTACTAATGTTCAGTTCAGTATTCAGAGCATGTTGAAGACTCTTCCAAAACATATATGTGAATCTAGGATTTTGATCGGACACAATATATACTGGTACTCCTGCAGCCCTACAAATTCCATGATATATATCCGTGCCAGTTGATCCAATGAGAAATCCTCCTGAATAGAAATGAAGTGAGAAACAATTTATGATGATCCATAACAACCCAAATATCAATGTTTCCTTTGGATGTCTTTGGAAGTCCAATGACAAATTCTTTGGAAATGTTCTCCCATTTACATTCTTGTATAGGAAATGGTTGCATCATCCCCTTAGAATTATACCTCTCTGCATTCACTTGTTGACACACTAGGCACATTGATGTATATTCAACGATCTCCTTCTTCATATTATCCCTCCAATAATGCTCTCTGATATCGCGATACATCATTGTGTTTCCTGGGTGAATAGAAATATTTGAACTATGTGCATCATCTAAAAGTTCATTCTTTAGCTCCTGACTTTATAGAGCAAGGTATTTTACAAAATCTCACAATTACTTCTTCATTTACATTAAATTCTGAGGATTTCCTTTTTCCGATATCTTCCACTTTTTCATGAATTCCAACATCATCTTTTTGAGAAACCTTTATCCATTCCAAAAGTGATGGTTGAGAAATAATTTTAAAAATGACTGATGATGTTCCCTTATTAATGATTCCCATGTCAAACTTCATCAAATCTACGATGATTGGATCCTTTTCAATTCTCATCAATGATAGAATCACCAAGTCCTTTCTACATAGGGAATCTGCCACCTTGTTCACTTTCCCAGGGTGGTAATGGATTGAGTAGTCATAGTCTTCGATCAACTATAACCATCTTCACTGGTGCCTATTCAATTCTTTGTATGTGAATATATACTGGAGGCTTTTGTGGTCCATATATATTTTACACTTCTCCCCAAAAAGATAATGCCACCAAATTTTCAAAGCGAAGATCACTACAGCCAACTCGAGGTCAGGTGTTGGATATTTCTATTCATGAACATTCAATTGTCGTAAAGCATAGGCAATGTCTTTGTCATTTTTCATCAACACACATCTCAGGACCTTCTTCGAAGCATCAATGAATACCTCAAAAATTTATCCACTTGTGGGTAACGTGAGCATAGGCGTAGTGATAAGACTTCTTTTCAACTCCTTGATTCTTTCTTCGCAATCATCACTCCAAGAAAACATTACTCCCTTATGATTTATCTTGGAATCAGGGTTTAACAATCATGAAAAATTTCATACAAATTCTCGATAATATCTAGCTAACCCCAAAAAGCTACGGATAACCGTTACCGATGTTGGCCTCAATTATCCCACAATTGCATCTATTTTGGAGGGATCCATAGATATCTCATTGCTTGTGAGGATATGGCCCCAGAATGAGACCTCCTTCAACCAAAACTCACACTTGATGTACTTTTCATAGAGCTTCTCCTTCCACAATGTCTCTAGTACAGTTCTTAGATTCTCCTCATAATCCTCCTTGGTTTTGGAGTATATCAGAATATCACTTATAAAGACTACCACAAATTTGTCGAGGTAATATTTGAAAACTCTATTCATCAAGTCCATGAAGATTTCTAGAGAATTAGTGAGTCTGAAAGGCATTACAATGTATTCATAGTGCCCATATCTTGTAAAAAAGCAGTCTTGGGGATTTCTACCTTCTTCACCCTTAATTGATAATACCCCGACCACAAATCCACCATGGATAAGTAATGTGCTCTACCAAATTGATCGAACAATTCATAAATTCATGGGAGAAGATACTTGTTTGTTATTTTGATTTTGTTAAGATCGCAATAATCGATGAAAAGGCATATTGACCCATCCTTCTCCTTGATGAAGAGGACTAGTGCATCCCATGTTGAAGCACATGGCTGTATAAAACCATTATCCAGATTCCCCTGTAGTTGTTTCTTTATCTCCTCATTCTCCAAAAAAACCATTCAATATAGAGTCTTGTAAATTGGAAATTCCCCAGATATAAGATCAATTGAGAGTTCAACATATCTTCTGGGAGGAAAACCAGGAAATTCCTTGGGAAAAACTTCAGAAAATTCCCTCACAATAGGCATGTTATCAAGGATGGTTTCATCCTTGGACTAAATCATTTGAGTGAGATACATGTGCTCATAGGTCAGTAATATCGATGCTTCAAATGATGGAGCTAAAGAAGACTCATCTTCTTCCTTGCACATGTATAGAATCAGGGGTTGATTATCCACATGGAGAATGATTTCCCTCTCCTAGCAATTTATGTTGGACTTGTATAAAGAGAGCCAATCCATGCCATGAATCGCATCAAATTCCACAAGATAAAGTATGTAAAAGATCACTGTGATGTTTAATCAACACATTATGATAGGGGGATTTATATTCATGGGATGCAATGATTTCCCCATTTTCTATAATCACTTACATCGTCACTTCCTTGAGTTGTGGTGGTGCTGGGATTGTTCTACTAATCTTTCGAGATATAAATGAAATCTTAGATCCTGAATCAAAAAGAAAATTCACTATTCTTGATTAAATAACTAGTGTACCTATCACCACTTTGTTTTATGGGTTCACTTTGGTAGTAGTGATGGAAAAATCTCTCCCTAGTAACCTTGGAGTTTGTTGGTTGCTTCTGAAACCCCCTGGATTAGAGCACTGATTTGGAAGATGCCCTGGTTCTTTATAGTTGTAGCAATTAACCATGCGGTGAGGTTAGAATGGAGCATTCTTCTCCTTTTTTGTTTCCACGAGACTTTATTTCTTATTTTTAATAGATATGTGCCCTTATCTTCCACACCTAAATCATTTCCTCATCCCCTTCAGGAAATTGCTGGGGTGGTTCTTTCCACACCTTTGGCAAGTGGGGTGCTGGATCTTCTTAGCACCATTGGATTTATCCATTGGACCGCCATCATTGAAGTCCACCGAATGATTCGGATCCCCATGATACCCTTAATTTTCTCAAATCTCCATTTATCCATTGAGGGAACATAAGAAAATTTCCTCATTATTGTCGATGTCACAGTTCTCCAATGCTTTCGGCAGGCTGGGTTTCCACCCACCAAAGAATCGGCCAACCTTTCATTCAAGGGTAACGAAAAAGCCGGAGGTGTATCGTGCAAGGCAAATGACTTTTTTCTTTTACTCTCTGATAGATTCACCACCTTTTTTCTTGATGTCAATTAAGTCCCCTTACTTATTAAGTTGGAGGGTGCAAGAGAAATATTTATCAAAAAACAAATTCTAAAAATCCTTCCATTCCAACTCTTCGGTATCCTCCTCAGGGTTCATATTTTTTATCAGTGTACACCATCGATAAACTTCACCATCCATATGATAAGAATCCTAGATAACCTTCTATTCTTCAGAACAGTGAAGGATGGAGAAGATATTTTCAATGGATTTGATCCATTGTTCAACGATTGAGGGATCAGATGATCCAATACAAGTTGGTGGGCTTTGTCTCATTAAGCTGTAGATAAAGACTTGTTCTTTCATAGGGTGGGTGGATGAACATTACTCTTGAACCATGATTCACTTCAAAGATTTAGGTAGTTGAGAGTGATTCATGACAATGTTTGCGATTCCCGCTCCCATTGGATTGGGAATCTCATTAGTACAATCATCACATTGATCTTCACATTGGTTGTTAGCCTGAGTCATCCTATTACCGACCATTGGATGGAATAAAAGGAATGTTAGACATAACACATAAAGGGTAATAAAATGACTTATAAATAACTCTTATTTCCTTAACATATGAATATATTGGCATTTGTCTATGTTATCCATGATCTACTTTCTAACATATATTCTTAGGCAATTGTTTTGTCCCTTAATAATGGTTCATATAAAGTATGTGAATTTACCAAAGCATATCCCCTAAAAGTGTCATCATCAAGAGTGCTACAAGGCCCATTTTCGTTCACTAGTTCCTGTTTGAGTCTCGCTCAAAGTGGAGTTTTCGGGTTTTACCACTACAATACATCTATGCTAGATCTGCCTCTACCTACTTGTATCCAGACATGGATGTATTTTCTTGATAAACCACTTACTCCATACTCACCAAAACATAGGGATGTTATTATTATAATTAGTCTGGTATATAATCCTTTACTAGGTTTTTATAATCCTAATCCCAAAAATAACAAAACCTATCATTTGATACCAACTATGATATCCTTGATCTTTTATTACACAAATAAACATAATTTATTACATAAACTTTATTGGATACAACATAGAATATCAAGAGGTCTAGTGTCTTTGGGGATTAGGATTATTACATAACAACTTAAAACCTGATAGAAAACTTCGTTATTGAAATCTTTCTTTACATGACCGCTATATTCCCTCGTACATAGCATTGCATGGGATAACCTTAGAACATGCATAAGAAACAGGTGAGAGATAAATCAAAGGGAATAATCATGGAAAAACATGAGGAATGAAATACATTTTAGACAATAGGCATATCAATAGAAGAAATTAGAAGCATAAACATATAGGTATGATAAATCATGATAATCATAAGTTGGACATGTGGAAACAACACTTAACATGGAATTAGTACGAGCCAAGGCTCATTGCACATGGAGCATGAGTAAACCCTCATTGCACATGAAGAACGAGTAAACCCTCATTGCACTTGAATTACCATGAGTAAACACCCATTTCACATGAAGTATCTTGATACTATACATTAGCCAATGCCTTGGAGTGATATTAGGGAGCACCCTTCTTAAGCATTTCAATTCATGCATAAGTGTGCCACATGGGACATAAAACATTGAATCATTCAACATAATCATTTATTCCTTGATAAATGAATGTGAAATACATAAATGAAAATATTTAAACAATAAGTTAATGTGAATAAATGTGAATACCCTTGATAGAGTAATGGGAATGGTATTCAATACACAATGGATTTGGATTGGAAAAACACGGTGCAATTTCGGCATCATAAAGGCGTGACACTAGAACTTATAAAAATGGTTGTTGAGAGAGAAAGGGGTGTATAATCATGGTTAAATTAATTTTAAAGTAAGGGGTCATATAGATACATGTCAAAAAAAAATTAATGGAATTTAGATTCATAATACAACATATTTTTTGAATGTAAATGAGGAGGGAGAAATTCCTTTCGGAATTTCGGCATAGTAACGGGTGTACATGGGTTGCATTTAATGAGAGAGAAAGGGGTCTCCCATCATTAAAACATAAATAGTGTAGTATTTGGGAGGTGAGAAACCATACAACAACATTTATAATTGAAATAAAAAGGGCATAACAACTTGATGAATATTTGATAAAATTGAGAATGGAAGAAAACCCTTACTTCGAAGTGTGCTTCCAAAGTGTTGATAGATGCTTGAGAGAGGACTTTTGGGAGCTTGGGGAATCTATTGAGGATTCTAGAGATTGTTCGACATATGTTGGATGATCTCCAAAGGCTTTGAGTGAGAAGGATGTTGGAGCATGGGTGGGTTTATATAGTAAAGTTGAGGGAATTCTTTATTATTTAGGTTTGGGACACCTCACATTAAACTATTCCAAACCACAAACCAGACCATGGTTTCCCCCCATTTTTTTTGGAAAAGGGAAGTGGAAAACAATATTTTATAAGTCCAAAGTCCTAAATTCTTAAAATAATGGGGATGCTTATGTGGATGTGAGTCACATTTCCAAGGAAAACAATTTAAAAGGGCGAAATGCTTAATAAGTTTTGAGGGGTCCACAAATGCTTTGTAAAAAAATCAAAAAAACCCAAAATCACATTATTTTAATGGTAAAACATATATTGGCCGAATATAAAGTTTATAGTATTTTATTACATCACTATTGGGTCATTATGATGTCATACAACACATTATATATTTAAACAGTGTTTAATTTTTACACAAAAATTGTACTATCATAGAAAATTAAAAAAAATTCACTGTTGCATAATTTTGACGTCGTGATTATAGAAATAATATTAATTTTATATAAATAATTTTCTAAATATGTTAATTTTCACTTTTAACGTAAAAAATGACATTTATCGAAAATTCATGGGTTTTGACAAAAATGGATTCCAAACCATAATAAAAATTAGAATTGCATTCATAAAAATATACAATCATTTATATTTAATAGAAATTAATTTACTAATAATAATAATATTTATTTAAAATATTATTTAATTAAAAAATCCATTAATTCATCAAAATAGATTTCATATTTGATCATTAAATAAATATACTGTTTTTACTTTTAAGAACTATTTACAAGGAAACAATAATTAAATGAAAGTATATTCATTATTATATACCAAACTAATGCAAATATCTATAGTACTAGGGTCTTATTACATAACCCCTTATAACAACCACATAAGACCAAAGAGTAAGGTGTGATATGGTGGCAGACTATTGGGGTGGATCAGATAACATTGCTCGGGTGGTAATCTCTATCAACTTCGACTTCTCTCATAGGCAGTCCCGCATGAGATTAACATATTCAAGCTCTACTTGGTATTGGTCATGAATGAAGCCGAAATACGCAACCTCCATTCTGAGCTCTGACAAATGGGCTTCGTATGGGGCACGTCTATTGGATGAGGCCATCGCTTCTTTTTCTGATTAAATTGGATTTGTTAAAGCCCTATATTTATACTAATCATGTGATCACTATTCAATTTCTATATTAGAAAGTGTCACATTTCGTAACAGTATTTTAAAAACCAAAAACATATAACCAAATAAGATGAAATTTTATATATACATTTTTCATAAAGAGACATTTAATTAGATCAAAAGTGTTTTCCATTAATGAAATTTTGGGTTGTTAGAATCTTCCACTCTTAAGAAATTTCTCCCTCTAAATTTCTTTTTAACACACTAAAATAGATGTGGGTAACTCTACTAAATCATTTCATCTGATTTAAACATCACTTCTTCAAACTTGTGTTTTCGCCACAACACCTTGACGAGGGGCATTATCTTATTTCGTAGAATTTTTTTTACAATCTAAGATCATTACTGGTTGCTCTTCCTAAGAATGATCATCATCGAACTATACCACCTCTGAAGAGATTACATGTGAAGGGTATGGTATGTACATCCCTAATAGGGATACATGAAAGAGATCATGTACTTTGTCCATGGTATATTGAAGTGAAAGTCGATAGGCCACAACCCCGACACGGTCCAGAATCTGTAAGGGGACAATGTACCTTGGTCATATCCTCCCTTTCTTTCCAAACCTCACGACCTTCTTCCATATAGATCTTCATATAAATAACATGTATCCAAAGTTAAACTGAAGGTATCATTGATGGTTATCTGCATAACTCTTATGTTGACTATGGGCTGCCTTGATATGATGCTGAATGGTTTTCACCTTCTCCACCATTTTTTCAACCATTTCGGGTCCAAGCAGATGACGCTCACTGACCTCATCCCAACACACTAGTGTTCTACAACTTTTCCCATAAAGGGATTCATATGGTTCCATTTGTATGCTGAAGTGGAAATTGAAATAATAAGAGAACTCAACCAGAGGAAGATGTTGATCTTATCCTTCTTTAAAGTCCATTGAACACGTTCTCAAAATGTCTTCAAGTGTTTGGATAGTCCACCTGGATTGGCCATCAGTTTGAGGATGATAGGCCGTAATGATGTTCTGTTCAGTAGTTAGATCATGTCGAAGACTCTTCGAAAACATAGAGGTTAATCTTGGATCTCAATCAGATATAAGAGATAGTGGTACTCCATGCGTCCTTACCACTTCCCTGATATATATCTATGGCAGTTGATCCAATGATAAATCTTCCCGAATAGAAATAAAGTGTACAACCATTGTATGATGATCCACTATAACCCAGATTGTATTGTTGCCTTTGGATGTTTTCAAAAGTCCAGTGACAATGTCTGTGGTGATGTTCTTCCATTTCCATTCTGGTATAGGAAATGGTTACATCATCCCGTTAGACTTCTGCCTCTCTTCCTTAATTTTCTGACACATCAGGCACTTGGATGTATATTTAGCGATCTCCTTCTTCATATTATCCAACCAATAATTCTCTCGGGGATCTCGATACATCTTTGTGTTTCCTGGGTGAATAGAGAAATATTAATTATGTGCATCATCCAAAAGTTCCATATTTATCTCCTAACTTGATTGAACAAAGTCATTTCCCAAATCTCACAATTCATTCTTCATTAACATTAAACTCTGAGGATATACATTTTCCGATAGCTTCCACTTTTTCCTGAATTCCCACATTATCCTTTTGAGCATCCATTATCCTTTTCAAAAGTGATGGTTAAGAAATAATTTGTGAATGTAATGAGGATGTTACCTTATTTATGATTCCCATGTCCATCTTCATCAAATTTAAGAAGATTGGACCCTTTTCAATTCTCATCAATTATAGAATCGCTAGGTCCTTTCTACTTAGGGCATCCGCTACCTTGTTCACATTCCCAGGGTGGTATTGGGTTTAGCAGTCATAGTCTTCGATCAGCTCTAACCATTTTCGTTGGTTCCTATTCAACTCTTTATATGTGAATATATACTTGAGGCTTTTGGGTCTTTATATTTTTCACATTTCTCACCAAAAAGATAATGCATTCAAATTTTCAAAGTGAAGATCACTGCAGCCAACATGAGGTCATGTGTTGGATAGTTATGTTCATGAACATTCAATTTCCTTGAAAATTAGGCAATGAATTTGTCATTTTGCTACAACACACATCCTAGGACCTTCTTCAAAGAATCACTGAATACCACAAAAAGTTCCCCATTTGTTGGTAAAGTGAGCACGGGTGCAGTGATAAACCTTCTTTTCAACTCCTTGAATCATTTTTAGCATTCATCATTCCATGAAAACATTACTCCCTTCTGAGTTATCTTTCTAAAATGGCCAGACAATCGTGAGAAATTTCTTACAAATCATCGATAATATCCAGCTAAACCCAATAAGCTATAGATATCCGTTACCGATGTTGGCCTCGACTATCCCTCAATTGCATCTGTTTTGGAGGGATCCACAGATATCCCATTGATTGTGATGATATGTCCTATGAATGAGACCTCCTTCAAACAAAACTCACACTTGTTGTACTTTTCATTTAGATTCTCTTTCCGCAAGGCCTCTAGTACAGTTCTTAGATGCTCCTCATGATCCTCCATGGTTTTGGAGTATATCAAAATTTCATCTATAAAGACTACCACAAATTTTTCGAGGTAATCTATAAAGAATGTGTTCATCAAGTACATGAAAATTTATAGAGAATTAGTGAGTCCAAAAGGCATTTCTATGAATTCATAGTGCCCGTATATTGTATGAAAAGTAGTCATTGGGATATATTCCTTCTTCACCCTTAAATGATATTATCCCGACTGCAAATCCACCTTGGAGAAGTATTGTACTCCACGCAGCTGATCGGACAAGTCATCAATTTGTGGGAGTCATTACATGTTATTTGTCGTGGTTTTTTTATGCTCGTGATAATCGATGAAAAGTCGCATTGACCCATCCTTCTTATTGACGAAGAGGACTGGTACACCCCATGGTGAAGTATTTGGGCGTACAAAACCTTTATCCAGATTCCCCTATAGTTTTTTCTTTAGATCCTCAAGCTCCACTACAACCATTCTATATGGAGTCTTGGATATTGGCAATGCCCCAGGTATATGATCAATTGAGAATTCAATATCTCTTCTAGGAGGAAGACCAGTCAATTCCTCTGGAAACACTTCAGCAAATTCCCTCAAAATATGCCTGTTATCAAGGATGGTTACTTCCTTGGACTCAATCATTTGAGAAAATATGTGTGCTCATAGAAAATTAATATCCACTCTTGAGATGATATAGCGAAATAATATTCATATTCCTCCTTGCACTTTTATAGAATCAGGGGTTGACTATCCACATGGAGAGTGATTTCTCTCTCCCAGCAATTTATGTTGGATCTATATAAAGAGAGTCAATCCATGCCAAGAATCGCATCAAATTCCACCAAAGGGAGTATAACAAGGATCACTGTGATGTTTAATCAACACATTAAGAGAAGGGGGGTTTATATTCATGGGATTCAATGATTTCCCTATTTTCCATACTCACTGACATCTTCACTTCTATTATTTCTGGTGGTTCTAGGATTGTACTACTAAACATTCAAGATATAAAAGAATGCGTAGAACCTGAATCAAAAAGCATGTTCGCTATTCGTTAATTAATAACTAGCGTACATGTCACCACTTCGTTGTCGGGGTTCACTTCTGCAGTAGTTATGGACAAATATCTCCCTTGCTGCCTTGGAGGTTGTTGGTTTCCTTCGAAAACCCTAGGATTAGGGCACTGATTTGAAAGAAGACCTAGTTCTTTGTAGTTGTAATAATGAACCACACCCTGAGGTTCTAACGGAGCGTTCTTATCCTCCATCGTAGCCGCGGGACTTTCTTGGCGATAGTTAATTGCCAGGTTCCCTTATCTTACACAACTAAAGCATTTCCTCGTCCCCTTCATGAAATTTACGGGGTGTTTATTTCCATACCTTTGGCAAAGTGGGGTGCCATATCTTCTTAGCACCATTGTATTTATCCATCAGAATGCCAGAATTGAATCCCACTATACACTTCGTATCACCATGATACCCCTGAGATTCTCCTATCTCCATTTCGACATTGAGGGCACATCATACAATTTTCTCATAACTATCAAATTCATGGATCTCCAGTGGTTTCCATAGGCTGGGTTTTATCCCACCAAAGAATTGGCCAACATTGAATTTGGGGGTAACAAAAAATCCAGAGGCACATCGCGCAAGCCTTGCGATGTTTTCATCATACACTCTGATAGATTCGTAGCCTTTTTTCTTGAGGGCAACGAAGTCCCCTTCCATCTTATGTCGGAGGGTGGGTGGAAAATATTTATTGAAAAACATATTATGTAAATCCTTCCATTCCAAAAACTCGATCTCCTCCTCAGGCTTCATGTTTTTTATCAACGTCCACCATTGATCAGATTCACCCTCCATACGATAAGCATCTAGGATAACCTTCTCTTGTTCAGAAAATTCAAGGATGGAGAATATATTTTCAATGGATTTGATCCATTGTTTAGAGATTGAGGGATCAATTGATCCATTAAATTTAGGAGGCCTTGGTCTCAGGACGATCTTGATAGCGACTTGTTCTTTCTTGGTGGGTGGGGGGGTTAAACATTCTTCTTGACCCATGATTCTATAAAAATCTTGAGTTAGCTGAGAGAGAATCATGACAAAGTTTGCGATTCCCACTCCCATTGGATTGGGCATCTCATTCATACAATCGCCACATTGATCTTCCCATCATTTCTTAGCTCGAGTCCTCATATTAGCGACCAGTGGCTGGAATAAAAGAAAACTTAGGGGTAACACATAATGGGTAATAGAATTACTTATAAATAACACTTATTTTCTTAACATATGAATATATTGGCGTCAGTCTATGTTATCCATGATCTACTTTCTAACATATATACTTAGGCGATTTTGTGTCCCTTAATAATGGTTTATACTAAGCTTGTGAATTTACCAATGAATATCCCCTAGGAGTTTCATAACCAAGAGTGCCGCAAGGGCCATTATCATGTACCAATTCCTGTTTGATTCTAGCTCTATGCGGTGTTATCAGGGTTTACCCCTAGGATACATCAGTTCCACAACCACCTCTGCCTGCTCATATCCAGACATGGATGTATTTTCGTGATAAAAAACTTACTCAATACTCACAAAAACATATGGATTATTTTATTATAATTAGTCTGGTCTCTATGTCTTCTCGAGGGTTTTCTAATCCATATCCCAAAAATAGCTAAACCTATCCTCTAATACCAACTACAACATCCCTGATCATTTATTACACAACTAAACATAATTTATTACATAAACATCATTTGATACAACATAGAATATTGAGAGGTATAGTGTCTTTGGGGCTTCGTATCATTACATAACAACATAATACATGAAAACAACATATTTTTTGAAAACATCCTTTACATGACCAGTACTTTACCTCATACTTAGCGTTTCATTGGAAAACCTGAGGACATGTATAAGAAAGGGGTAAGCTATAAAGCCTAGTCAGAGAATAATCATGTAATAACATGAGGAATAAAATAAATTTTAGAAAATAAGAGTATAAATGGAGCACCAAAGAAGCATAAAAATAAAGGCATGATAAAGACTTATAATCATAACATGGAAATGTGGCAACAACGCTTAACATAGAATTAGCACGAGTCAAGGCTCATTGCACATGAAGCATGAGTAAACCCTCATTGCACATGAAACACGAGAAAACCCTAGTTTCAATTTAATTAGCATTAGTAAACACCCATTTCACATGACTTATCATGATACGATACTTTACCCAATGCATTGGAGCGCTATCAGGACACACCCTTCTTAAACATTTCACTTCATGCGTAAGTGTGCCACATGGATCATAAAACATTGAATCATTCAACATAATAATTTGTTCCACGATAAAAGAATGTGGAATACATACATGAAAATCATTAAACAATAAGTAAATGTGCATAAATTTGAATACTCTTTATAGAGAAATAGGCATGGTATTCACTACAAAATGACTTTGTCTTGGAAAAACGCAGTGCAATTTCAGCAGCATAACATCGTGACATAAGAAATCATAAAAATGGTTTATGAGATAAAAATGGTTTTCTCATCATATTTACATGACATGGAATTTAAGGGGGTCAAATAGATACATTTCCCAACAAATTTAATGGAATTTGGATTCATGATAAAAAAGAATTGCTTAATTTAAAGAGGGGAGAGAAAATCCTTTCAGAATTTCGGCATAGTAATGGGTGTCCATTGGAGAAATTTAATGAGAGAGAATGGGGACTCCCATAATTAAAACATAAAAAGGGAAGTATGGGGGAGGTGAAAAATCATATACCAACATTTAGAATTGAAATAAAAATGGCATAACAACTTAAAGAATATTGGACAAAATGAGAAAGGAAGAAAACCCTTAATTGGAAGTGTGCTTCCAAAGGCTTGATAGAGGCTTGAGAGAGGCTTCTTGGGAGATTGGGGAACCTTGGGAGGATTCTAGAGAGAAGAGGTAATAGGTTCTATTAACTCTAAAGGATTTTAGTGAGGAGGAAGTGGGATCTTGGGTGGGTTTACGTAGAAAAGGTGAGATAATTCTTTATTCTTTAGGTTTGGGACACCTCACATTAAACTAATCAAAACCACAAAACAACACATGATTTTTCCCATGGATTTTGAAAAAGGTAGTGGAAATAGATATTTTATATGGCCAAAGTCCAAACTTTTTAAAATAATGGGGTTGATTTTGTGGAGGTGAGTCACACTCCCAAGGAAAGCAATTTAAAAAGACAAATTGTTTAATAAGTCTTGAAGGGTCCAGTAAAGCTTTGTAAGTTTAATAAACCAAACTAAAAATTACATTATTTTAATTTTAAAACATATATTGGCCTAAAATTAAGTTTATATTATTTTATTACATCACTATTGGGTCATTATGATGTCATATAATACATTATATATTTAAATGGTATTGAATTTTTATCCAAAAAATTGATTGTCTCAATAAGTTTTAAAAAATTCATCGTTGTATAATTTCAATGTCATGATTCCAGAAATAATATTAATTTTATCTAAATAATTTTCAAAATATGTTAATTTTCACTTTTAATGTAAAAACCGACATTTATAACAAATTCACAGGTTTTGACAAAAATGGCTTTCAAACCTTATTAAAAATTACAATTTCAATAATAAAATTATACGATCATTTATATTTAATAAAAATTAATTTACTAATAATATTAAAATTTTATTAAAATTTTATTAAAATTTTATTTAATTCAAAAATACATTAATTCATCAAAATAGATTTCTTAGTTGAACATTAACTAAAAATACTATTTGTTCTCTAAAATCTATTTATAAGGAAAAAATAAAAAAATGAATGTATATCCATTATTATATACAAAAATAATGGCATGACCCTAGTAATAGGGTCTTGTTAAATAACCCCTTACAAAAACCACATAAGAATGAAGAGTAAGTTGTGCGATGGTGACAGACTCTTGGGGTGGCTTGGATAACATTGCTCAGGTTGTAATATCTATCAACTTCCATTTCAATCATATGCGGTCCCGCTTGAGATTAACATATTAAAGCTCGGATTGGGCATGTCCAAGAGTGAATCCCAAAGACGTAACCTCCTTTCTGAGCACTGAACAATGGGCTTCATATGGGGGACGTCTACTGGATGAGGTCATTGCTTCCTTTGTTTGAGTAAATTGGATTTGTTAAAGCCCTATATTTATACTAATCATGTGATTACTGTTCAACGACTATATTAGAAAAAATCACAATTCTAAAATGCATTTTAAAATACACAACCATAACCAAAGGATTTTGACATTTTATATAAACATTTTACATAAAGATACATTTAATTAGATTAATAGTTATTTCAATTAATGAATTTTTGGGTCGTTATTGAGGTGGGTAAATTATTACCTCTTATTCGGGTGTTTCATTTTGAGTTGATCAACAGAGCTCCTTAGGTTAGATTTCTATTTTAAGGCCTATAGGTCTATGTGAGGGTAGTTGGGAGGATATTTTCAAAGAGGTTGGCCGATCCAAATGGCTTTGCAGGTGTGATTATTAGAGAAGGGGAAGTACCCTTTTATAAGAGAGGTGAGGGTGACTTTAAGAAATGTATGAAATATTATTTTATAATAAACTCATTTTCGAATTGTAATCGCTCCAAAAGGATTTATTTAGAGGATAAGGAGGTTATGGGTCGCAAATATCTCAACTAATTGGTTTTAGATAGGTTTTAGTCAACATATTATCCGTATCTTTTAGATTTAACTCTTAGTTAAGTAGTTTAACTTTTACTTGGTATTCTTGTATTATTATAATCAATGGTTAATAAAATTACTATAAAAATAAAAGATAACACCATTTGGTTCATTATTTATATATATTACCTTATCTAAGTCCTTTTCTGAACCGAATATTTTTAGGAATATTATATCAAATAATAATATAGTATTTGTTTTAAAAACTCAATTTAGTCAATTTTGACACTATTTGGTATTTTATTTTTGTGAAAGTCATAAAAACATTATTGCTTTGAAAAAAGTTATTTAATAAACTTTAATATGTCATATTAAGCATGAAATTTAGTTGAATTCATCAGAAGTCTCAATTTACATTTATTTTGATATTTATAACATCAATTATTTTAATCATTCGTTAATAAGGTAAATACTACATCCTAATTGTGTCCTAAATAAATTTAATTTTTTAATGTCTAAAAATTATAAATATAATACTATTATGTAGGAAATTTTTTTATATTTATAATGAATATTTATAGTCGAATTTATCTTATGTATAACCCTATATTAAAAATCCTATAGTTATTAAATATTGGATTTAACACTTTTAACTTTTCTTTAAATAAAATAATAATAAATTTCCTAATATAATCCAAGTGGACCAAAAGGATCATATTTTATTCATAAGGTTTATTTTGGTCAAAATACATTTATCCAAAATAATTAATACATTTGTTATGGTAATAATAATATCATTTTTACCTTTAATTACCTTATTTACTTTTAACAGTGGTAAATAAAAGTCAAAATTTACAATTCACCAAAAATTATTTACATCTTATTGAATGAAATTATACATACTAATATCAACCATGTCTCTTAGATTTTTGAAATTCAATTCATATAAGCAGTAAAATTACTTTTTATGCCAATTTTCAGATTTGCTTAGTAGGTGGGTAAAAGACGTTAAAAAGTTAAATAAAATTTTATACATCTAATTTTATTATAAAATGGCACTAATGAATTACATTGAACTAATATAGGTATTATGTATCTATTTTGACTTAAAATAAATTTAAATAAAATAATTAATTATTTTATTAAAAATTTGGTTTTAATCAATAATGTATTGTTTTTCACTATTCCTCAAAAATTGAATGTTTTTCAAAAAACACCAAAAATTCACCCTAAGCTAATTTTGATATTATAAATCAAAAAATGAATTCCATTTTATGAAACATCATTTATAAAATTTTAAAAATTTGGTATTAATATTCATAGCTACTTTTAAAACAGCTAGTTTTATTGGTCTTGGTGTGCTAGAACTCGATGTTTCTTACAACGCAAGCTATTGTATTATTCAAATGGAATCATACTGTGGAAGCTTGGGGTGTAATATATTATATATTAATTATTAGTGTGTTATAGGGTAAAGGATGTTCATAGTGTTTCTCATCAGTTTCTTTTCCATTTGATATTCCCTAGAGGAAGTGGGAGGGAATATTATCGGAAATGATCAGTGGTTTTTTTGAGATTATGGTATATGTTAATTTTTGTGGGTTTTTATAGAAAACATGATGAAGTCATCTCACTTCTTAATTATTATGGATTCAAGCTTATTAGAGGTACTAACAAGGAGAAATTTGTAAGAGATTATGAGAATTTATTAGTTAATGAATACTATTATCTCTACTTGTGATACTCATTTCACCTCAATGGTTTGGAGGGGTATCTAGTGTTCTTTTAAGTCTAATTTATTCCATATCATTGCTTCTCATCCACAAATGGATATTTTTGGGGTAGAAAATCCAAACTATATATGACATGTTGTGCTCAAGAATTAATGATTTTGGCAGATTTTAGGTGAGGCACATGACCTTGATGTATATTTCTCACAATATCATTCATCACTACACCAATAGAATTGCCCTATTTGATTGATGTTATAACAAAAATTATTTAAAATTAATGTGTTGGACCTTGGATGATGTTTTGTATTTTATTATACCAAAATAATTATATATCATGATAGATTATTTAGAATGGATTAATCAAAAGATAAAGAGACACTACTACAAAATAAGGCTTTAACAATGCAAAAATTGGCAATCGCCAGTTTAAAAAAAGAATCGTATACCACATCATGATTATAAGGAAAAGGATATTATCAGTTCTAGAAAAGTGTTGATCAAGTTACCCTTTAGAATCACTTCTAAAATAATTGATGAAGGGTCCCTTTATCGGCTCTTTTTATAGTGATGATAAAGGAACACATTTATCTCCTCTAATAAAAGCCCTAATAACAGGGGTCCTTTATGAGTGATAAAATTAGTTGATAAAGGAACCCTTCATCATTACTTTTAGAAGAAATTATGAAGGGTTCATTAATAAATTCTAGTTAATGATTTGATAAAGGGTTCCTTTATCAGCACCATTGGTAGCATTGATGAAGGGAATCCTGATCAGTGCTTCCAAAAGAGCTAATAAAGGAGCAACGCTATAGTGTGCTATTAAATTTAGATCACACTACATTTGTAGGAACAACTGTAAAAAATAGGGGAAAATAAAATTTTTAATTAAAAAAAATTACAAAAAAATAAATGAAAAGCAGTATATTATATTGTAACACCCCAAGCTTCTACGGTACGCTTCTCTTTGAATAATGCGTTGGCATGTGTTGTACGCAACATCGAGTTCTAACACACCACAACCAATCAAACTGGCCGTTATGAATAGTAATACCTACTTTTTGAAATTATATATATATTATATTTCAAAATGGACTTCATTTTTGGTTTCAGAATATCGAAATTATCCTAAGATAATTTTTTGGTATTTTTCTGAGAACTTCCAATTTTTATGAATAGTGAAAAATACTTAAATTTTTTTTAACAAAATAATTTATAGTAATAAATTATATAATTAGGTGGTGCTAAAGTATAATTAGAATATATTTTTTACCATTTTATCCAATGGTGTTCATTAGAATTAATTTCACTTTGAAATTGAACCTAAACAATTGTCAATCTTTTGGTATATATTGTTTCCTAAAAACACGCTATTTGTTGTGACAGCAAGAATTAATTATAAAATTAATTAATTAAACTTATATGTTTGGAATTTTGTAAAATAGACATCATTTTTGAATTCGGAATATCAATTATAGCTTAGGGTGAAATTTTGGCATTGTTCTGAAAAACATCAATTTTTGATGAATAGTGAAACTACTAAGTGGTAGTTAAAAAACTGAATTTTTCATAAAACTTAATTTTACCGCTTCTGTGAATGGAATTTCGAAAATCCGAGAGACACGGTTAATATCACGAAGTGAAATGTGGTTCAATGAGATGAAACTAATTTTTGGTGAATAGTAACATTTTACTTTTATTTACCACGGTTAAAAGTAAATAGGGTAATTAAGGGTCAAAATGATATTAATATTACCCTAACACATGTCCTAATTCTCTTGGACAAGTGTATCTCGACCACAAACAACCTTAGAAATAAAATATTATCATTTAGTTCAACTTGTATTAGATTAGGACATTTATTATTTTTTAATTCAAAGAAGAGTTAAAAGAGTTAAAATCAACGTTTATTTACTAATACATTTTTAATATATGGTTATACATAAGATAAATTCGATTGTAAATATTAATTAGAAATATAAAAGGATTTCCTACATAATAATATTTTATTTATAATTTTTAGACATTAAATAATTTAATTTATTTATGACACAATGATGATGCAGTAATTACCTAATTAATGAGAAATTAGAATAATTGATATTATAAACACCCAAATAAATAACATATGATTCTTTTTATGAATTAAATTAATTTTCTAGGTTAATATGAAATGTTATTATTTCTTAAATTAACATTTTTCGAAGTAATCATTTTGTTATGATTTTTACAAAAATCAATTATTGAATAGTGTCAAAATTGACATAAAAGAGTTTTTAAAACAAATATTATATTATTAATTTATATTAAATTCCTAAAAATCTAAGGTTCATCCAAGAGACTTATATCATGATAGTTTCATCATTAATGGAACATTTGGGGTATCGTAGATGTATATGGTATGTTTATTAACCATATAATATAAAAATACAAAGAGACATTGTAAAAGTGAAACTAATTAACTTAGAGTTAATAATTAAAGATAAGGTTAATATAATGACCCAAAACTGTATAAATTATATTGGATGAGTGGTTTTAGACCTATCCCCACCTTAAAATTTAAATAATATACTTTGGAGACATTAGAAACCGAATATGAATTTATTATAAATTAATATTTCTAGTTTTTCCAAAGGTGCCCCTCACCCCTCTTATAAAAGGGAACTCCTCCTTCTCATTTCATCACACCCTCAAAGCCTTTTGGTTCAGAAAAACTCTTCCCAAATACTCTCCCAACATCCCTCAATACAACATAGAGGCCTTAGTTTGATCATAAAGCCAACCTATGGATCCCTTTTGATCAAATCAAAAGAAAGAACCCGAAGAAGAGGTCATGATTTCACCACCCTTTTCCATGTTCCTTTCTTCTTCTTCCACTTCTTCTTCATTTGTTATTACCATTATAAAATAATAACTCTAGTATCATATATATACTGTGATGTTATTATAAATATGGTACAACCATATTCGGTATTCTATCCACCGTTTGAATAACATGTCACCATACGTGCGTGCATACACCTTACCGTCTCCACGTCGTGGTGTACTTGTTATTCAATATATTATAATTAGGATGGGTATAAAAATGATTTTTAACTCATGTAAATAATAAATATAACATTTTAATGATTATGTATATATGATATAACATCCATTTATATATTATTTTAATATCAAAAGAATGATATTGTCGCTCGTGTGTACGTACGGACTACCGTCTCCACGAACGCGATGAGATTCATTCTCCATCGCATCCATTCAAATATAATTATCATTTGATGATTTAAGAATAATGTTTAAGGACTTCATATCATTCTGTATATGATTAATATACAACCTATCCATGCCAAACATGGCTTATGTAACAAAACATATAAAAAAAATGAGTAAGTTAAAACCCGAAACAACGATAATACTAAGATTTTATAAACAAAGCAATGTTCAAAGATCATATATGATATCATATGAATGTATATGATTCTTGTATAATTTAATAACAATTATTTCACTATTATACAGGAGGTTAACCTACCCCCAACCATGTAAATGTACAAGGTAAGGGTAATTTCACAATCTCTTCATTATCTGAGGTTGTTTATACGTAATAATCTACTAGGATCTCTTTATCATCCACATCCTTGTTTCTTAAAAATGTATTCCAAAACATTTTTACTATTTAAAATAATATGGGTTAAGGTCATTTATACCCTTGTTTGACTTTTTATAAGAGTTTTATAAAGGAATCATTCTGTCGTTTTCCAAACAATGTGCTTTTTAACCTTTTCGACAGAATTAAGGTAAGAATGTTTTTTTAACTTATACGGCGGGTGCGGTTAATTTCCACCGTTATAAAATCGTCGAAGCTTCCCTTACAAGCTTATAAGAATATTTTCAAAGAAAATGTTTTATTAAATGATTTCAAAATACAAAGATATATTTCTATAAAAAGAGTTTTGATTTCATCTATGTCAACATCCTTTGATGGATTTTATACTTATTTGAAGTTGATTTATTATGATATAAAACTTCTATATTGTATTGAAGGTTTTGTGATATGTTTGACTGTGGATGTACTATTTCTATACCATTCATAGTTTATGGTGAAAGTATTGACATTTCGTATGCTAGTGTTAATACGAATGTTTATGTTATGGTTAAACCTTTTCATATGGGAATGCATTGGACTTAATATGTGACGGGTGGAGCCCGCTATAGCTCCTCGATGCATCGGTAGGTCTCATGAGACAAACTAGTGTCTCGGCACAAGGCCTTGGAAAAATCTTATTTGTCGTCTTGGCATGAGGCCTTGGCTATGTTGTTATGATAGTCTGGCATTATGCATTCCATCATTATGAAAGTGGTTATTGATATTGCTTGTGATTATTCGATTATTAGAATATCCATGTGAATATGTAAATTTCATTATTTCATTTTAATTTTTCCATACTATGTTGAAGTTCAAGTTTAAAAGGATTTTGTTTTAGTTATACAAAGTCTTAAATGATTATGCTTATTTTTGAAGTTTTCCGCTATATTGTTATCCTTACTGGGCATTGGAGCTCACCCCTTTTCTATGTTTTATTTTTCCCAGGATGTGAAGAAGTAAGTTATGAATGACCTGCAGAGATTTTATGAGGGGATAATAGTGTGGACTATGGAGACATTATGTTGTTGTAGTAGTTTTTCACTTTATGATGTAATTTAAAACATTATGAATATATCTAGTGTTTCCAAGGCTATTAAACCAATCAGAATTTCGAGATTTGATATTTCTTGTGATCATTCCAATGTTATGTAATAATGCACTGACTCTGGGTAAATAGGGTCGGGGAATTACAGTTGGTATCAAAGGAAGTTTAGTACAAACCATGGAAGCTAGATTTAGATAAAATCTGATTAGAGCACGTAGACCTAAGAGGAACATTGAGGATTAGTATCGAAGAACTTCCTAGAATTTTGGTATTGTAGAGATTTTGTGAGTTTTCCGAGCAATACATCCCTATCTGGATACGAGCTGGTAGAGACGGCTATGGCACAGATGTACCTAGTGGTAAATCCCGAAAACACCGCTTTTAGCTAGACTCGAACGGGAACACGGGCACGACAACGGGCCTTACTGCACTCTTGGTTATGACACTACTGGGGGATATGCTTAGGATAACTCTCATCTTCATTACAAATCATTATTAAGGGTTTATGAGTATATACTTCCTCAAAGAAAACATTCTTATGATTATGGATTATATCCATAAATAGTTCAATTTATGTTAAGTGTTTTATAAGTATGGGATTATGCATTTTGATTCATAAACTGATCTAGTTTATGCCATTTTTTAGAAATGGCGCCTAGTTGAAGAAATGTAAACTGTATCAATGCACGCACTCCATGTAGGGATTTCCCTCCTGCTCAAGATAATTATAGTGGAGCTGGTGATGCAACTGGTGCCGATCAGCTAATCACCATACTAGGACAACTCACTCATGTTATGAATAATATCCTTACCCGTATGGAGCACCATGATCTGCAGCGTGGAGGATCAATGTAAGATCGATTCATGAGGAAACAACCACCAACGTTCAATGGGAGTACAAATCCCTTAGTAGCTGAGCAATGGATAAATTCCCTAGAGAAAATATTTCAGGCTTTGGGGAGTAGTGAAAGGGAAAAAGTTATCATGGTAGTTTACTGCCTCACTGGAGAGGATGATCAATGGTGGTCATTGATTCAAAATACGAAGGAAGATGATGAAGTATCAAATTAGGAATGGAGGGAGATCAAATATATGTTTTTAGAAAAATACTTTCCTCGTGACCTCCGAGTAGATATGGAAAGGCAATTTCTGAGTCTGAGACAAAAGGAGGATGAGAATGTCGCAAAGTATGAGGATAAAATACAAGGTTAGAAACGTATGCTGGAGATTATATACGTAACCCAAGAAGTAAGATTGATCATTTCTTTGATGGGTTAAAACCATTTCTCCGTCGAGAATTAGTATCACAATCCTTCTCATCGTACGAAGACATTGTCTCATGTGCTATCAAGATGGAAAAGGAATTCTCTAAGTCTTATGACTTTAAAGAAATGAAAGAGAAGAAGAGGCCTGAGGATCAATCTAAGAATGGAAATAAGGGGAAGAAGGGAAAGGTTGAATATCCATCATGTGTTAAATGTGGTAAGAAACACCCTGGTACTTGCTTGAAGGGAACATGAGTCTGTTACAAGTGTGGTGAAAAAGGCCACCAAGCTCGTGATTGCAAGGGGAATAAGGAAGCAACCAATGTTCAGTGCTACAATTACAGGGAGATGGGGAATGATGCAAATGAAGGTCCTAAGTGTCAGGAGAACTTACCTCAGAAAATGCCAAGTTATCAAGGCCAAGCTTATGCTATCACTACTGCTGAGGTAGAAGCTCCGAAAGACGTGGTGGTAGGTAATTTAATGGTTTCCTCAAGTTTAGAAAATGCATTATTTGATTCTGGATCATCTCATTGTTTCATATCTTCCCAGTTTTCTATGAAAATTAGATATTTCCAATTTGATTTAACATTGGAATTGTCAGTTAAAACTCCTAAGGGGAGTATCATTGCAACAAAGTTTTGTGAATCAGTCCCCATTAGAGCACATAAATGTTCTTTATCTGCTGATCTCATCATCATACCTATTATTGAGTTTGATATAATCCTCCGTATGGACTGGATTTCGGACTATGATGTGAATATTTATTGTAAGAATAAAGAGGCTACGATTCTTGATGATGATGATAAGGAACCCATTATCTTTAGAGAAGAATCGTTACCACCTAATTCTTATCTAGATCCACCCCCAGTAGCTCAACTAAATTCAATTATTTGGGAGGAAGAGAATGAAATAACTTTGGGTGAGGAATGTAATGTTAAAATAGAGGATGTACCTATTGTGAAAGAATTTGTAGATGTATTTCTGGAAGATTTACCTGGACATCCTCCAGAATGAGAAGTTGAGTTTTCCATTGATTTAATTCCTGGAACAAGGCCTATATCGAAGACCCCTTATAGAATGGCCACTGTAGAATTAGTTGAACTAAAGAAACAACTAGAGGAATTGAGTAATAAAGGATTTATTCGCCCTAGTGTTTCTCCATGGGGATCCCCTGTTCTTTTTGTTAAAAATAATGATGGATCTATGAGGTTATGTATTGACTACAAGGAGATCAATGCTATAACGATAAAAAAAAGTATCCCCTACCGCGCATTGATGATTTATTTGACCAACTGCATGGAGGTCAAAACTTTTCAAAGATTTAACTTCGATCTGGATACCATCAGTTGTGTGTGAATAAGGAAGACATTTCAAAGACATCATTTCGAACCAGGTACGAGCATTACAAGTTTACTATAATGCCTTTTGGATTGAGTAATGCACCCTCTCTATTCATGGATCTGAGAAATAGAGTTTTCAAGGAGTATCTCGATGAATTTGTGGTGGTATTTATTGATGATATCTTGGTATTCTAACAAAGCTACAAAGATCATGAAAATCACTTGCGCATTATATTGAAGACTCTGAGAAGACATGAATTATAAGGGAAGATTAGCAAGTGTGAATTCTGGCTTTAGGAGATTTCTTTTCTTGTCCATATTGTCTCTAAAGATGGAATCTCTGTTGATCCTTCTAAGACTAAGGAAATACATGAATGGCCAGCACCTATGAGTATAACTGAGGTACGTAGTTTTATTGGTTTAGCAGGTTATTATCGATGTTTCGTCCAGAATTTTTCCCGATTGGCTAACCCATTAACGAAGCTCACACGTAAAGGGGTTAAATTTGTTTGGACAAAAGAGTGTGAAGAATGTTTTGATGAGCTGAAGAGAATATTAGTCAATGATCCTATATTGACTCTACCATAAGGGAATGATGGGTTTGTTATTTATAGTGATGCATCGAAGAAAGGACTTGGTTGTGTACTTATGCAGAATGATAGGGTTATTGCTTATGCATCACGACAGATGAAAATTCACAAACAAAACTATCCTACTCCTGATCTCAAGTTAGCAGCTGTGATCTTTTCTTTGAAGATATGGAGGCACTAACTCTATTGTAAAAAATGTGAGATTTATACTGATCACCAGAGTTTGATGTACATTTTCTCACAAAAAGAACTCAACATGAGGAAAAGGAGATGGCTGGAATTACTCAAGGATTATGATTGTACGATACACTACCACCCAGGGAAAGAAAACAAGGTGGAAAATGATTTGAGCAGAAAAGACCATGGAGTTTTGAACATGATGATAATAGAAAGGGATCCAATTTTGATGGATCTAGTGAAGATGGACATGGGAAAAACCAGGGAAGGTGAAACATCCATTCTTTTTAAAATGGTTGCCAAACCATCTTTACTAGAAATAATTAAGAGTTCTCAGACCAATGATGAAGAATTACGATTGAAGATTAAAGCTGCGAATGATGGGAGATTGAGAGACTTTGTGTATGAAGATGGAATTTTGAAATTCGGGAAGAGGGTTTGTCTTCCCGATATACCTGATCTAAAAAGGGAATTGCTGGAGGATTCTCATAGTTCCAATTTCTCTATACACCCTGGGAACACCAAAATGTATAGTGATTTGAAGGAACATTTTTGGTGGGACAACATGAAGAGGGAGATTGCTGATTTTGTGTCAAGATGTATGGTTTGTCAACAAGTGAAAGCTGGAAGGCAACACCCTAGAGGAGTCATGCAACCTATTTCTATACCAGAGTGGAAATGGGACAATATTACGATGGACTTTGTCATGGGGCTACCAAAGACTCCTAGAAGGAATGATGCAATATGGGTTATTATTGATCATCATACCTTGTCAGCACATTTTCATGCTATAAGAGAAGATCTACCACTAGAACGTCTAGAAAGACTATATATTGCGAAGAGCCCGTCAGGATTCTTGATATGAGAGAACAAGTACTGAGAAACCGGACGACGCGTCTGGTAAAAGTATTGTGGAGAAACCATAAGATGGAAGAAGCAACGTGGGAACCCGAGGAACTTATGATGAAGAACCACCCGAGTCTTTTCATTCGGTAGTATTCTAGAAATTTCGAGGAAGAAAT
This sequence comes from Viscum album, assembly GCA_963277665.1. Taxonomy (NCBI): domain Eukaryota; kingdom Viridiplantae; phylum Streptophyta; class Magnoliopsida; order Santalales; family Viscaceae; genus Viscum; species Viscum album. Next base: position 596,702,051 of record OY728122.1, read on the forward strand.
TATTTGAAGGAGGGGATAATGTAACACCCCAAGCTTCTACGGTACGCTTCTCTTTGAATAATGCGATAGCGTGTGTCGTACGCAACATCGATTTCTAACACACCACAACCAATCAAACTAGCCGTTATGAATAGTAATACCTAATTTTTGAAATTAAATATATTTTATATTTCAAAATGGACTTCATTTTTGGTTTCGGAATATCGAAATTATCCTAAGATGATTTTTTGGTATTTTTCTGAGAACTTCCAATTTTTATGAATAGTGAAAAATTCTTAAAAACAACTTTTTTAATAAAAATAATTTATAGTGATAAATTATATTATTGAGTGGTGTTAAAGTATAATTAGAATATATTTGTACCATTTTATCCAATGGTGTTCATTAGAATTAATTTCACTTTGAAATTGGACCTAAACAATTGTCAATATTTTGGTATATATTGTTTCTTAAAAACACGCTATTTGTTGTGACAGCGGGAATTAATTATAAAATTAATTAATGCAACTTATATGTTTGGAATTTTGTAAAATAGACATCATTTTTGAACTTGGAATATTAATTATAGCTTAGGGTGAAATTTTGGCATTGTTCTGAAAAACTTCAATTTTTGATGAATAGTGAAACTACTAAGTGGTAGTAAAAAAAATGAATTTTTCATAAAACAAAATTTTACCACTTCTGTGAATGGAATTTCGAGAATCCGAGAGACACGGTTAAAAACAAGAAGTGAAATGTGGTTCAATGGGGTGAAAATAATTTTTGGTGAATAATAACTTTTTAATTTTATTTACCACAGTTAAAAGTAAATAGGGTAATTAAGGGTAAAAATGATATTAATATTACCCTAACACATGTCCTAATTCTATTGGAAAAATGTATATCGACCAAAAACAACCTTAGGAATAAAATATTATCATTTAGGTCCACTTGGATTAGATTCGGACATTTATTATTATTTAATTCAAAGAAGAATTAAAAGAGTTAAAATCAACATTTATTTACTAAAACATTTTTAATACAGGGTTATACATAAGGGAAAGTCGATTTTAAATATTAATTAGAAAGATAAAAATATTTCCTACATAATTAAATTATATTTAAAATTTTTAGACATTAAATAATTTAATTTATTTATGACACAATGATGATGGAATAATTACCTAATTAATGAGAAATTAGAATAATTGATATTATAAAACCCAAATAAATATAATTTGCGTCTTTTTATGAATTACACTAATTTTATAGGTTAATATGACATTTTAGGATTTCTTCAATTAAATTTGTTCTACGTAATAATTCTTTTATGATTTTTACAGAAATCAATTATTGAATAATGTCAAAATTGACATAAAAGCGTTTTTAAAACAAATATTATATTATTAATTGTTATCAAATTCCTAAAAATATAAGGTTCGGCCAAGAGACTTATATCAGGATAGTTTCATCATTAATGGACCACTTGGGGGTCGTTTGGATGTATATGGTAAGTTTATTAACCATATAATATAAAAATACAAAGAGACATTGTAAAAGTGAAACTAATTAACATAGAGTTAATACTTAAAGATAAGGTTAATATAGTGACCAAAACCTGTCTAAATTCTATTTGTTGGGTGATTTTCGACCTATACCCACCTTAACATTTAAATAATAAACTTTGAAGCCATTAGAAACCGAATATGAATTTATTATAAATTAATATTTCTAGTTTTTCCAAAGGTGTCCCTCACCCCTCTTATAAAAGGACACTCCTCCTTATTTTTTCTTCACAGCTTCAAAGCATTTTGGTTCGGCAAAAATCTGCCCATATAATCTCCCAATTTCCCTCAATACAACCTAGAGGAATTAGTTTGATCAGAAAGCAAACCTATGGATCCCTTTTGACCAAATCAAAAGGAAGAACCCGAAAAAGAGGTAATGATTTCACCACCCTTTTCCATGTTCCTTTCTTCGTCCACTTCTTCTTCCTTTGTTATTACCATTCTAAAATAATAAATCCAGTCTCATATATATACTGTGATTTTATTATAAATATGGGACAACCATATTCAGTATTCTATCCACCCTTTTAATAAAATGTCACCATACGTGCGTACGTACGGCTTACCGTCTCCACGTCGTGGTGTAATTGTTATTCAATATATTATTATTTGGATGGGTATAATAATGATGTGTAACTCATGTAAATAATAAATATAACATGTTAATGATTCTGTATATATGATATACCATCCATTTATATATTATTTGAATATCAAAAGAATGATATTGTCGCTCGTGCATACGTACGGACTACCGTCTCCACGAACGTGATGAGATTCATTCTCCATCGTATCCATCCAAGTATAATTATCATTTGATGATTTAAAAATAATGTGTAAGGACTTGATATAATTCTGTATATGAATAATATAAAACCAATCCATGACAAACATGTCTTATGTAACAAAAAATATAAAAGGAAATGAGTATGTTAACACCCGAAATGATGATAATACTAAGATATTATTAACACAGCAATGTTAAAAGATCATATATGATATCATATGAATGTATATGATTATTGTATAATTTAATAACAATTATTTCACTATTATACAGGAGGTTAACCTACCCCCAACCAAGGGAAAGTACATGGTAAGGGTTATTTCACAATCTCTTCATTATCCGAGATTGTTTGTACGTAATAATTTACTAGGATTTCTTTATTATCCACATCCTTGTTTCATAAAAATGTATTTGAAAACATTTTTACTATTTAAAAGAATATGGGTTAAGGTCATTTATACACTTGTTGACTTTTTATAAGAGTTTATAAAATAATCTTTCCATCGTTTTCCAAACAAGGTACATTTTATCCTTTTCGACAGAATTAAGGTAAGAATGTTTTTTTAACTTATACGGCGGGTGCGGTTATTTTCCGCCGTTATAAAATTGTCGAAGATTCCCTTACATGATTATAAAAATATTTTCAAAGAAAATGTTTTGTTAAATGATTTTAAAATAGAAAGATATATTTCTCTAAAAAGAGTTTTGATTTCATCTATGTCAACATCCTTTGATTGATTTTACACTTATTTGAAGTTGATTTATTATGATACAAAACTTCTATTTTGTATTAAAGGTTTTGTGATATGTTTGGCTATGGATGTGCTATTTTTATACCGTTCATAGTTTATGGTGAAAGTATTGACATTTCGTATTCTAGTGTTAATACGAATGTTTATGTTATGTTTAAACCTTTTCATATGGGAATGCATTGGACTTAATATGTGATGTGTGGAGCCCGTTATAGCTCCTCTATGCATCGGTAGGTCTAATGAGACAAACTAGTGTCTTGGAACAAGGCCTTGGCAAAATATTATTTGTAGTCTTGGCA